>CM053028.1:239713000-240213000 GCA_028564925.1 Lithobates sylvaticus | reverse complement strand
GTGATAAAGGCACAAAATACTACTGCCCATTTAGGACCTAAGCACTAACTAACTGAGATTTGTACGCAATTTCTTTGCCTGATTTCCTTGAAATATCACTGTACGTTGATTGTGGTTTATGGAGTTAATTAAACCATCAAAAATTAAAATAATCAGGGAATTTTCACCAAAGTATAACACAACAAAAAAAATAAAAGTATACATTTGATGACAGTTCTTGAGTGCAAACCAGGTTTTGATGGAGAATAATTACAATTGCATATTACAAGTGCTTCTGACATTTATCATTTTAGGTTGTTATCAATCTGTTGAGCTTTCTGGCAATTGTTTGTGATGTATTGTACTTATCTGTCACCACTAAATTCTGCATAATAAAGTGTATATTTTTATATTAAAACTGTTCTGTGACTTTATTCAGTTTTTTTTACTTTTAAAAGTTTTTTTCAAGACTATTATGTATTTTTATCTATTAATTTGTTAGCAACTCTTTCTATAATTTTAATATCTGCTGTAGCCAACACAACATCAGGGGAACTGACAACAAGATGATTATGAGATGAGTTGACAATGTGAACTTCAGCAATATTAGCAAAATAATGTCTCATGGAGCTGTATGCCAATTATACCTTTACCTACAAGGGCTAGATTGTATATGTTTCCCAGCATCACTCTGCTGCCAGCAGTGCCCTACATACCCAGCTTGAAATGTCACCATCCGTTCCCCAGCCATTTTTTTATTTTGCCAAGTTTTGTGCTGCATCTCCTCCCAGTGTTGGGTTTCTGGCAATCAGAAGAAGCACATTTTTTGTAAAGGCTTAAAGGTGAATGTTTCAACCCTCTTCATTTTAAGGGTAAAGGTTTTTTTGGGGGATCTGCTGACACCATCAAACAGTGGGCCCAAAATTACCTACTCTGAGCAAGCAGTAAAAGACATGTCACATCTCCTAATGGTGTTTGTATCCACCACACTGTAGGTATATCTACAAGGGAAAAACCTAAGGGCATAGGCTGGCCACCCTCCCATAAGGAAGCTTTGTTTGGAGACATGTTGTTACCCTAGACAAAACTGCCCTTTATGTGCTACATGGTATCGCATACTCGTGCAGTACAGTTCAATGCTGCAAAGCATCTCACCCCCCTCCCCCCGCGCCTTTGACATTACTGCCATTAAAATCAATCCCCTTTATTAAAAACCAGGGTCTGCAAAGCCTAAAGTGAGTCTAAAGTGAGGGCACAGGTTCTGAGGCAAATTATTTTTAACTGCATTTAGAGACTGATTTAAAAAATGTGTTAAATATTTCTTAACGTAAGGCCACCCTGTCTATAAACAAAATTGAGCAGGAAAGGCAATGCAACCTGGGAGCTACAAATAAAATTCTGGGCCTAAACACCACCTTGTCCCTGTGCAAAAATCGAAAAATGTGTTCTTTGCAGGATAAGGCTCCAACTCAGACACTGACCTTGGGCTGAGGTGTTGGCTACAAGGAATCCCAACTTGTAGGTAAGAATAGAGTGAGGAATATCTCTAAAGGCCATTTTTAAAGCACAAGGAGATCCATATTAGGGCTTTATATTCAAGAAATGAAAGGCCAAAGGTCTCTGAAACAAGACAGAAATGGCAGAAACATAAACTTTGATAATGCTGCTAATAGTCATACACTGGTCCCGGTCCACTAATTTTCCCACCCGCCAACAGAACTTTTGTCTTATGTTATTTATTTTGAACAACATTTACATTTTTTTTCAATTATACGTTTTTATTTTTGACCTACTTCTGGCCATTGTACATAAACGGCCAAACTGGAGCTTCCTGAATATGGGGGCGTATATATACAGTTTCTTGTATCCGCTGCTCATGAAATTTAACCTGTACCATGTGATTGCTATGATCGATCACAGTGATCTGACTTTTAAATAAACGCTGCATGATGAGAGCCTTGATTGGCACTGTAATGAACACTCACATCAAATGATCACACCCTCCAGAGCCGTACAGTGTCAACATAGTGACACTGTACTACTGTGGTGACAGTAAGTAAAGAACAAAATAATATGTATAAAGTATAAATATATATTTTTATATGCTAGCAGTAAGTGCAGTGTTGCTATGGTGACATTGTACTGCTATGGCGGGGATCAAATACAAAGGATGACTGCTCTGATATCACTGTATGTTAGTGCAGGCAGCGATTGTCTCTGATCAATGCCACGGTGGTACATGTCACCAGATCAGTGCAGCCAGTCACAGTGCCACCGATACGCCTCATTCACATCCCAATTCTGTTTTCAGATGAGAGCATTTGACAGGTGGTAAAGAGGCATTGTATTGCCTGTTCATTGCCTGCTTTAACTCCTTGGACCCTACACAAGCATCCCCATTCACTTGAAAGTGGTAAGGGGTATAATTCCTGACATGGCCATTTTGTGGGTACTGTAGTCATTTTGTGGGGAATTCTAATGTCCTGGCACTTCAGGCCCTTAAAAAGTGTGAAAGGTAATCAGGAAATGAAATAAATCACTTATGCCCTTAGAAAGCCTGAAGGTGTTCCTTGAATTTTGGGCTTCTCTATGTGGTTAGGCTCTGAAAAAGTCTCACAAATGTGGTATCACAATACTCGGAATGTGTACAGTAGCAGGATGTGTTTTGGGGTGTAATTATAAGTATGCCTATACTGTGTGTTATATATATATCTATATATATATATATATATTTTTGTGTCACAGGTGCATATGTGCAGTGTATGCCTGATTTTTGTCAGGACCACTAGTTGCACACCTGTGGGCTGGGTTCATAAACGTCCCAGGAAGAAAACTCGCCAGGCGCATGTGTTTTGGGGTGTAATTAAATACCTTGGAATGTTTACTTTCCAAAACATTTTTATTTTCATTGCACAACATTACAACTTCAAAAACTCGCCAACGGTAGTATTTTTACTGTCCAGCCATTTTAAGACCTCAAGGATTGAGTTAAATTTTTAGATACTGCATATATATATATATATATATATATATATATATATATATATTGTGGAGATGCGCCCCCATGTCACAGGTGCATATGTGCAGTGTATGCCTGATTTTGTCAGGACCACTAGTTGCACACCTGTGGGCTGGGTTCATAAACGTCCCAGGAGAGAAGTCAGTGCTCAGACTTGGAGACAGCTCCGCCCGGCAGACAGGAAGTCTGGCCAGGAGGTCAGGAGGGTTCTAGTAGGAGACAGCTCCAGAAGAATGAGACAGGAGGTCTCGGAGCCTAAGACTGCCGGTGGCAGTCTGTGTATACGTTTGAAGCAGGCAGGTGTAGCCTGCGACTAAATCAGCAGGAAGCTGACAGGAGGCTATCATTTGGATATACAGTGATGGTGGAACCCCCTGCGAAGGAAGAATACTGTTTGTAAGCCAGGAGGCTATTGTTTGTTTATACAGAGATGGTGGAACCCACTGCGAGGGAAGATTACTGTTTGTTTGAACTTTTTTGTTTCCTTTAAATAAAAGTGGACTGGAGTGGCACGTTTCTGGAAAACTACATGCACCACTTGAACCTAATCACCCCGGATCGTCACAATATTTATATATATATATATATATATATATATATATATATATATATGTGTATATATACCATCGTTTGTAGGCTCTACGACTTTTGAACAGACTGAATAGTATATACAGATTTTTTTGTAGGAGAATATATTTTGGCCCAAATTTATGAATTATTTGTTTGCATAGTTGTATGTAGAAATGTAGATTTTTTTTTTCAAAATGTTTTCCTTTATATAGCAAATAGTAAAAAACCCAGTGGTGATTAAATACCATGAAAAAGAAAGCTATATCTGTCTCAAAAGTTAGATGGGGGCGCTGGCGGTAAAGCTGCGCTATATTTAGCGCCGCTTTACCGGCGTTTTAGCGGCGCATTGCGGCCGCTTGCGGGGTGTTTTTACCCCCCGCGAGCGGCCGAAAAAAGGGTCAATACCGCCCGCAAACCGCCGCTGCAGCGGCGTTTTGCGGGCGGGTTCGGCGCGCTCCCCCATTGTTTTCAATGGGACCGGGCGCTATAGGAGCGGTAAATATACCGCTCCTATAGCGAGCCAAAGATGCGGCTTGCAGGACATTTTTGAGCGTCCTGCAAGCGCACCGCTTCAGTGTGAAAGCCCTCGGGCTTTCACACTGAAGGAACAGCAACAGCTGTTTCGGGTCGGTTTGCAGGCGCTATTCTTAGCGCAATAACGCCTGCAAACCGCCCCAGTGTGAAAGCAGCCTAATTCTCATTCAAAGTGTGACAGCACTGAAAACTGAAAAGTGGTCTTGACAGGAAGGGGGTTTAACATGCTGGGCTTCAAGTGATTAAAAAAAAAAGAGTATGATACTTGGATGTTTGGATCGCTGATATGTTACAGCATTGTCCTTGGCAATCCCTAATATTGTATACTGTTCTATGGTGAAAAATTCAATAAATATTATAAAAAAATGATTTGAGATATCTTTATAGTCAGGTGCTGCAAGGCTTTAAATAAAATGCTTACAGGTAATCATATTTATGTACTATTTGTTACTTCTGTATTGGGTGTCAACATTGAACCACTGGCTGCAGATGGCTTAATGTGCACTGTACTAGCCAGACCTGCTGCATTTTTTATGCAGAAGGGGTCCTTTGCTGTTGCATGTAACATTTGTGACTGAAAAGCTTTACTTTAATAACTTCAATGAGTTGAAAATGTTTTTGGGTGCTCACTGTTTTAGCCAATAAATTCACTAAAAACTATTGGGTGTCCAGAGCACTTCGCTGATGGTGGCCCAACATGCACTTCAGATACTAACTTTCCCTGCTGCATGTGTAATTTTCAGGCAGGCCTTCAGGGAAGTAGGTGAATTTGTGACTAAGAAGCTGCATTTTAATAAAATAAGTGAGGATATATATTTTTTGGCACACACTGTAATACACTGGAATCACATTCATTAATCATTGGGTGTCAGGGATGGAACACGGACTGAAGGGGGCCACAATGCACTTCATTTATTAGCCTGCCCTACTGCATGTTCATATCGGAGTGGGCCTTCAGCAAAGCAGGGTGAATTTGTGACTAAGACAGTGACACTGCATTTTAATAACCTAGTGTGAGAGTGCATTTTTTTGGATGAATACTGTTTTCGTGATCATATTCATTAATAATTGGGTGCCTAGGCTGCAGCACATGCTGAAGCAGGCCCAATATGCACTTCAGCCGGTCCTGTTGCATGTACATGTCAGAGAATGCCATCACCACAGTATGGTGAATTTGTGATTGCGAAGCTGTATTTTATTGGCCTGGGGTGAGGGTGTGCTAAATTTTGGGTGCACAGTGTTTTCCTTTTTCTTTTTTTTTGGGGGGGGGGGGGGTTAAAGGATGCAGTGAGGTTCCAGGACAATAAAGGCAGCTTTTGAACAGACTGTCAGCAATAGCTGCCTGATGTGGTCTAATTACCACAATGCTAAAGTTATAATTTAACCACTTGCTGGCTGGCCACTATACATATTTGGCAGGTCTGCTCCCCTATTGTTCCAGAAAAAGGTATGGATAAATCCTCCAGGAACTGCACTTTTGTGTGTACCTATGCGTGCACATTCCTGTGATTATGCATACCACATTCCTTTGATCGGATACCCCAGATCACAGGCATAAGTACAGAGACAATGAGAGTGGCTCATTACCATTTGATCGCTGTGACCAACCACAAAATATCAGAATGTAAACAAGGGCTGCATAGCCACCCAGGAACAGGTCGTTTTTTATTTGCAAGGTTACCTGGTGAAAATATAACAAAAAGCAAGATACTCCCAATTGCTTATACCAGGCGTCACTAAATGGGGACCGCGGACCGTTTACGGCCCCAGTGGCCATTCTGCCCGGACCACACCCTCGCCAAATAGTTTCCTGTGTGTCCTCTCCCTGTCACGACTTGCCCGCCTGCCTGCCTGCTGATAATGATGACGATACCGCTATATTCACAGCATGGCAAGCGTGGCAGGTCCGTGCCTTCTCTAATATCACTGCACTGCCTTCTCCCCACTCTGCCTGTCTTATTCACACAAAACATGAAGTGAAGCGTGGCAGTCCCAGCAAAAAATCACTTACCTTTAACATGAAAAGTCCTGCCCATTGTCCAGAGTGGTCACGCTTCATGTCTTGTGTGAATAAGGTAGGGTTCTGTGGGGGGGGGGGGGGTGCTGTACTGTGATGAGGGCTCAGTCTGTGATTAGGGGGACTCAGTCTGCGATGGGGGTCTGTGATGGGGGGTCAGTCTGTGATGGGAGGGTCAGTCTGCAATAGGGGAGTCAGTCTGTGATGGGGTCTGTGATTGTGGGGGGTTCAGTCTGTTATTTATGGGGATCAGTCTGTGATGGGGGGTCAGTCTGATAGGGGTCAGTCTGTGATGGTGTCTGTGATGTGTCAGGACCAGTTTGTGATGGGGGTCTGTAAAGGGGGGTCAGTCTGTGATGGGGTCTGTGATTTGGGGGGTCAGTCTATGATGGGGGTCTGTGATGGGTCAGGACCAGTTCGTGATGGGGGTCAGTCTGTGATAGGGGGTTTGTGATGGGAGGGTATGTATGTGATGGGGATCTGTGATGGGGGTGTCAGTCTGTGATGGGGTTTGTGATTTGGGGGGGGTCAGTTTGTGATAGTGGTCTGTGATGGGTCAGGACCAGTTTGTGATGGTGGTCTGTGATGGGGGGGTCAGTCTATGGTGGGACTAAGGACACTGATGTAAAAGGGGGTCTGTGATGTAAAGGGGGGACTGAAAACACTGATGTAAAAGGAGGTCTGTGATTTCTGCATTAGCAAATCACAGATCTCTACAAGGGCAATAGAAAACTATTTTTTCTATGTGTCCTGTTCACATTGCAACAGCTGCCCTGCGTGCTCAGCAGTGTGGTGCAAAATGCATAATGTTTCTATGCACCACAACTTAGCTGTGGTGCAAAAAAATGAATGAAATGTATTTTGACATTTCAATAAAGTTGAAAGAAAAAAAGCACAAAGTGTGATGTGTGCAGTGTTGGTCATCTTACTTTAAAAAAGTAATTAGTTAAGTTACAAATTACTTCTCCCAAAAAGTAATTGCGTTAGTAACTCAGTTACTACATTGGAAAAGTAATTAGTTACACAGCAAAGTAACTGACTTTTTTTTAAAATATTCTATACGTGTAACTAAGGGGCGGGTCTATTATTACTGTAACCAAGGGGCGCATTTATTATTATTGTTATATATCGTGTAACCAAGGGGCTGCTCTATTATTACTCTAACCAATGGGCAGATCTGTTATAGCGTGTAAGCAAGTGGCGGGTCTATTATTATTATATCATGTAAGGGGCGGATGGCTACAGAAGAGGGCGAATGTTAAATTAATGGGCAGAGCTTGATATATAACAATAATAATAAATGCGCCCCTTGGTTACAGTAATACTAGACCCGCCCCTTACTTACACGATAGACGCCCCTTGCAGAGTAGCACGAGCATCAGGAGCGTGCGGCATCGCCTCGTACAATTACATGTTAACTGCTCCTGCGCGGTGTAGAGTTCACTCAGAGCTGTTTAGGTTCGGCAATTTTCGGAAGCTCCGTAGTCCTTCGTACTGCGCAAGCCCTGCGCCTGCGCAGTACAGGGGGTCCTTATCCGGCGGGGGAACTTTTTCGGCAGGACACCGGAATTACACTACTGCCATCTAGTGGCGGTAGATGTAATTGGGGTAACTGAGCCAAAGTAATGGGAACTGAGTTACCATGAGGGGAAAAGTAATCAGTTAGATTACTAGTTACCCTCTAAAGTAACTGCGTTAGGTAACTCAGTTTATTTTAACTCAGTTACTTACATCACTGGATGTGTGTGGGTCGTAAAGGTGTGTGCATGTGTGTGTGTGTGTGTGGGGGGGGGGGGCGCTGTGATGTGCATGGGAGGCTGTGAAGTGGAGGATATCATCTGGAGTCATAGCACCAATATGACATTCGGACCTCCACTGGAAAAAAAAATTATGATCGGACCCCCGTGAATTTGTATTTAGTGCCCCTGGCTTATACACTACTTGTTTTATGTAAAAATATTGTTTTTACTTTAAATTAGTAAAATTGCATCAATAAAAGCAGCAATAACAAAAGGGAAAGGGGGTGGGATGGCGAACATGTGGAAAAGGAGGAACAAGAACAAGAGCTCTGGTGTACACAAAAATAAACATATTAGATGTCTATGTTGCAACGGTACTCCTGATGAGTACGCGCTATGACTTTAAATTTAGTTTTTCCCCAAAACTGTAGTTGAGTTTTGGGGTTAATTGTTCTAAATTATGCTTTGGCATCAGGTTGGCTGGGCTGTATTGAGGTTCTGCCTGGTCATAGGTGGGTTTGCACCTGTGACAGGCCCTAGAATGCAGTCTGGTTGGACGCATTGGGTACCAATCTCTTCTCGTAGCCAATCAGTGGGCACGTTTGTCTCGCTGTGTATTCCGGGAGAGGGTACATAAGGTTCTGAAGTCACATGGTTCCGATCCAGAAGTTGCTCCTGACCAGCCCCCAGAGGCCCTCATGACCTGGGGTGCGGATCCATCCGTTTTCCAAGCCTCGGAACTGGCTAGTTCGAGGTGCAGTAACTGGAAGGGCAATTCTAAAGTGTTCCGGTGCCGTCTCGGGTTTGGAGAGGCCCAGCAACTCTACATGCAACCAGGGGAGGACTCTTCAGAAGAGGGCCACACACGAGGCTGACTGCTCGGTAAGAGCCTGGAAGCTGAGCTGCCATGGACATTGATTGATTCCACAATTTCTTATGGTATCGCCGGACTGGCTAAAAGATTCTGGTACAGTAAGAAAAGTTCATACCTTAACTTTCCAGTTACAACTAAGTTTTTTAACCAAGTCTGTGTGAGAGACTTTGCAAAGCTAGAATTACTTGTTGGCTGCTAGATCCAAGCTCAAGGATTTATCCAGCAATTAAAGAATCCAGTTGCGAGTGGCTATTCCCTGGATTATGTACAGAGAGAGACTTTAATTGAAGTAAGCAGTTCCAAGCACCTGAGCTAAACTTTATCCTTATACCCTCTATTCCCAACTTAGAGACTGAGTTTGTTCAACTGTTTTATGCAAATAAAAATCCTAAAAATTAATTCAGGTGTCGGTCTCTACAGTTACTGAGTATCAACCCTAGGAACCCCTAGACAAGACCAATGAGTACGAGCTGGTGGAGGTAAACGGTAAGCCCAGAAAAACTCAGCCGCTCCTTCGGGGGGTCAGTGCTACATCTATATGACATTTAACAAAAAGAAATCCACAAATGGTATATCTGTGGATATTACTGTTTAGAGTACAATCAAAATTTTGTATATGATCTTCTTCAGGGGGATACAGACATCGATAACATATCAATACAGAATATTAGCAAAATTGACATCAATAACATCATCATCATTGGGAATAAAGAGCCTGTATATGCAGGAATTCAAAAATAACAAAGGGTCCTTCCTTTGATATGAGAAATATTTAAATAGCCAGAGCAAAAAGACAAAACGTCACATCACATCAGGATATGCTCACAGTGGTCCACCATCGAGAAAGTGGGCAGGGGTGGGAGGAGAGACACATTTGTGTATGATGTATATATTATCTAGAGATGAATTACCTTTTACTTGTTTATTATTGTAAGAATATCCTATGCACTGATTCAAATCCTGTGTTTTGTGCTGAAGGAATGTGTCTCTCAGATTAAATGCATCACCCGGGGAATATAAATTTCCAACAGGTGTATACATATGTATAAAAGTTTAGAACATATGTCTATATAAGTAAAGCTGTATTCAATGGGTATAATTTTTTAACTACCGTATTTATTGGTGTATAACACGCGCTGGCGATTTTTAAGTACCGAAGTTTGGCGCCATTCCATGATTGTGCGCAATTTTAAACCGTGACATGTTAGGTATCTATTTACTCGGCGTAACATCATCTTTCACATTATATAAAAAATTGGGCAAACTTTACTGTTTTGTTATTTTTTAATTCACGAAACCGTTTTTTTTCCAAAAAAAAGGCGTTTGAAAAATTATTGCGCAAATACCGTGTGAGATAAAAAGTTGCAATGACCGCCATTTTATTCCCTAGGGTGTCTGCTAAAAAAACATATATAATGTTTGGGGGTTCTGAGTAATTTTGTAGCAAAATAATTATGAATTTTACATGAAGGAGAGAAGTGCCAGAATAGGCCCGGTAGGGAAGTGGTTAAGGAAAAAAACGTACATTTTAAATGACCATCAATGCAGCCTTATCAGTGTCCATCTGCAGCCTTGCCCATCATTGCAGAATGATCAGTGTCCATCTGCAGCCTTGCCCAACAGTGTCCATCTGCAGCCTTGCCCAAAATTTCAGCATGATCGGTTTTAAATTGTTACTGGTACTCAATTTAGGAGAGAATGAGCGCCGGTGAGATAGACAGAGCTGGATTACCTGTGTACTCGGCTCCTCTCGGCTTGTCTCGCAGTCCCGCCCCTTGGCCTGGCTCCTATGGTGATGGACACAACACCGGTCCAATGGCGTGGCGTAAATGCTAGGAGGTGGGACTGGGCGTGACTGCGAGCGGAGCCGAGCCTAGCCGAGTACACAGTACACTCGGCTCTGTCTATTTCAGCGGCGCTCGTTCCCTCCTTTCCCTCCGAGGCATCGGTTCGGCATATAACACGCACCCACGATTCTCCCCTGATTTTAAGGGGGAAAAGGTGCGTGTTATACGCCGATAAATATGGTATATATCAAACCAGTGTGTAATATGTTTATTTATCCAGTATGTCAGAGCAGGTGGCTAGTTATACATTCATTACAAGATTAGTGGTATCCTCAGTTCCTCACCATTAAAGCACTCACATGCTGCATTGAAAGAAACATATATGTATATATATATATATAAATATATATATATGTACATATGTACATGTAACACTAAATCAATTAGTCAGAGAGGGCTGAGACAGCTATCTCAAACCCTCAGGTACACTGACCATATTGCAATATATTTTCAAAGAAAAAGGATGGTAAATGGTTACTGAGAGTTGTCTTTCACTACATGCTCCTATCCTGCAACTATCCAGTGTGTTGTATCCACATAGGAATAGGATGTATACTGTGCAGTTTATATGGGAGCCTGCTGATGCCCTGACCTGTCTCACCTGTGTGCATAATCAATCATCCTGTATTGAATGCCCCTTCCAGCCATGAATATCAAAGGCCAGCTGTATGGCTTCCTCGGCGTTCAGGGAGAATCCCGGCAATGGCCGCCGACCCCATGGAAACCTGTCCGGCTCTGTGACGCCATGCGCCAGCACACCACCCCTGCCGGTGGCCGTGGGCACGTGCACGACAGACACCAGCGCCTGGAGTCAGCCACTGAACGCCGCTGACACAGAGGGAGATCCCCAGCTGATGCCGGAAGTATAGTGGGAGGGAAAGACTCTAGAGTCCTCCCTCCCCCC
Source organism: Lithobates sylvaticus (assembly GCA_028564925.1). Lineage (NCBI taxonomy): Eukaryota > Metazoa > Chordata > Amphibia > Anura > Ranidae > Lithobates > Lithobates sylvaticus. The sequence goes on along the minus strand of CM053028.1, from coordinate 240,201,517 downwards.
TCCGCACAAGGAGACAGAAAAGGAAAGAGCCCGACCACCTGGAGCAGGAAACCACTGAAAGACCTGCGTGGGGACACAGGGGAAAAAAAAAAGGGGCACAGTTATTGCATACATCTGTAGCGATACCCCCAATTAAGAGGGCCGCAAATTTTGTTTTGGGTCCCTGAGTACAGCTCCACCAACCCCCCGGCAATCTGCTCTACCCGCTCTGGCACAGTTAGTAAAGGGGTATGTATCTATGCACATATAATATCACTTATACTTTAAGTGTAATGGACTCAGACTCACAAGCAGACTGCTAACTTGAATAACTGTCTTTACTTTAGCAGTAAGTGAAAAGAAATAGTAACATGCATCAAACATTTGACTTACAACACATTAGCAGGTCCCTGCAATATGCACTTAAACATGTACACATATATGTATCAGGATAGCAATGGGGAACGGAGCGCCACGTGTGCGACCGTCTGCTATGCACCTCTGAGGTGCAACAAATCTAACTGCGACTATCTAATGGATCAGGCCTGATCCCTAGCGATAGAGCTCAGTCCTGGAGAAAATACAGTATTCTTCACCGGCAGGAGAACTGTAGAGGTGGTGCACATGTAGCTTTAAATGGTGTGTTTGTAATCCACAGAAAGAAACATCTGCTGCTCTGAGGTAAATTGTGCCTTGGCAGTTCAATAGGCATAGAGTGAAAATGACAATGTATGATGAGCCTTTCAGCTCGCTCACCACTCCTGGGGTACCGTCCTCAGCTCCGGGACCTCCACTGGCGGCGTCCGGCCTCCTCCGTCACAGCCCCTGCGCTCCGGTCCTCTCTCTGTCCGACCGTGTGTAGGCAAAAGTCTCTGCTCCGCTGCTGCTGACACTGAGGGGTGAGAGTCTCTCTCCGTCTGCTGCAAGGCCCAGGCTTCAGGCCTTCAGCAGTCCCGGTCCGCACAGGTGTCTCCTCACTCAGAAGTGTCTGCGTCACCAGCCCAGTCAGAAGAGGAAGAGGCGGTCTCCCCTCTTCCCTTTTATCTCCTCCCCCAGCAGCCTCTCGGGCGGAAACAAACAGCCTCCCGGGAGCCTGGGGAATTATAGGGATTGTAGTTTTATCCCCTAAAAGGGGAACGACCCCGCTACACACTCCCCCCACTTTGAATCTTTGGTCCCCAAAGACATTGTTCAATCTACAAGCTTTCTTTGAGACAACACGTTCACATAATTCAGACAGGGGAGCTTCCCACCAATTAGCATAAGATGGGGAGCTGTCCTGTCTACAGGTCACTTCAGTGTGGGCGACCTGTTTAACTGTGCCAGAGAGTGAGCTGGGGTTGCCCTCCACCAAATGAACAGTGGATGGGTCAGGGCGTTCAGCACTTCTCCTTGCTGTGGTAACAGAGTCCTCTGAACTTTTTCCCATTTGGGGGTAAGTTAACTTCTTGGGAGGCCTCACAACTCTGCGAGCTCTCTGTTCTCTTGGGACTTCTTCAGGAACACATTCTGGCAACATCTCTGGTTCTGGAACATCTACTTCTTCTTCTTCTGAGTAGAGACCAGGGATATCTTCCCAGCACTCAGGCACAACACTGAATGGAACAAACTCTGTAGCTTCTGGGTTCAATGTTTTATCTTCCACATCCTCAGTAAGTGGAAGATCTATGGCGGAATTTCCTGGAGTTGAGGAAGGCCATAGCCATTCAAGTTCTCCTCTTTCTTCTTCTGCTGATTGGGGGTCCTGTCCACCCCTAGTTTGGGATGTCTGAGACCGAGTGTTGGGCCTGGGGGTATCCAGAATGGAAACAGATTCAGGTAAGTCTCTCGCTGGAGGTATTCTGACTGCTTCAGTGAGTGGGAGCAAGTGATTCCTATGCCAGGTCTTCAAAGGCCCCACTCTTCCTTCTGGCTTCAACTTGTAGACAGGCAATCCTGGAAGTTTTCTACAGATGATATATGGCTCTGATCTCCATCTATCAGCAATCTTGTGTTTTCCAGGGATCCCTAGATTGCGTAACAGTACACGGTCCCCAGGCTGTAAGTCCTGTACTCGAACCTTCAAATCAAAGTTCCGCTTGTTTCGGGCCCCCCTCTGGTCAGAGGCTGCTTGAGCTTTTTCATAAGCTATCTTCAAACTGTGCCTCAGTCTGTCCACATATCCTTTGTGGGAGGCAGCAGAGGCATGGTCTAAGGAAATGCCAAAGGCCAGATCCACTGGCAATCTTGCTTCTCTCCCAAACATAAGTCGGTAAGGAGAAAAACCTGTCACATCACTGGTTGTACAGTTGTAAGCATGCACTAGAGCTGAAATGTGTTGACTCCAATGTTGCTTCTTCTCTGTTTCTAAAGTTCCCAACATGTTCAATAGGGTCCTGTTGAACCTTTCAGGCTGGGCATCACCTTGAGGGTGATATGGTGTAGTTCTAGTCTTCTCTACTCCCAGAGAATCTAGTAGCTTCCTGATCAGGCGACTCTCAAAGTCCCTTCCTTGGTCTGAATGGATTCTCTGTGGTAGTCCATAATGAACAAAGTACTTCTCCAAAAGTACCTTAGCTACTGTAGAGGCCTTCTGGTCCTTGGTTGGGAAAGCCTGAGCATAACGGGTGAAATGGTCGGTTACCACCAGAACATTTCCCAATCCACTCAAATCGGGTTCAAGGCAGAGAAAATCAATGCATACCAGATCCATTGGGCCTTGACTCTGTAGATGGCCCATTGAGGCAGCTTGATGGGGTAAAGTCTTCCTCTGAATGCATCTTGCACAGGAATGGCAATACTCCTCCACTTCGGCCCTCATGCAGGGCCAATAAAACCGGTCTCTGACAAGTTGGAAGGTTCTCTCTGCTCCCAAGTGACCATGCTGGTCATGTAGGGCAATCAGCACAGTCTCTCGATGCTTTTCGGGGAGAAACAACTGCCACTTATCTTCTGAACTATCAGAGGGGCCCCTTCGGTAGACCACTCCCTGATGCACCTGTAATTTGTCCAACTCTTTTTGGACAAGCCTTTTTGGAAGGGTGAAGTCGAAGTCCCTCTGGACTCTTGTTTTCCAGTGCCTCCAGGACCAATTTCCCCATGGGGTCTTCCAATTGGTCACACCTTAACTCCTTCTTAGACAGCTTCGGTAGGCACTCTTCTTCTAGTTGAGTTACCCCACAGTAACACTTTGGGACTCCCACTGTGGTAACTCCTATCTCTTCCGCTCTGGATCCTCCTCTGGCTTGGAGTTCAGCTCCCTGACAAAGAGCTCACACTCCTTCTGGTGCCACTTGGGTCCAGTCTTCCCAGTCATCGACCATGACATGGGATCTTCGGGACAGGGCATCTGCATCTCTATTTCCAGCCCCTGGCCTGTACTTGAGGCTGAAATTGAATCCAGACAACGCCGCCAACCATCTGTGTCCAGTTGCATCCAGCTTGGCGGTGGTGAATAGGTAGGTCAAGGGGTTGTTATCTGTTTTTACAGTAAACTCGGCCCCATAAAGATAGTCTTTCAGTTTGTCAACTACTGCCCATTTGAGGGCTAAGAACTCCAACTTGTGGGTGGGGTAGTTCTTCTCGGAGGGGGTCAGGCTCCGGCTCACATAGGCCACTGGTCGTAGCTGATCTTCATACTCCTGGTAGAGTACTCCACCTAGGCCCTCATGGCTGGCATCAACATGTAGCTCATATGGTCTGGTGGGGTCAGCATAGGCCAAAACTGGGGCTGTGGTGAGACTTCTCTTCAAGGTTCTGAAAGCCTCTTCACACCTTGGGTTCCATTGGTCTTGAACCGACTCACCGGGCCTCCTCGGCCCCAATCCATCTTCCTCTCCTTCTGTCTTGAGCAGTTCGTTTAGGGGTTTTGCAATGCGGGCAAACCCATCCACAAACCTGCGGTAGTAGGAGCAGAACCCCAAGAAAGACCGAAGTTCTGTAACTGTTGTGGGTCTTGGCCACGAAGTAACTGCCTCCAACTTCTCAGGGTCTGTAGCCACTCCTTTTTCAGACACTATGTGTCCCAGATAGTTCACAGAAGACTGATAGAACCGACACTTCTCGGGGGAAAGTTTGAGTCCCTCTTCACTGAGCCTCTTCAATACTTTCTCCAATCTGGCTTCATGTTCTTCCAAAGTTTTTCCAAAAACAATGACATCGTCCAGGTACACAAGGACTTCTATGAGGTTCATGTCTCCAACTGTCCTTTCCATAAGGCGTTGAAATGTAGCAGGAGCTCCAGATAGGCCCTGAGGCATCCTGTTGAACTCAAAGAACCCTACTGGGGTTATGAAGGCAGTCTTTTCTCTATCTTCTGGATGCATGGGGATTTGATAGTACCCACTCTTGAGGTCCATCACACTGAACCACTTAGCTCCAGATAAACTCTGCAAGGCATCCTCTATCCTTGGCGTGGTGTACTGGTCAGGAATGGTCCTTCTGTTGAGAGTTCTGTAGTTAATGCAGAGCCTCAATGACCCATTCTTCTTCCTGACTACCACAATTGGGGAGGCATAGGGGCTTCTGGACTCCCGAATCACTCCCGTCTTCTTCAGTTCCGCAAGCTGCTCCTCAGATCCTCCAGATCTGCTAGCGGGACTCGCCTGACTCTCTCTCTGAATGGCTTGTCCTCTTGCATGCGGATTCGATGGGTGGCACTTCTCGCACACCCCACATCAAACTCATCTTTAGAGAAAATCTTCTCCCATCTGGTCAGCTGGGCCTTGGCTCTCTCTTTCCAAGCTCCAGGTAGGTTTGGGTTTTCCATGGAGAGTTTCTTCCAAACATCTTCTCCTTCACCCGTCCCCTTCACTTCTGACCAGCCAACTGGGACAGCAGGACTCACCTGTCCCAGAAGCATCCTGGCAGGGATCTCCACGGGCCGCTCCGTGGAGTTCCTCACACTGACAGGGACTCTTCCTCTAGCCTTCTTCAGGTCCTTCAATGAGATCACTTCTGGTATCACTTCCAGACCTGAGTGACCCTCCATTGGGTCGGGTTCCAACATTACAAAGGGGCCAGGCTGCTCCCAATTAAGTTTCACCGTGGCTCTCAGGCAGGTTACCTCTCCAGGCTGTAACACCGCTCCTTCTTTTCCAAGCCTCCATACCCTGCCTATCCCCTCACTTGGGGTCTTCTGCTCTAGGACCAACCGCTGGTAGGCTGCCTTCAGCATGGGGTGGATCTTGGGGGCTGAAAGATTCTCTTTCTTCACCAGGGGGGTCAGAAGCCTTCTGACTAGGTCCGTGTTCGTCCCTATAATCAGGGAAGTCTTGCTGGTTCCAGGTGGACGAGGGCACACCACTGCTAGGGTGTCGAACACTTCAGTCTTCCCAGCTACGGATGGGTCAAAGGTCAACCGTATGGGTAAGTATCCATCATAGGGGAAACTCTGAGTTCCCAGTCCCCTTATTTCCAACTCCTCTATCCTCTGTATGGGCAGATGACTCAGGTATCTGTCATAGAAGTCCCTGTACAATAGGGTCACTTGTGCCCCAGTGTCCAGGAGGGCCTGTGTGTACACTCCTTCCACTTGGATGGGTACAGTAGGGGATGGACCAACCAACTCTTCTGGGTAGGGCCGAGTTGGTGCTGTCCTCTTCTTTGGACTCTTTTCTTTCCAACTGGATTTGCGCTTGATTCTTTCCTGAGCCTGGTATGCATTAATTTTCTCCCTCTTAGTGGGAGTGTGAACCCGTTGAGGGACATTGTTATCTCTCACTTTTAAGGGTTCTCGCTTGGGAGTGCTGTGTTTCTTCGGAGGGGTCTTGCCCCCTTTCTCTGGAGTGTACCTTGGTTGAGGATCCCTGGGTTCCTTCCGAGGGGTCTGATCTCCTTGCTTTCTCTTCCTGTTATACTTCTTGGAGCTCACTGAAGGCGATGGGCACCCGGTTGACTCCTTCACCAGGGCCCTTTGGCGTTTCCCGCCGGCTGGCGGCTATCTGTTTTCTTCCTCTTGGGACTGGCACATACAGCTGCAATATGGCCTACTCCCCCGCAGTTAAAACAGATCATCTCTCCGTAGTCAGGTGGGGATGCTGGTGCTGAAACAGTTGGAAATAATTCCCTCCTGCTTGTCTCTTTCTTGGGACTTGGCGTCTCTTTTGCCACCAGAGACGTCAGTATCTCCATCATCTGGGACATCTGCAACTTCAGGGCATCTACTTCTGTCTCTCTTTCAGGGGTTAAGGCCGACCTGACCGCGGCCACTGGAAGTTTTGTAGACCCCATCACTTGCTTTTCCCGTTTCTCTTCCAACATGGCCTCTTCTTCTCTGACCATTCGAATGAGATCGGGGTAGTCCAGGCTCTTCCCATCCTGTCGGGTACGTAGTACTAGTGTGACAGGGTATAGGGGTTAGGCTCCCCTCATCACCTGCTGGGCACGGGCTTCATCTACCTTCCCCGGATCTATCCCCTTCTTCAGGATAATCCTATGCAGGATCTTGTCTATACGTCCCATATACTCCGACAGCTTCTCCCCTGTCTTCTGGTAACAGTGTTCCAGTTGATAGGTAAGTTCTGTGACTTTTTCTGTCCCACCAAACACACTTTCCAGGATGTCTAGGTAGTCCTGGGCAGTGCAATCCTTCTTGCTTGTCTTCAGATTGCGTATGGCCTCTAAGGCAGGCCCTTTTAGGCTCTCAACAATCCTTTGCTTCTTTCTACCTTCTGGGACCTCCCATTCTTCTAAGGCCTGCGTGGCACCATCTAACCACTCTTCAAATCCCTCTTCTCCCGAGGGTACAGGTTTCCTCCCTGAAAACGTCCGGAGTTTTCTGTATCCCGACATCTGTTTTGGGTCCCTGAGTACAGCTCCACCAACCCCCCGGCAATCTGCTCTACCCGCTCTGGCACAGTTAGTAAAGGGGTATGTATCTATGCACATATAATATCACTTATACTTTAAGTGTAATGGACTCAGACTCACAAGCAGACTGCTAACTTGAATAACTGTCTTTACTTTAGCAGTAAGTGAAAAAAAAAAGTAACATGCATCAAACATTTGACTTACAACACATTAGCAGGTCCCTGCAATATGCACTTAAACATGTACACATATATGTATCAGGATAGCAACGGGGAACAGAGCGCCACGTGTGCGACTGTCTGCTATGCACCTCTGAGGTGCAACAAATCTAACTGCGACTATCTAATGGATCAGGCCTGATTCCTAGCGATAGAGCTCAGTCCTGGAGAAAATACAGTATTCTTCACCGGCAGGAGAACTGTAGAGGTGGTGCACATGTAGCTTTAAATGGTGTGTTTGTAATCCACAGAAAGAAACATCTGCTGCTCTGAGGTAAATTGTGCCTTGGCAGTTCAATAGGCATAGAGTGAAAATGACAATGTATGATGAGCCTTTCAGCTCGCTCACCACTCCTGGGATACCGTCCTCAGCTCCGGGACCTCCACTGGCGGCGTTCGGCCTCCTCCGTCACAGCCCATGCGCTCCGGTCCTCTCTCTGTCCGACCGTGTGTAGGCAAAAGTCTCTGCTCCGCTGCTGCTGACACTGAGGGGTGAGAGTCTCTCTCCATCTGCTGCAAGGCCCAGGCTTCAGGCCTTCAGCAGTCCCGGTCCGCACAGGTGTCTCCTCACTCAGAAGTCTCTGCGTCACCAGCCCAGTCAGAAGAGGAAGAGGCGGTCTCCCCTCTTGCCTTTTATCTCCTCCCCCAGCAGCCTCTCGGGCGGAAACAAACAGCCTCCGGGAGCCTGGGGAATTATTGGGATTGTAGTTTTATCCCCTAAAAGGGGAACGACCCCGCTACACATCTATACATTTTTCTATGTAGGTAATTTTTAACATGTACATGTAAAAGTCCTTGTATAAAAGGCAAGGACTTTAACTTATCATTATAGTTTTATTATTTATGTTTTAATCAATATTGATTTTAAAGGGGTATATACTCCCATATGAGCTTGCAAAAGATGCATCACCAGTTACTTAACTGTTATTATCTTCATATATCAATCAATTATGTGTATATTGATGACTGTATGTGTGTTTGGTACAGAGGAAGAGACATACATTCATAAATTTTCTTGTCAGATTTGGCAAATTAATTTATCTTCACTGAGGAAAAGCCTTTCAGAAAGGGACAATATGAAATAGATTAATTTAGCCCAGGAGGGAAAGTCCCTGTAAGTGAAAAATCCCTCTCTGATCCAATTGTAATAAAGTTTTGTTCCAGTCAACCCCCGGATGGGTATATGTACCCAATCTAGGGCTGTGACTTTGTTCCACTTCAGCTGCTAGCTTCTAATCAGATTAACAGGGTGCAACAACTTCACAAAAAAAAGCCAAAATATTGCAGTGACTGCAGAAACAGTATTTAACCACTTCAATACAGGGCACTTAAACACCTTCCTGCCCAGACCAATTTTCAGCTTTCAGCGCTGTCGCACTTTGAATGACAATTGCGCCGTCATACTACACTGTACCCAAATTAAATTTTTATCATTTTTTTCCCAATAGAGCTTTCTTTTGGTGGTATTTGATCACCTCTGCTGTTTTTATTTTTTGCTAAACAAATAAAAAAAGACCGAAAATTTTGAAAAAAATCGTTTTTTTTGTTTCAGTTTCAAAACTTTGTAAATAAGTAATTTTTTTCTCCTTCACTGATGGGCACTGATGGGGCTGCAATGATGGGCACTGATAAGGTGGCACTGATGGGCACCGATGAGGTGGCACCAATGAAGTGGCACTGAGGTGGCATTGATGGGCACTGATAGGCGGCACTGATAGGCGGCACTGATGGGCGGCACGGATGGGCACTGATAGGTGGCACAAATTGCCCATTGTGGGCACTGATTGTCATCCATTGTGGGCACTGATTGGCATCCATTGTGGGCACTGTGTGTCATCCCTGGTAGTCTAGGGTGGCATACCTTGTGCTGGGCATCCCTGGTGGTCTGGTGGCGTCCCTGGTGGTCCAGTGTGGGCATCCTCAGGGGGGCTGTGCTGATAATTGATCAGCACAGACCCCCCCTGTCAGAGGAGCAGCCAATCACCGGCTCTTTCTATTTACACTGTGATCAGCCATGATTGGACACGGCTGATCACGTGGTAAAGAGTCTCCGTCGAAGACTCTTTACCAAGATCGTAGTTGCGGGGTGTCCGACTGACACCCCGCAACAACGATCGCCACGATGCGTGCCCCCGGGGCGCGCAGTGGCTCAAAATCCTGAGGACGTCCTATGACGTCCGGTCAGGATTTGACAACCACTTTGCCGATCTCCTTTTATAATAGGGCGGGCAGCAAGTGGTTAACCACTTTCACTAGGCTGCATGAAGATCATTGTAACAGCAAAGTTTTTGTCAGGATACCTTTCTGAGGCCAAGATGCTCAGAGTGGCTCCCCTTGCGGCTGAGCACAGTATACCCCTGAAGTTGGCACAGAGGGTATAATGCTCAAAGAAGCACGGTTTGCCAGCAGGATGTGCAGGGCATGAGCAGATGACCACTTGCAGGCAACTTGAGAAGGTGCTGGAAGCAGTCCTTAAAGAGTGTGGACAGGATACAGAACATAGGGTATCCAGGGAGGTCAGCCATGGCCTGGCAGAGGATCCAACACTGATGATAATGCACAGGTAGGTAGACTGGTGTAAGAAGTAGCAAAGTCTCTAAGGCAGGCCGGGGTCACACTCAGGTAGCCGAGGTATTCAGATGGAAGTAAGTCCTTTGAACAGGCCAAGGTCATACACAGGCAAACAGGCAGGTTTAGGCAGAAGAGTAGTCCTTAGGATAAGCCAGGGTCAGAGCCAGGAGAAGATCAAAGTTAGCCAAGGAACAATCCGGGTCACAGCAAGACAACATGAAACAGGTGCAGGTTCAGGAACTCAGGGGGAGCTGAAGACAATCCAGCAAAGAGAGAGAGTCATAGGCAGCCTTTTATAGGCCATCAGGGCATTGCGTCTGTAGCTGTAAGAGAACTGTCAGAATACGTTCTGTGCGCACACGTGCGCATGCGCACACTTACGGGCAACAGTCGCACACTCACAGCAACTGGCTCACACTCGCGGGCAACTGGCGCACACTCATGGGCAACAGCAGACCCTTGCGTGTGCTTATGCACGTGCACATCGCACATGTGCACGCGCAGGTGCGCACCCCTAAACCCAGTTGGTGCCAGGCGGCCTATTTAAAGGGTGCCCTGACTCCTGAACGGTGCTGACTGGTCTTTCAGCTGTGTTTCTGATACCCTGAACTTGTGATTTCCTGTCTGAATACCCGTTGCTGACCTTGGCACCTGTTTGACCCTGCTTCTGGATCCTGCTTATCTGATCTCTAGCTTTTGACCTTGGCTCTCCACTGACCTTGCTTCTGGACTGTGTTTACCTGATCCCTGGCTCCTGATCCCGGTTTCTTAATTGACTTTGCTTTTGCCTGATGTCCTGGTACCTCGCTGCCCGCCTGTTAACGAACCCGGCTTCTTTTGTAACCTCGCTCCAGTGTCCTGTTGGGCTCAGCACTTCTGCAACTACAGTCTTGCGACTAGCTACGACTTCCTGCAACGGGGTCTCCGGGTCTTCTCCTACGGGCACTCGTGTTCCTCCTGGCCCTTGGCTCCTTCTGTTCCACCCTCAGTGGGACCTGGGCTGGAGATACAAGAGAGGCCGACCTCATCAATTCAGTCTCCCTTCATGTACGTGACAGTCGCGCTCTGTGCGCATGCTGCGGCGCACTGGCCCACGCCGTCCCGTTAAGTCGCGCACCCGCATGCGCTGAACTGCAATTCTACCACGCATGAGGGCAGGAACCCATCGATAATGTCTGCCCCAGGCACCATTGTTATTTCCTTGAATATAACAGCATTCATGACAGCTGTGCTCATTAGTGATTGGCTACAGCGAATCACGTGGTACAGGGTGCTATGATTGGCCCAGGTACCACGTGATAGCTGTGGGCCAATCACAACATAGGAACACTGCTGTTATGAATGAATTTATATCAACTTTCCTGACATTGTGATCATGTGATCACTATATGGCAGACACAGCAGTCGTAAGATGTGTGTGTGCACTGTAAATCACCTGCCTGTACTCTTTGTCTATAGCCCATTTAGGCCTATTATCAGTAAACTCTCCTGTTGCTGATCAGTTTTCTAGTGCTGTATTCTCTGCAGTATCTCAATTCTTGTAGCAAAGCACCAGTCAGTCTCAAGTATATTTTGGCCAATTCTTCCTCATACAAATGTGATACTGCTGGCCAGTTTTACACTTCTGTATCATCTAATGTATCATCTATTGCTTATTAATAAATGACATGACAAGACCTATGCCTAGCTTCTCATGTCTGTTTTTCTTTTACCGTAAATTGCCTATTAGAATTTAACAAGAAGAACCCTCAGTAGGATTTGTCTTCTAACGTTGAGTTTTCTGCATTTCAAAAAAGATTCACTGAACTTTTAGCAAATTGGACCCAGGTTGATTTGCAGATTAAATATTTTTAATCTTGGCCTTATAATAAAGAATTGTAATATAATTACCCATCATTAACAGTTTACTTTATTAGAAGGAGGATGTTTATAACACATTTTTTAATTTTAAAAGTAATTTTTCAAAAATGGCAAGCATGGTTGTTTGTGGTATAATCCCTGTTGTGTGGCAATTGCTAGTAGACTAATTTTATATAGGATATTACTTGAATTATATTTTACTGGTCAGAATGAATTATATTAATAATCTTACATAATGCTTACACATGGTGGTTAAAGCAGGTAGGAATAAATAGAATTTTATAGAAAGTCTAACGAACAGGTCATTTTTGCTACTATCTACCACAGTGTAACATTTCCATGGTAACATATTAAAAAGCAATTATAATGCCTTCAAACCAACACAGAGGAAGTTATGGTATAAGGAATTATTTTAAACATTTGTGTTTAAAGTTGTTATTTTCTTAAACATTTTGAAAAAACAACATGAAATACAATTATACCAGCTGGATCACAATTATTTATTTATTTTTGCTAGAAACTTTTATTATTACATTTTGTTATAAAAGTAATAGTTATAAATAGTAATAAATATAATATTTATGAAGTATTGTATTATTTTGACTGTTTAAAGGGAACCTCTTGAACATCTGAACAGAATTCAGGTTTACCTGCTGCTAATTACTCTGAAAGTAGCCCACTACTTTATTTTGTGTTTCCTCTTTCCTCATGGTTGTAGGCAGACCAGTGGCGGCTGGTGCTCAAACTTTTTTTTTGGGGGGGGGGGGGGGGGGGGGGGGTTGGGTGCAAACAAATTGAGAAATTCTGAAAAAAAAACCCATCAATTGCAGCCTCACTGTACCATCAATCGCAGCCACTATGCCATCAATCGCAGCCACTGTGCCCATCAATTGCCGCCACTGTGCCTTTAAACGCAGCCACTGTGCCAACAATTGGCTGCCACTGTGCCATCAAACGCAGCCACTGTGCCCATATATTGCCGCCACTGTGCCATTAAACGCAGCCACTGTGCCCATCAATCACCGCCACTGTGCCATCAAATGCAGCCACTGTGCCCATCAATCACCGCCACTGTGCCATCAAATGCAGCCACTGTGCCCATCAATTGCCGCCACTGTGCCATCAAACGCAGCCACTGTGCCATCAAATGCAGCCACTGTGCCCATCAATTTGCCGCCACTGTGCCATCAAATGCAGCCACTGTGCTATCAATTGCCACCACTGTGCCATCAAACGCAGCCGCTGTGCCCATCAATTGCCGCCACTGTGCCATCAAATGCAGCCACTGTGGCCCATAAAATGCCGCCACTGTGCCCATAAAATGCCGCCACTGTGCCCATCAGTTGCTCCCACTGTGCCCCATCAAACACAGCCACTGTGCCATATCAAATGCTGCCAGTGTGCCCTCCGCCGGGCCGCCGTCTGCACTCACCTTGGCGTCCAATCACAGCGCCTGTCGTTTCAGCCAATCAGGTGACAGGTAACAGATCTGAGCACCTGATTGGCGGAGAGGCGGTTTAGTGTTAGGAAAGCGAATAGTCATTTGCTTTTCTAACACAGCTGAGTGACCTGCGAGCGCCCAGCATGGCGCTCGCAGGTCACTTTTTTGAAGCCTATTAGAGCCTATCGCTCTAATCAGGTGCTTCAAAAACACCCCCCCTCTGTAATTCAGGTGCCCTGTGCCAGAAGACAGGGCAGGTCCCTGAATAAGGGATGGCAGCAGCGGCCATAGATAAATTCATGCAATGCATGAATCTATCTATTGGTGCTAGAGGGGGTGGCTCTTATGGACGCACCGCCACTGAGGCAGACAGTATGTATATAAAACAGTCCCCCCATATTTGTTCCAGCTTGAGACCCTACCTCTGGTTTCTCCAGTGTCCACTCAAGACAACCCATCTTGATTTCTTTCTCTTCTACTGTCACCTTTTATATAGGAGTACCTTTACATCTGTTGGCAGGACATGATATTCCTCCAGATGAGCCAGTTCTGGTGGTATTCACTGTTCAAGTCACTTCTATGTAAGTGAAATTCAAATTTTTAGTTAATAAAGATGTTATATTGCTGTTTGCATCAGATCAGTCTGCAGATGGGCGCCGATCAGGCTGCAGATGGGCACAGATGAGGCTGCTGATGGGCACAGATGAGGCTGCAGATAGGCACAGATCAGGCTGCAGATGGGCACAGATCAGGCTGCAGATGGGCACAGATCAGGCTGCAAATGGGCACAGATCAGGCTGCACTGAAGCTGCAGATGGGCACAGATCAGGCTGCAGATGGGCACTAATCAGGCTGCATTGATGCTCACTGACCATTATTTTGCTTCAAAGTGGTTTATTTGAAACTTCCCTCTTAAATTGAGGTGCGTGTTGTATGCCGATAAATACGGCGTGCATGTATGTATGTATGTATATATATATATATATATATATATATTATATTTATATTTAAAAAATATATAGTATTTTTTGTGAAGGTATGCATTTGTGTTTTGAATAGCATTAACCCCCATCCACATGAGCTCCAAGACCAACAACCTATAAGTTGTCTTATATTCTTAATAAAATCATATTATAGCTGCTATAAGTATGGCAATCCTTTGTGCTTAAAAGAGAAGCATGGCCAAAGTTTTTTTGGCCATACTTCTCTTCTGGGTCACAGGAGTGAACTTATTTCTGTGACACAGATTCAGGAGTCAAGTCCACTGTTGGCTTATGTTGGGATCTGCCCAGGTGCCTGACTGTAAGCTTCCACACTCAAACTTCTCCTTTAACATTGTGTTAACTTTGAATCAGCAACATGCACATATCTTTTATTACAGTACTTCTTATACAAAGATATGCAATGGAATGAAAAAAGAATAGAATGGAGATTACAGACCATTTGAATATTCGTACATATAAATACAAGCATGTAAAGTAAATTTCCTGAGTATGACTCATACTGGTGAGCGTGTCTCTGACTTTTGATAGATGCTCTTATATAGGTAAAGCAGAACCACGCCTCACATGACCCCCATACGCCCAATCACAGGGCGCCGATCACTGAACATAGCGGATGGGGCCCTCCCCATCTTTTACTCTATTCCCACTCCCGAAGCCCCATAGGTATTTTTTTATGAATCCTAAACCAGTGGCGTAGCGTGAATGAAAAATTAATGAATAATTTGTATAGCGCTACAAATGCGAACTGAATCGCCTCAAGGTGCTTGATTCGACCTGTGTTGTCAAGCTTCTAGAAGAGGTAGGTTTTGAGTTTTTTCCTGAAGGCCTGATGGTTTTCTTCCATGCGGATGTGAGCTGGTAGAGCGTTCCATAGCTGTGGTCCTTGGACTGCAAAGGAGGTTTTGGTTAGATGATCAAAGACTACGATTGGGTGTATAGTGTTTTATTTTCTCGAGTAGGTATTGAGGGGCGTTTCCTTGTGTGCATTTGTGGGTGAGGCAGAGGGTCTTGAATGTAATCCCTGTGGGGGGTGCAGGGGGTGCCGTGGCCATGGGTGCGACATTTAGGGGGCGCCAGTATGTGTCACTGCTGGCCTTCTCCTTCTAATTGTAAGTTCCTGTGTCCCCCGCGCTCCGGCCGCCATGTTCAGTGTCCGGCGCCCTGTGATTGGGCATATGGGGGTCATGTGAGGCCTGTCTGCGATCGCTCCTGAAGTCCTGCATCCACACATGACCCCCATAGGCTCAATCACAGTGCGCCAGACACTGAACATGGCAGCTAGAGCACAGGGGAGAGAAGCAAAAATGTGAGCTGCCGCTGTCTTCTCCTCCTCCTCCTATATCCGGACCGATGCAGGCCAGGACAAGAAGGTGAGTGAGACTACCTAGTGAAAGTCGTGTTACTGGCCCTGGGGGGGGGGGGGGGGGGGGGGGGTCAGTGTAGTGTAGTGGTCAGTGTCAGTGTAGTGTAGTGGTCAGTGTAGTGTAGTATGGTGGTCAGTGTTGTGTAGTACAGTGGTCAGTGTAGTACAGTGGTCAGTGTAGTGTAGTATAGTGGTCAGTGTAGTGTAGTATAGTGGTCAGTGTAGTGTAGTATGGTGGTCAGTGTAGTGTAGTATAGTGGTCAGTGTAGTGTAGTATGGTGGTCAGTGTAGTGTAGTATAGTGGTCAGTGTAGTGTAGTATAGTGGTCAGTGTAGTGTAGTATGGTGGTCAGTGTAGTGTAGTATGGTGGTCAGTGTAGTGGTCAGTGTTGTGTAGTGGTCAGTGTAGTGTAGTATGGGGGTCAGTGTAGTGTAGTATGGTGGTCAGTGTAGTGTAGTGGACAGTATAGTGTAGTGGACAGTATAGTGGTCAGTATATTGTAGTGGTCAGTGTAGTGGACAGTATAGTGGACAGTGTAGTGGTCAGTATTGTGTAGTGGACAGTATAGTGGTCAGTGTAGTGGATAGTATAGTAGTCAGTGTAGTATAGTGGTCAGTATAATGGACAGTATAGTATAGTGGTCAGTGTAGTATAGTGGTCAGTGCAGTTCTCAGTGTAGTGGACAGTATAGTATAGTGGTCAGTGTAGTATATTGGTCAGTGTAGTCAACAGTATAGTATAGTGGTCAGTGTAGTGGACAGTATAGTATAGTGGTCAGTGTAGTGGACAGTATAGTATAGTGGTCAGTGTAGTGGACAATATAGTATAGTGGTCAGTGTAGTGTGTGATGGTCAGTAAAGGAATCAGGTTGGTCAGTGTTGAAATCAAGTAGGTTAGTGTATTGGTCAGTATAGGAATCAGGTAGGTCAGTACTATTGTATTTGAAGGTACTCAGGGAGTGCTAAAAGTCCGCAGGTTAGGGGGCACAAATTACTTGCCTTTCCCCGGGTGCTGACAACCCACGCTACGCCACTGCCCTAAACCATACTTACCTTTTTTTTGCAGTCTTCTAGTCAATATAGTGCAATTGTGGGAGCCAACTCTGGACATTGCTCAGTCCTGGAGTACTGTAAACACAGTCTGTGTTTCAATGCACTCCCAATGGATGTGTGACTTACATGTTGGACACATGGGAAATGGGTAGAATGATGTGTTGATGCTGGTGCTGAATGAAGGAGAAGGCTGACAATAGCTATGGAGCGTCAAGGGACTTGGAGTTCTACTTAAAGTCTGGGGAATCTTACTTCTTCTGGTGCTACTCTCTATTTCTTCATCACCCATTCCCTTTATCAGTGCTAGAACTAACAATAAGATAACTAGCTCATTATTTCTTATGGGAAACTGGACTTTAAAAAACAAAACTGTTGCCTAGCCCTGCATGGCCAAAACAGATAACACCAAATTCCGACGGTCAATAACACCACGGCTTATAACACGCTTGACTGCACTATAAAAGGGAAGTTTAATGCTTCTGAGCATGCGTCAAATTGTTTTCGAGAATGCGTCGGAATTTTGCGTGTCGGAATTGCATACACACGATCGGAAAATCTGATAAAAAGGTTTTCCGTCTGAAAAATTAAGAACAGGTTGGGTTCTCAATCCAAAGTCCGTCGGAAATTCTGACAGAAAAAGACCGATGGGCATACACACGGTTGGAAAATCCGATGAAAAGCTCCCTTTGGACTGTTTCCATCGGAAATTCCAACCGTGTGTACGCGGCATAACAGGTCACTGAGCACTGACATACCCAGCCATACACACTTCTTACACAATGGGCTCAAGGAAGTGTTCAATACATTTCTGGAAATTAATAGGTTATATACATTTATTACTCTTGTGTATGCTTTACCTTGCTCCTATGTAGACTTTACATGAATACAGACATTTCATTATGTCCAGACAATAATAAAAAGCCACTATTTATACTAGCTATGAATTAATTTAAAAAAACATAAATTTAATGATCAACGGTCAGGGCTGTAAATCACTCAGAGTTTACTTCATTGCAGAGTGCTGTCTGACATTGACCTTGGGATTTTACACAAAAATAGACACACCAAAAGAGATAGAATAATGCCTTCTCCACTTTAATAAGGTGGGAATCTTGAAGCCATAGTGCATTTACTATTAATCCAATACGAGTGGCTATTAAAAGTGTGGAAACTGTTAATTTATTTGCATTCTCATCCTAGCCCCCAGCATCAAAACCCAAATGAAACCAAGGAGTATATGTGCTGGGAACCTGGGAGGGGAGGAGACAATACTTTCACAACCTCTTTGGGCAAAGTAAATTCACATATATTATGTGACTAAAGATGTTAGGGTATAGGGTTAAAGTAGCATGTTGTATCATATTCTTTTCCATTCAATACCAATATAGAACCACATAAGCCCATGGCTGATCCTTGGTGTCTAGGTTATTCTTCTTTATTGTCTCTAGGCTTGCACTGGGGACACTTCGGTTGAACTCACAAGCCATAAAAGTGTGTAATGTAAAATAGACATCATGTAAATACATAATGACTGTAACGCACAGGTATATATGAGACTTATCCACTTCTGCTTATGTCCATTTTATAGATAGCCCAATTTGTGCTTCTGAAGAAGCAGATATTACTTCCGAGAAATCCGTTAAGAAATTGGGGTTCTGTTCTTGGACCTCTCCTATTCTCAATCTACCGCTGCATGTAGCCATGTGCATAACAAGTTACAACTAACAGTACACCTTAAAACTACACATGCCTAAATAAATACAACATAGTCATGGCTCAGGTTACACATGATAGGATTATGGTAGGAAATATTGTTTCTTGGAGGACCTCATTTCATTCCTAATTGTCTGCACTGGACGCTACAGGAACATTTAAGAGTAAATGTGGTTATTTTGGTTTTTAGGCTTACACCGCAGTCTATTAATCTGGAGTATGGCCCTCAGCTCTTAGCATATCAGGTAGATACAGAGGAAATCTATTTAGGTTAGTCCCCTGAGTGCTGATCGTCTGTTGTGGACTCTGTCCACAAATGCCAGACATTTTCATATTTTTTGGGACATCCGCAAGACAGATACGTTCCTTTATAGAGGGGTATCATTGTGTTAACTAATTGCTTCCATGAGGACAGGGTGGGGGGAGTGGTTGACTTACACTTTAGTACTATGGCTTTTCTAGCATAAAAAAGAAAGATACTTATTAGGGTGTGTGTTGCTTTAGGGAATGCCAGCTGTTACACTAGGCCAAGGAGGCAGACACTAATTGTCAGGGGAATAGGAATGGTGGTTGTGACGGACCTCGTACCCAAGATGTCCGCCGTAAATGCTTCCTCTGTCCGGTACCACACAATCCAAGACCCCTTAGCTCACCCAGTCACCAGACAACACCAGTGTAGGGTACGTCAGGAATGAATCTTTATTTTACATGTCACACATATATACAGCCAGATGACTCACACCTAACCTAATTAGCATGAGCTAATTATCTTAATCAACACTGGGCTCCATCATTCAATTGCAGGGTTAATTAGCACACACAACAATAGGTGAAACACTCCTACAAGCCAGACTATACTCAATTACATAACAGACAGGCTGTCTGGAGTTCATGACATTAGCATCTCTTGCTAATATGCCAAATACACATACAGATTCTATGTGTATTGGGGGGTCAGCATGGACCTGAATCCAAGTAACACCAGCTCAGGGGTCCCAGGCTTGCAGCTCAAAGAGCACCGTTCCCCCAAATGCCAGGGCCCATAATCGCAAGGTAATAGGCTCGCATTCATTCCCCTCCAACAGCCTGTGTCCCGGCTAGGTCTGTCACAGTGGTTAAACTATGAAAAAATTGAGTTACCTCCCGCCAATAGTCCTGAATCTGTGGGCAATCCCAGAATATATGTGTGAAGCCTGCAGGAGTGCCAGAACATCTGCAGCAGCTGGCCGTCAAGGCTGGGTATATGCGGTGGAGGCATTGTGGTGTGTAGTAGATCCTGTGTAGGATTTTGAATTGGATCAGTTTGTCCCTAATAGCAACCAGCAGCTGGAGTGGATAGTCCCACATGTCTTCCCAGTCTTCCCTGTCCTGTTCCTGCACCTCCGCCCCACCACAGACCATCCAGACCAACCTGGATGGATGGTAGAAGTACTCAGTAAATTTGGGATAGTGGTTTTGAAAGATCAGCATCGTCTAGAAGGGTCTCCAGGTCATCATGTTCCAGCCTTTTTAAAATTGTGAATTTTCAGGAACCTAAAAAAGAAAGAGTTCGGAAGTTGGAATTAGTTTTTCAGCCTATCAAATGTAAATATCCCTGGCTCATCACAAATATCCCTCAAATACTTGATGCTCTTACTGGCCCACAAGCCCGGGTCTTGCTGAGAGTGGAATTCCTGCGACAATAATATTGTGGACCTGAAGGGGGCTGTTTTTGTAAGAATAGTGTACAGGATGGAGGAGTCAAATGGAGGAGGGACATTCACATTAACTATCGCCCAGTATTGGGCATACATTTCAAGAATTAAAATGAGGTATCTTCCCTTTGGATCAATGAAAACCTGTTCAACCGAGCAAGGAAGTGACTTGCTCAGCAGAATAGTCACGCCCCTCGCATAGGAGGAGTATGTGGCACGAAACCCTTATTTTACCCATGCCCGCTTGAGCGCTACGATTTTGCTGCCCATTAGGTGAGGTTCTTGAAGAAACAAAATGTGAGGTTTATGAGAATGCAGAAATTTAAACAACAATCTTTTCACCCTGTCATTCAATCCTCTAATATTCCAAGATATCAACTTTAAATATATACCCATTTAAAATAGAAAAGCTTAATGACAGCAGAAACATAAGAGACCCATACCCATTAGTGTCCTGTCCATAGGCCAGTTGCAGAGGTAGTCCAGATGATGTAGCCATCCAAGGATTCTGGAGGGGAAAGAGGTGAACAGGAGAAAAGAACAAAATGAAGACAACATAGTCCAGCAAGAGATACTGTGTGGAACCTGAGCAGGTATGGTAATCAACTAAAAGTACATGTAAGTCCCTACCACCTGGCATAATCCCAACTGTCGCCAAGACAGTTTCTTACTCTAAACTTGATAGTAGAGGTCGCCTACTTGAGGCTCAAAGTTCTTCAGATAACCCCAGCTCGTGTTCAACCTATAACAGTAGGGGAGGGTGAGGGGATATGTATCCCATCACAGCGAGGGGGACCGGGCAATCTGGCGCAATTGTATAGTTCCTCCAGATAGTGGAATTTCTCCAGGTAGATGGAGAGCACCAGGTCTTCCACTTCTTAGAAAATAAACAAACCGTGGGGGTCAAGTGTGGATCACGCGTAGAGGTACATTTGAGGTAACTCCGGTGTTTACAGAAAGTTTAGTAGGATAGAGCAAACAAGGATGTGGAAAATCCATGCATCAGATGGATTAGTGATAAGAATATTTCATTGTAAGGTGGTCAGCCAGTCGTCAGCATCCGCTGGGTTGTCAAAGAAACGGATCGATCCGTCATGCTGGACCGGAAGCGGCTGGGGTAAAGCATGCTGTATTTAATGCTCTTATCTCTGAGTCATCTATGGACATTATTGAATGTTTTTCTCTTCCGCTGCAAATCAGGGAAAATAAGAACAGAGTGTCAGGTCACCTGCGACCAGGTAACAGGTACACTCAGTAGGAGTCAGAAGTGCACCGCTAGGTAGTGGACCTTAGGACTGACTGCTGTGGATTGTACCCAGGGAGATTCAGGACACAGGTCTACTGGATCACTAACACAGATCCCAGTGGGAGCTAGAGTATAGATTCCCCAAGGCGCGGAGTCTAAGAGCCAGCTGGTGTTCGCCAGAGCCTCTAGTGGTGAGGATGGACTTCGCTGCAGTCTGGCTCCAAGTCGCGGCCCCCAGGGTCTCACAGCTCACGCTCACAGTAGACTACAGGAGAAGGAAGCAGCAGGCTGGAACGACAAGGATAGTAAGGGGATAAGGCAGAGGTCAGGGCAACTAGCAGACAGGAACAACAGAGTACACGGCAAAGGTTCAGGGTCACAGGCAGACAGGGATGGTCGGCGACATGCCAAAGGGTCAAGGTCACAAGCAGACAGGAATCGTTGAGAACACGCCAAGGTTGGTAACAGAGACAAACATAGAGCACACGGCAAGCAGGAACCGGGAAGCCGAACACACCATGGATACACAATAGTTGATCAGCACCACTGGCTTGCAGTGCACAGGTTAATATAGGGTTCCCTGATAGGGCCTGGGGTGGAGCCATGCTTAGAGGAGAGGTTATAAAAACCACCAGGTGAGAGTGGCTGGCCTCTTAGTCTGAACACATGAGGAGAGGTAAGCAAACAGGGGAAGATTACTGCATAACCGTGACACAGAGGTGTTGACATATTTAAGTGTGGGATGTTTGCGGGCTTCAGAGAGAAACCTGTTCCTGTCCCGATAGTTTAGGAAGCGAACCAGAAAATGCCTGTGGGCACCCGGTGGGCCCTTTCAACCACGTAAGTAGGAGGAACATCTGTAATAACTCCTCCGCGAATACAACAGGGTGATCCCCTTCTTCTCTCTCAGGCAGACCCAGGGCTCTGATATTGTTGCGCCTCAGCTTGTTTTCAGCATTATCTGATTTTGCGACAAGGGACTGTACTGTGCACTGCAACTTAGCAATGGAGGTGGCAGGGATGGCTGTAAGATCTTCAGTGGCTGATGCTCTGGACTTAGTTTCGGTCATTCTCCTCCTTATTTTGTAGAGGTCGTTCCGTATAAGATTACACTCCTCAGCGAGGTGGTCGATGCGCACCAGCAGCGAGGTCCTACTCTGCTCGATCGCAGCAAGGATCATGGTTGTACTGTCTTGAGACAGTGGGGCTGACCCCTCTGCCATTGGAGTCTCACTAGGATCCACTTCCAAGTATGACAGCAAGGCCTTAAAGCGGTTCTGCACACATTTCATTTAGTAAATCTCTTTGCCTTCCAAATCAGGCAAAGAGTACTAAATGAAATGTTTTTTTTTTTTTTTTACTTACCTTGTAATTGATGACTTCCTGTCTTCTGTCTCTTCGGGGGTGGGCGGGGTCTCTGCGTCGATCGTCGTCACGCCGCACTGTCTCCTGGGATCTGGTGTCATTGATCCCAGGAGTCAGTGCAGGCATCTTCCGAAATCTTGCGAGATTTCGGCCACATCTTCCGAAATCTCGCGAGATTTCGGCCACATCTTCCGAAATCTCGTGAGATGTCGGCAGATGTGCCGTTACTGCGCACGCGCGAGTAACGGCGGTGCATGCTGGGCCATCTAAAGTGCCTATGGGGTTTCACATGCCCACAGGCAAGATTGACCCCAGCAGACAAGAAGAAGATGAAGAATTTTATCGGAGGAAAACCAGGGGAGATCGAGATGGAAGATGGAACAGGTAAGTCCCCCAATTGAGCTATATGCCCTTGGCATATAGCCCAAAAAAAAAAAAAAAAACGAGTGCAGAACTGCTTTAAGCCGCTTGATCAGTATGGGATCTGTTCACAGGGAAGAGGATGGTGGTAGCCGGATCGGTGTGTTGGTCTTAGCGGCTTTGAAATTTTTCTTCTCTTTTTGGAGGAGGAGGACATCTGATAGGTCACCAAGGGGGACCACTATAAAGAACATTAGTCAGTGGCCAGATGAGCATCCAGGAGGCAACTAGGGGCGACCCAAGCTGGCCGCAGGTGTTAAACCCCAGGAGATCACAAGCCGGACAGGCAGTCAGTGCTCGCCAGCAGCCCTTCACTTTGCAACAGGCACACAAGCAGAGGCAGGTTAGTGAGGATGTGAGGCTGGGAGTACCAGGGTGGGAGAGGCCCAGAGCAGTGGAACTCTAGGCCCCAGGATACCACAGCCGGCTCATACAGGCAGTCTATGCAGGGCAGCACACCAGGCCATGGCAGGGATGTGGAGAAATGACAGGGCGGGTGGAGACAGAAGATCCGCGCTCCAGATCTCGGCCAGACACATCAAATTTCTGCAGGATAGCGGCTCAGGAAACGGCGGTGATTTCCAGTCCTCACTAGGTCATACTAGGTCGAACTAGGTCCACGGCCATCACGGGCATCCCCAACAGCCAGGCGGCCTCCGGACTGTGCCAGGTAGGTGGATGGCCAGGCAGGTGAGGATGGATGACAGTCCCTTACCTCCAGTTAGGCCGGGATCGGTTCTTCCCAGAAAGTCAAAGGCTGGCAAGATGGCAGACTCCGTGGGTGTATGGGAGCTATGGTGTGCAGGAGACCTTGGGCAGAGCCACACCACAATATTGGCCCAGGACACGACAGGGGACAGAGAGGAACAGGCTGACAGGGTATCGGCTTGTTTTAGATAGGCAGATGCACGGATGGCAATGGATTTGATTCAGGATACCCAAAGCTCCTCACATACACGTCTGCCACCGTTCACATCAGGACACGGCCCTCCCTCATTGGCCAACTTTAAACCTATTCCACATTATTTGTAGTTACCTGTCTGAGGAGCAATATGGATGACTAAATAAAACAGCTAATGGGTGTTGGGTGGGGGAACTCTCTGCAACGGGGGGGATGTAAAAAATGATTTGCTTGTAATGTCATGATATTAGGATTGTATTGATAATATACATTTTTTGACAAGCTCTTCTTGGGCACCTTCAAAATTCTGTTATTGTTACATCTTTATTACTTGCACACCTCTTATCTTGTCCAGTACAGCAATTTAATTCTGATTTTCATAATACACATGCAAAGATGTAGTATTTTTCAAAATCTCTTTTTGAATCTTTGTGATCTTGTAGGAACTTTAGTCAGCTAAGCAGTTTTTTGTTCTCTAAGCATAAGGGCTGATTTACAAAAGGCAAATAGGCTGTTCACTTTGCAAGGGAAGTTGCAGTTTGCAAGGGAATTTGCCCCAGAGCTTAGTGAATGAGGCGAAGCTCTGCTAACTTCCATCATACAAATATGTGCAAGCAAAGATGCTGTTTTTATTTTTTAGATCTTCCTTGCACGTGATTGGGTATTCTTTGGAAAGTAATACTTCACCACATTCACTAAGCTTTGGGGGTAAACTACCTTACAGAATGAACTGCCTTTTTGCCTTTAGTAAATCAAACCCACAATCCCATGGAATGTATCAATTTAGTCACTTGCTGTGTGAATGTGCTCCAATAGGGTGTGCTAGAGATATCATTCTGATTTAAGGATCTTTAATACTTGGCCAATTAGCAAGCTTGTGGAGCCTGATGGTGCATGATGGAAATGTTATTATATATCTAAGGCACTTACTGGCTCATGGTCTTTTTTCCTGGGCTTTTGTCCTGTGAGGAGGTAAATGTAACACCTGTCTTACCCTTGGCCTTAGGGCTTAAGAAACAGGAGTGCTGAAAGAATCTATCCCCCTGGGAGGACTCCTTGAAGATATGGCTGCCATGGAGTGCTACTTTGGGTCTAGAGAAAGCAGACTGCTGTTGCCGACCACATGGTGACTGAGTAAGAAACTACCCTATGAACCTTTGCACACTGTCCTGCTTTGAATACCACTAGAACCTGAGTTTTCAAGGAACATCTTCTGAAGTGTAGGTATTCGTGAAACCCTATGGGAGAAGGACCCAGAAGTTTAAAACGACATGTGGAAAGACTGCGTATAGTAGAAACTTGCAGTTATCCTGTGCCCCCTCTACTCTACTTTCTAATCTCCATCTCAATGCACATGTGCAATAAAATCTACAAAATTCTTAACTAAATTCAATGATGCCTATCAGTCTGAACATCCAGAGAAAATAATTTCTCCCTGAGAAAGAATGTGCCTGGGACATTATTTGGCAAGTAAGTGGGCCTGGAACACTCAGTGTAGTCCCTAGTGAGCTGAGGGCCAGTATTCCTTCCAATTATGCTAACCACCAGTGCTACACATACATAATATAGACATAAAAAATATCATTGTTTTCCTTTTCATTGCAGACACAAATAATCACTATAGCTGAATGCATGCACGTTCCTGCACATCAGCTAATCCCCCATGTCCATTAAAACACCTAAACTTTTAATTCCCTTGACAAAGCACGTAGGAAAGGCTTTCTCCATCTGCTATTTCTGCTGATGAGATGCCAAATGTCTTTACAACTACTCACATAGAAATGAATGGAAATACAATTACAAGGCATGTGCTCTTAATGCAGTTTCTTAGAATAGGTAAATGGTTTTGTATACAGTATATTACCTTCCCAAAATGATTATGGGAGTGTTATATTACAATAAAAAACACATTTATATTGTTTTATGTCTGGGAGATGGTAGTTGTGTGCATGTTTTTTTACAAAAAAAAACCTTTTGCTATGTATTTGTTTTTTTATGTTATCTGTACAGCTAGTAACTTGTCATTTAGTGCTGTCTGCAACACTTTAAACACTGTACAGTAGAAATGATACTGCATGCAGCAATAGGAGGGTAAATTACACCATAGCAATTAATCTATTATTAAATATATTCCTAGGTAGCTGTTTATGAGATCACACAGACAACTAAACTACTTCATTAGTATACAGAAGAAAAATAGTAAGTATTTGCATGTTTAGGTTGTGTAAGGCTACTTTCACACTAGGGTGGGCGGGCGCCGGTGGCCACTAGCAGGGCGGTTTTAACCCCCGCTAGCAGACGAAAAAGGGTTAAAACAGCCTGCAAAACGCTGCTGCAGCGGCGCTTTGTCGGCGCTTTGGCAGCGCTGCCCCATTGTTTTCAATGGGTAGGGGCGCTTTAAGAGCGGTGAATACACCGCTCCTACAGCGCTGCAAAGATGCGGCTTGCAGGACTTTTTTGACCTGCAAGCGCACCGCTCCAGTGTGAAAGCCCTCGGCGTTCACACTGGAGACACAGGAGAGGCTCTTTACAGGTGCTGCACAGGCGTTATTTTTAGCGCTGTAGCACCTGTAAAGCATTTTTTTTTATATTAATTTGTAAATATTGTGTTAGACTGTCTCTGCTTACTTCTATTTTGATGTACAAAAGAACTAAATTGATGATTTGCAGCTACTAACTGCTGTGCGGATCTAGAGAATGCCACCAAAGGGTCTAATTCTATTTTAGTTAGAATGTAGCAGAAAATCAGCTAGAATGAGCACATGAACCTTCCATTCATGCTTTAGAGCTGCATTATGAAGACTTATTGAACAGAAGTCACCTTTCATAGCACAATACTGCAGTGCTAAAGTGTGAATAGGCTAACTGGTATGGAAACACAAATATGTACTCATGCCTGACAATCCAAAAGCATTAGAATACAAAGTCTGAACAAGTTACTCATTCTGACCCTTGATGAGATGGACCATTAACGATCTAGCTCTCAATTCAAGGATTCATTAACACAG
This sequence comes from Lithobates sylvaticus, assembly GCA_028564925.1. Taxonomy (NCBI): domain Eukaryota; kingdom Metazoa; phylum Chordata; class Amphibia; order Anura; family Ranidae; genus Lithobates; species Lithobates sylvaticus. The sequence goes on along the minus strand of CM053028.1, from coordinate 240,174,893 downwards.
AAATACAACAAATAAAACAAGACTATGTAGAATAAAGTGTGTGTGGGGGTTATAGACACTAAAAAAAGGTGTCAATTAGCATTTGGTACCACTGTTTTGGCAAAAGTACAGGTAGCACCCTCCACATAGGTAGGTGCTAGATTCATTTTTTTTGTGAGTATGGGTAAATTTAGGCAGGCCTAGCTTCCAGCTTGTTTGTTTTGGTTTGTGTGGGCTGGGAGTGTCTCAGAGTTAGCAGCTGATGATTCACATCCAGCATCGCTAAGACCTCCCTCTTCTTTATAGAGCTGTCTGGAAGGTACTAGGAAGAGAGGGGGAGAGATGGAGCTGCCTGGGGTGTGTTAAGGATTCCTGACCAATCCCCAACCTGGATTGGCAGTGGGCATGCCTGCTTAAATACCCAGAATCAGCCCAGCTGGGGAGGAGTTGTTGGGTGGAAGAAATGGGGATGGAGTACTAGGCCATAGGGGCCTTTGAGGGAGCTCCCGAGTTGGGGGTGACCTTGGGATTAGGACTCAGGTGCAGGATGGAGCCCTTTAAGAAAGCATGAAGGATCTGAATAGGAGGCACAGGAGGAGCCAGAGAGGGCAGCAGGAGCTAGTACGGCTTGGCAAGTCTCCAGGAGGCAACCACCGTTTGCAGCCAGGAGGGCCAGTGAGGGACATGGGCAGTCAGGAGAACTGGAGAGTCATGCCAGAGAGGACTGAGAGGAAACAGTCAGAGCTGGGTGCAGAGCCAGTGGGGAAGATTGCAATGTCATGGGCAGTAAATTCAGGCAGCTGCAGCCAGAGGGGCTTGCAGGGCCTGAAGAGGACTGTTTGGGAGCAGTAGTCCACCCATTAGGACAGCTAGCACTAAAAACTTCCTATTTTCTGCTACACTATAGGGGCCCGCCATTCCTGCGTGCAAAGGGCTGAGCCAGTGTCATGTCTAAACATGTGCTAGCTGCTCCTGAGAGATCAAGAGTTGTGCAGGAGGAGATTGGAGATGTGTTGTGTACATCGTTGTTCCGATTGATCGATATACAATCAACTAATTGATTGATATACAATCTACTAACTGACTGATAAACAATTTGCTGGGCATCTCATAATCCCCTTACCCCATCCAAGTTAAATTCCCTAATAAAAATAACAAAAACAAGCACATGGACTGTTTTCTGCCTGAGAGTGACTTAGGAGCGAATGCCAGGCTGGGCAGGGTGACAGGTGGGCCACATCACTTAGCAGCCCCTACTGCAGTTTGTAGGGTAAGCTGCTTTGGGTGCCTACATTTTTGACAAAGGTAATGATAGCTGTGCTAATAATTATCAAAGCAATCATTCAAAGAAAACACGAAAATCATTATTATTGTAAAACAAATACAACACACTAAATCTAAAAGATAAAACTGCACTAATGTTAAATAACAAACATTTGTAAACGTTAAGGCTCCATGCACACTGGCAGAAAACCAAACTCTCATATACTGTAGAGTGTTTTTGTACACAGTTTAGGCAAGTTTAGGAGAGAGCATTTTTTTCTGCCAGAAAGCTCCAATCAGGCAAATTAGAAGGTTTTTTTTTTCCCCCTTTAATCGCTGAGCTTAAAATATGCCTCTAAACGTCTTAATGTGCATGGACACATAAGATAACATTGAGCTGCTTCTACAGGCAAAATTCAAAACTCCTGTAGAAGCATGGACCCTAAATTTTGCCTTTTTGTGAAAGGGTGAAAAATCTAAGGAAAGTGAAAATGTAAATAAGCTGTTGAAAGTATATACAGTATATAGCCAAAGACGAAGGTACTACAGACTACAGTAAAGTAAATAGACAACTTATTTATTAATGTGAACCTTCTAGATCCCCTTCAGTCTGGATTTCGTCCTCAACACTCCACAGAAACTGCTCTCCTAAAACGAACAAACGGTCTACTAACAGCCAAAACCATTGGACACTATTCTGTACTCCTTCTCCTGGACCTCTCTGCTGCCTCTGATACGGTTGACCACCCCCTCCTCCTCAAAAAACTCCACGCGTTTGGTGTCTGTGACTGTACTCCGCTGGTTCTCTTCCTACTTATCCATCCGCACCTTTAGCGTTTCTTACAACTCTACTTCCTCCTCTCCTCTTCCTTTCTCTGTTGGGGTCCCCCAAGGTTCTGTTCTTGGACCTCTCCTATTTTCAATCTACACCTCCTCCCTGGGTCAGCTGATACCACCTCTACGCTGATGACACCCAAATCTATTTCTCTACCACTCAGCTCACTCCTGTCTCCTCACTTATCACTAATTTACTATCAGATATATCAGTCTGGATGTCACACCACTTCCTCAAACTCAATCTATCCAAAACCGAACTTATAATTTTTCCTCCCCCATATGCCCCTTTTCCTTACCCTGATCTCGCTGTAAAAATCAATGGCACAACTATAAGCCCATCCCCACATGCCAAGGTTCTAGGTGTAGTCCGGGTCTCTGAACTCTCCTTTAAGCACCACATCCAATCACTGTCCAAATCTTGCCGCCTCAACCTCTGCAACATCTCCAAAATACGCCCCTTTCTAACCAATAACACAACAAAGCTCTTAATTGGTCATCTCTCGCCTCGACTACTGCAACTCCCTTCTCTTTGGCTTACCTTTACATAGCCTATCACCTCTTCAAACCATCATGAATGCTGCTGTCAGACTTATCCACCTTACCAATCGCTCTGCGTCTGCTACCCCTCTCTGTCAATCCCTCCACTGGCTCCCGCTCACCTAACAAATTAAATTCAAAATACTAACAACTACTTACAAAGCCATCCACAATTTAGCCCCCAGCTACATCACTAGCCTAGTCTCTAAATACCAACCTACTCGTTCTCTTCATTCCTCTTAAGACCTCCTGCTCTCTAGCTCCCTCCTCCCATGCTCGCCTCCAGGACTTTCCAAAGCCTCTCCAATCCTATGGAATGCCGTACCCAATTTGTCCACCTATCTCCTACTCTATTAGCTTTTAGACGATCCCTGAAAACCCTTCTCTTCAGAGAAGCCTACCCTACCCACACCTAACAACTGTATTTTCATTTTCTCCATCAGCTCACCCCCCACAGTTATCACCTTTTGTTCCACTTGACCCTCCCTTCTAGATTGTAAGCTCTAATGAGCAGGGCCCTCTGATCCCTCCTGTATTGATTTGTATTGTAAGTGTACTGTCTGCCCTAATGTTATAAAGCTTTGGCTCTATATAAATCCTGTATAATAATAATAATAATAATAACAGTAGGTAATCCGGAGAATGATCAGACAGGGAGTAACTGTAACTTGATCGATATACAATCAACTAATTGTATATATATATGTTTGTATATATTCGCTGTATATATTTTTGTTTTGTTATGTTAATTATGTCCATGTTTGTGTATGTTTGTCTTGTATGTTGGTTTATGTGCATCTCTTGGAATATACTTTTGTCTCACCTTTCTCTCCCCCGCTGTCTGCGCCTCTCCCCTTGCCCTCATGGAAGAAACCCGTAGGGGATTGGGTGATGGGAATAGCAGGCTGCGGGGGGAGGGAAATAGGGTGACATGGATTGGATTGAAAAATTTCATATTTGTTGTATTTGGCTTGATTATTTTGGTTAGTTTATTTGAGATTAACTTGACATGGCTCCTTTAAATTAAGTTCTAATTTCATGGCATGTAAAGGGTCTTGGTAGCCCTTCTAAGCGGCAAGCAGTGTTTTCTTCATTAGGGCGATTCACACCCTCATCAATATGTCTTCAGGAAACCCATTTAAACTCTGAGACATTACATTACTTAAAACAAAACCAGGTTAATACTCAGTATCACTCTACATATACACCATACTCCAGAGGAGTGTTTTTACATATATCTAATGAATTGGATTTTACATGTAGACAAATTAAGAAGGATAGTAAAGGTCAATTAATTTTTTTGTACTGTAAATTATCAGGCCATTCATATGTGATTGGAAATATATATATCCCTCCGCCATATTCAACTGAAGTATTTAAAGGGGTTGTAAAGGTAATTTTATTTTTTTTTTTAAATAACAAACATGTTATACTTATCTCCACTGTGCAGCTCGTTTTGCACAGAGTGTCCCCGAACCTGGACTTGTGGGGTCCCTCGGGGGCTGTCTCGGTTCCCCCCCCCCACAAGTACTTCTCACCTTCAGGCAAGCTCCCTCGCATGGTGAGGAGTGCTTGCGGGCGCGCTCCCGTGATACAGCCAGCCGACATAGCTGCTTACTGTATCACTCGGCCCTGCCCCCTGCCGTGCCGCATCATTGGATTTGACTGACAGCAGCGTGAGCCAATGGCTGCGCTGCTTTCAATCCATCCAATGTAACCAATCAATGGCCAGGCTGAGCGGCGAAGAGGATGTCGGGGGCGAGCGCGGGACTTTCGAGGGGTCCGGTAAGTAAAACGGGGGGCTCGGGGGGCTGGCATTGTCAGATGTTTTTTCTATTTTATATGCATTAATTTTTTATATGCATTAATTTTTTTTTACCTTTACAACCCCTTTAAAGAATATATTCAGTTAATATCTGATAAAATATATAGTGCATGCCTATTGGTTGGTGATTTTAACAACTATATGGATTCCGTAATAGATAAATATAACATAACGGATAAGCAAACTTCATTGGGGCCTACGGCCTTTGCTAGATATATAGCGGAATTGGGATTGATATTGGAGATTGGGATTGATCTCTGGAGACCATAATCCAACAAATAGGCAGTTTTCATGCTTTTCTAGTAGTTACAAAACCCTCTCTAGAATAGATTTAGCGTTGGGAACATATTCCATGCTACCATATCTTCGTAATATTAAATATGAGGCTAGGGGTATCTCAGATAACTCCCCTATAATATTACATTTTTCTTTTAGGACTAATCTAGGATGTACTCTATGGAAGGTAAACCCATATTGGTTGTCACTTTTTCCTTCATCTGAAGGAACTATGATTGAATTAATTACGTATCAGAATATAAACAATACTTCAGTCTCACTTTTAATATATTGGGATGCAATGAAAGCGTATCTTCGAGGTCTCCTTATTGCGCAGATATCAAGAATTAAAAAACAATCTAGGCAATGGTAAAAAACCCTAGCTGATAATATGATTAAGGCCGAATCCCTATATTTACCTAATCCAAATGAAGATACAAAATAAGAATGGCTTAATAGCCAACTACATTATGCAGCAGTGGCTAAGAAGAAGGCAGAAAATAAAAGACTTTTCCAACCATATTTTGAGGAGGGAGAGAGGACAGAACATTTATTGGCAACTATTGTAAAAGCTCTGTGGCCGGCATCATATATAACTGAAATACAATCATCTTCAAATAAAAGGGTTGATACTACCCCAGAGATATTAGAGGTATTCAGGGAATATTATCAGGCATTATATAAGAGCAGGGTATCCTAATCGGAGGAGTCCTTGAATAGATTCTTTGATACTATTGAATTTCCAAATATCTCAAAGGATGAAAGGGTGGCTTTGAAGGGTCCATTAACATTGGATGAGCTAAGAAATGCAGCATTTAACTTACCTAATAATAAAGCACCATGACCAGATGGTCTTCCAGGGGAAATATATAAAAAATATGGGGGTGCGTTGTTACCTGAATTGTTCAATGTTTTTAATTACGCCATGGAAGTGGGTTCACTACCCCCCTCTATCAATGAAGCAGTAATTATTGTCCTACTGAAACCCGATAAGGACCCAAATAATCCTGACTCATACCGCCCAATATCTTTGCTAAAGTCAGACATTAAGCTGCTGGCAAAGGTACTGGCGATTAGATTATCAAGATACATTTCCAAACTAATCCATTGTGATCAATCAGGCTCTATTCCTAATAGATCTACAGAAAATAATATTAGACGGCTATTTTTAAACTTACAACTCCCAACAGATAAGATGGGAAATAGAGCTATAATGCCACTCGATGCGGCTAAAGCATTTGACAGTATAGCGTGGGTCTTTTTGTGGAATTTCTTAAATGATATGGGTTTGGCCCCAGATTTATTAAATGGATACAACTTTTGTATGACTCCCCAAGTGCAAGGGTACAGGTAAATGGATGTGTATCGCCCCCTTTTTGTTGACCAGAGGGATGAGGCCGGGATGTTCATTATCCCCGCTTCTTTTTGATCTGGCCATTGAACCATTGGCTGAGGCTATTCGCTCGTCTACAAATATTGTGGGATTTTGCAGATCTACAGATGAAGATAAGATAGCACTTTACGCGGATTATGCTCTAGTGTTTTTGGGGGATACAGGTCCATCCATGTCTGCAGTTATGTCCTTGATAGACTTGTATGGATCATTTTCGGGACTTAATATTAACTGGGACAAATCCGTAATGCTGCTTGTGGATCCTGAGCATGTGGGACATCTGCTCCAGACTCATCAGGTGGCCTTGGTTACATCATTTAAATACTTGGGAGTGGTAATTACACTGAATGTTACAGAATATACAGTGTGACATTGGGGTGTTTAGCTCAAGTGGATAGATGCGTTTTGGTGCAGTGAGTCTACATCAGACAGGCATTTCTGTTTAAGGGCCTGGTAGCCCACATTTATTAAAGGGAAAAAACAAAACAAAAGTCCATCCAGGAATCCCACGCAGGTGTCCAAGCTTCAATTAAATATATAAAATACAAATGAAAATGCTAGCCCACCTGGCTACTCTTCAGCAGCACTGCTGCTATAGGTGCTTGCCCCTCAAACAAGCTGTTTGGATGCACACAGTCTTAGGCTCCTTGGAAGTTGGCCGCACACAGCTTCAAGCCCCTCAATGGACACAGCTTTGGACTCCTTGGACGCACACAGCTTTGAAGCCCTTAAATGCACACAGTTTTGAGCTTCTTAATGCACACAGCATCTATCCTCACACATAGACACTCACTAGCAGCCACTGCTCCACCTTCCTTCCCTTTTCTGCTCTCACCAGCCCCTCGTTATATGGTCTGTGTGCAGCTGGGCACACACCCTGCTGGCTGTCCACAAGACCCGGACACAGGGTTGGAGATCCCGTCCCACCCAAGACTCTGAAGGATCTCCAAACTACAGAACCCCTTCCAGAAATAGCAAGATCTGGAGAAAACTGCCAGAGCAGTTTTCTCTGTTTCAAATCTACGCTCTGTAGTTCTGCACTCAGCTGATATGAAGACTCTGTGTCCACTTTAACCCCATTTGAATGGGGACAGAGCCTGGCTCTGCCACAACAGATAGGAATATACTCCCTCTTATTGTTAAGTTTAGACAATTAAGTAAAGCATGGAATACACTTCCATTGTCTATGGTAGGGAGGGCGAATCTGGTGAAGATGGTGTGGATGCCCCAGATGTTATACGTATTGCATAATTGCCCCATATGGTTGACGCTACGATTATTTAGGACCATTGATTTGGTTTTTAGGGATTTTGTGTGGAGGGGACGAAAACCTAGAATTAGATTTGAAATATTACAACAGCCCATTGATAAGGGGGAAATTGCTATACTTAATGCAAGATTATACTTTATTGCATCACAATTACAACATTGGCACAGATGGGAGGTAGTGGACGTGGAGGACCCTACACAAAAGATAATAGCATCTCAGTTTAAAAAATACCCTTTAATTCAACTAAAAGTAGCTCACCACTTTTATAATAAAAAAGGTTCTCTACTCTCTATTTGGTTCACAGAGTATGGGAAGCAGTACGAAATGTTACTCAACATAAGGGATATACAAAACATATGCCCATATGGGATAACTATTGCCTTTATGAATTAATTAAACTTTCAGAATTCTCAGACTGGAAAAAGGCGGGCATAATATTTCTGCACCAGCTATATGAAGGGGATGTTTTACTTCCTTTTAATATATTAAAAGACCGCTATCAGTTAACGAACAATAACTTCTATCAATATCTTCGAATACGTCATGCATTACAAATCCAAAGTTCAAAATTCCAATTACAGTATGAACACTCTAAAATACTAACAAAGGCAACTTTGGTTGCCTGTACAAAATGAGGGTTAATAGGAGATCTTTATTATTAACTTAGAAATAATGGAGAATATTGAAAAACATAAAAAATAGTTTTGGTGGCAAGGAGACATAGAGGATCTAAATGAGGACTGGACACGTGCCCTGGAAACACTTCCTAGGACATCTCTCTCGCCCTCCCAAAGGCTATCTCAGCTTTTTTTATCGTACATAGGGCTCATTATACTCCACAAAAACGCTATGCTTGGGGAAAATATATAACACCACTATGCCAGCGATGCTCTTTTCTTTATTGGCTCTCTCATCCACATGCTCTGGTGATGTCCAAAGCTTCATCGCTATTGGGAAAAAGTGTTTATAACCCTAAACTTATTATGCGCCACTGAGATAACAGGGACGCCCAAACTTGCATTATTGGGTATAATACCTGATGGAGCATTACCAGTAGAGATGCATACTATGTGGATAAGGTCCCTATATTTAGCACGTAAAGTTATTCTACAAAAATGGACATCCGTTGATCCTCCAACCCATAAACAATGGGTTGAGAAACTTAATTATATACTTAAAAGAGACAAATTTACATATAAGCATAGAGGTACACTGCAAAGGTTTTGTAAAATATGGTCATGTTGGATAGAATCTAGTAATGTATTATATGATGGTTTAACTAGTAGAGAGGAGTGAAGGTAGATGAGATAGATGGGAGCAAAGAGCTGAGGCAGAAGAGTGAGGAGTAGAAGAACGTAAAAGAAAGATAATTTGATTCTGATTGGAGGAAGTTGCTATGTCTGATTGATTGACATTGGAGGAGTTCAATCTGATCTGCAGAATGTATTTATGCTCCTACTAAGTTTTCTTTATTATATGTTAAGTTATTTTAGTCAAGGTTAGTCGAGGTGCAAGGTTTGTTGTTGTTTGTTGTTGTGCTTTCTTATTTCATGATACTTTATGGATTAATCTGACATATTTGTTTGTATGTATTATAATAAAAAAAAAAATTATTTGATTAAAAAAAAAAAAAAAAAAAATGTCCATGCCATGGTGCGCTTAGGCTAGTCTGTTAGCTCTATGAGGGCAGCCACTGTCTGACATACATGATTTTTTTTTGGGGTACTTTATATCGCAACTACAATTGATTGTCATTTATGATCTTTATGATTTCTAAAATTTTTACTTTTTTACTCACTTTTTTTTACTTTTTTACTCACCTGGTCTGTCCATTTAACAATCCCTGAGGGGTTCACTGTGCCTGTAGCACTAGCTCTTTTCTTTTGCAAGTTGCACTGTGCAAGGAAATTTCCCCAGAGCTTACTGAACGTGGTGAAATTTTGCTTTAAAAAGAATACCCAATCATGTGCAAGAAAAATACAAAAAAACATAATTTTTGCTTGTACATAATTAGATGATGGAAGTCAGCAGAGCTTTGCCCCATTCAGTAATCTCTGGGGATAACTCCCTTGCAAAAACCAACTTCACATGTAACATATAGCTGCATAGCATAGTCTGTGTAAGAGCCTATAACAACAGAACAAAAGGGCCACCCTACTGAAACAGAGTACCTTGGTAGCAATGTGGGCTCCCCACATTAGTTGGGTAGTCTGGAAAAGCAGCGTGCTATCAGACGCTGGCCTATCTGCTGGTTCTGACGGTGGAGGGCTGGTCACTTGTCTACAGATCACTTGCCCTGCTACTTCTGACTCTCTCAGCAGCTGAGGGAGGAAGCTGATTTTAAACCCAGGGCGTAGTTGGAAAAGGAGTTAAGAGGGCCTGAGCTTCCATGGTAAATAAATGGGCACTTCACTACACAAATATACATACATACATACCATATCTCACAAAAGTGAGTACACCCCCTCACATTTTTGTAAATATTTTATTATATCTTTTCATGTGACAACACTGAATTAATTACACTTTGCTACAATGTAAAGTAGTGAGTGTACAGCTTTAACAGTGTAAATTTGCTGTCCCTCAAAATAACTCAACACATAGCCATTAATGTCTAAACCACTGGCAACAAAAGTGAGTATACCCCTAAGTGAAAATGTTCAAATTGGGTCCAATTAGCTATCCCCCTGCCCCGGTGTCATGTGACTCGTTATGTTACAAGGTCTCAGGTGTGAATTTGGGAGCAGGTGTGTTAAATTTTATGTTATCACTCTCATACTGGTCACTGGAAGTTCAACATGGCACCTCATAGCAAAGAACTCTCTGAGGATCTTAAAAAAATAATTGTTGCTCTGCATAAAGATGGCATAGCCTATAAGAAGATTGGCAAGACCCTGAAACCAAGACCATACAACGGTTTAACAGGACAGGTTCCACGCAAAACAGGCCTCGCCATAGTCGACCAAAGAAGTTGAGTGCATGTGCTCAGTGTCATATCCAGAGGTTGTCTTCGGGAAATAGACATATGAGTGCTGCCAGCATTGCTGCAGAAGTTGAAGGGGTGGAGGGTCAGCCTGTCAGTGCTCAGACCAATACGCCGCACACTGCATCAAATTGGTCTGCATGGCTGTCGTCCCAGAAGGAAGCCTCTTCTAAAGATGATGCACAAGAAAGCCTGCAAACAGTTTGCTGAAGACAAGCATTTGGTTCAGATGGTGTCAAGCGTGTGTGGTGGCAACCAGATGAGGAGTACAAAGACAAGTGTGTCTTGCCTAAAGTCAAGCATGGTGGTGGGAGTGTCATGGTCTGGGGCTACATGAGTGCTGCCGGAACTAGGGAGCTACAGTTCATTGAGAGAACCATGAATGCCAACATGTACTGTGACATACTGAAGCAGAGCATGATTCCCTCCCTTCAGAGACTGGGCCACAGGGCAGTATTCCAACATAATAAAAACCCCAAACACACCTCCAATACAACTAAAGAAGCTGCTAAAGTAGATGAGGGTAAAGGTGTTGGAATGGCCAAGAGCAAGGCTAACATCCACCAGCTCAGTGATGTCGTCATGGAGGAGTGGAAGAGGACTCCAGTGGCAACATATGAAGCTCTGGTGAACTCCATGCCTAAGAGGGTTAAGGCAGTGCTGGAAAATAATGGTGGCCACACAAAATATTGACACTTTGGGCCCAATTTGGACATTTTCACTTAGGGGTGTACTCACTTTTGTTGCCAGCGGGTTTAGACATTAATGGCTGTGTGTTGAGTTATTTTGAAGCTATATACTCACTCATTTTTTCAGTGTTGTCACATGAAAAGATATAATAAAATATTTACAAAAATGTGAGGAGTGTACTCACTTTTGTGAGCTACTGTACCATAGAAAATAGATTGACAGAAAAATACAAATATATTTAATTACTTTTCCAACACACACATTTTATGAATATACTGTATATTCAATATATATACTGTCATATATAACTAAAACTGGTTCAGAGGCACTCACAGGTCTTGGAGAGAAGGAAGATCTAAAGCAGCAGTGCTTTTCTCGTCAACACTTTGATGAAGCTCAGTCCATATCTTTCCCAAGACACCACTGTATTTATATATATATATATATATATATATATATATATATATATATATATATATATATATAATAAACCACAAGCATGTTGCATTCTCTTACTAAATGTCAATTGTATCACTAACAGTATGTCTTGTACTATGAAAATATCTGGAAGTGATATCCTGTTGATCTCCTTCACATCTGGAAAATGTGAACAATGCAAAGGCAGGAGATTAGCAAAGAAATGTTTTTTGTAAACATGCTTGTTGACATTGTCACCAGTACAAGATATGCTGTAAGCAATTCAGGTGGTTAAACATCTTTGCATAAGAAAGGCATGTGAATGCGAATTTTAAGACACATGGGCTGCTTTTCTATGATATTTTCTTTATCTAATAATAAAGAGTTTTCCCATGGATATAAGTAAACAGTCATTTGACTTTTTTGTTCTCTGTACTTTAGTTGCATTATTCTATTTTTTTTTTTGGTATAAGGATACACCGAGAGACAATGTAATAATTCTCTGCACATAGTACCTGTACAGTTGTAGGATACTGTACCTCTTCTAGTCTGCCACAACTAAAGTAAACTACAGTAAAACCTTGGCTTGAGAGTTATGCCGTGTACACCCTGCCGAAATTTTCGATGGAAACAGTCCGATGGGAGCTTTCCATTGGATTTTCCGACCGTGTGTATGCCCATCGGTCTTTTTCTGTTGTCATTTCCGACGGACTTTAGATTGAAAGCCTGTTCTTAATTTTTCAGACGGAAAACCTTTCTATCTGATTTTTAGATCGTGTGTATGCAATTCCGACGCGCAAAATTCCGACGCATGCTCTGAAACAATTCGACGCATGCTCGGAAGCATTAAACTTCCTTTTTATAGTGCTGTTGAACGTGTTGTATGTCGCGGTGTTATTGACCGTCGGAATTTGGTGTGACCGTGTGTAGGCAAGACAGTTTGAGCGAAATAACATCGGAATTTCGATGGGAAAACCATCAGAGCTTTTCCCGACGAGAATTCGGATTGTGTGTACGCGGCATAACTTGGTCTGTGAGTGTTTTGCAAAACAAGCAATTTTTTTTAATAAACGAGCAATGTCTTGATATACAAGTAGCGTCACGTCACAACTGAGTATAAACAAATAGAGGTGCCTATAAGTGTAGCAATATGGTTACATTTAATGAAGGTACAACATTTAGCAACTCACATGGTTGATAATTAAAACAGGCACATCTAAGTATGCAGACATCCGGGGTAAAGCTCTCCACATAGACAATCCTCCGCACAGCTATTTACATCATCCCTTCCATGATGCACTCCACGAGCGCTTCAAGCCTCTCTTTCAGATCACTCTACTGCAGGGTAGTCTTCCCGTTCACGATTGTAGACTGACAGCGGTGAAAGCAGGCGGTGCAGAGGATGGTCTATGTGGACAGCTTTACCCCGGACGCCTGCATACTTAGATGTGCCTCTTTTAATCATCAACCATGTGAGTTGCTAAATGTTTGTACCTTCATTAAATGTAACCATATTGCTACACTTAGAGGTGCCTCTCTACTCTTTTAGACTCTGTAGCTCCTGCTGGATTTTGCTTTTAATCCCCTTGTGGAGGCTGCCATTTGTGGATGAACATTTTATGGTTACACAACCATAACATCACATTGCTATAATCTTTTTATATAGAATATAAACTGAAGGACTTATGAATAAATGGTTGTGGAAGGAATCATCTGAGTTTTCAATATTTCTTTTGATATAGGATTACTTTGGATTACAAGCATGTTTCCGGAACGAATAATGCCCGCAATCCAAAGTTTTACTGTATTTTAAAAACTGTGCCTGTTGACCTTATCAGTTAGTCAGTCTCCACATTTAATTTATTAGAAGAAGGGAGGTCAGGACTGATTGTTATGGCTCATGACAGTACCATTGTTTGTGCTCATATAGAAAGTCTATTGGCAAGCTCTCTGGTTGTACTATTGAGGTCAAATTTTTCCTTATTTTTTTCCTTATTTTTTGATGGTATAGCTTATCAATCTTTTGGTCAATCTTTTGTAAATCAGGAGGCATACAGCATGGTTTTTTCTCCTGCCCCTCCCCACTTTTTGTTTTGTATTTTTTATTATTTTATGGGTCCCTGAGAGGTTCTTGGACTTTATCTCCATAAATGAACATAGGTCAATCTCAGGTAATGCATGATATTTTACAGGATGATTTCTGAAATGTTGTTTGCTCAGCACATTCTTTAGGCTTTAACTATTGAATGCCACATGATCTGCTATTACCCTATTAGATTATAATAATTTTGAGGTACCCTCAACTGGTTATTTTTTGTCTCTTTTTGTTGTTACTGCTTATACCATGTAAGAGGCCTATTAGTATATGGTGTATATGTTGTCATTCTTAACCACTTGCCTACTGTGCACTTAAACACCCTTCCTGCCCAGACCAATTTTCAGCTTTCAGCGCTCGTGCACTTTCAGTGACAATTGCGCGGTCATGCAATGCTGTAACCAAATGAATTTTTTATCATTTTGTTCGCACAAATAGAGCTTTAGTTTGGTGGTATTTATTCGCGACTCCGTATTTTATTTTTTGCGATATAAGCGAAAACATAGCGGAAATTTTGAAAAAAAACAATATTTTCTCCTTTCTTTTTTAAAAGAAATCCAATAAAATCAAATTTTGTCATAAATTTAAGCCAAAATGTATTCTGCTACATGTTTTTTGTAAAAAAAATTCCGTTAAGTGTATAATAATTGGTTCGCGTGATCACGGACATATGTACGCAAATGATCATGTAAAAGGGGTGTGCAGGTGATCACGGACATATGTGTGCAGATAATCATTGGCACATGTTATTTTAGTGGGACATATGTGAGGGACAGGTGTTTTTATTATTTAGGGACATGTGTGTTTTGGGGACATGTGTGTTTTGGGGACATGTGTGTTTTACTGTGGGGACATGTGTGTTTTACTGTGGGGACATGTGTGTTTTACTATGGGGGACCCTAGACTGGTGATCAGTGAGTAAAAAAACATCTCATACTCACTGATCACCAGCCGGCTGCAGCGATCCGCTCTCCTCTCCTCACCGACGACTTCCGTGTGAGGAGAGGAGGGCCGATTGCCTAGCAACCGGCTGTTTGTTTACATCACATGACAGCCGTGATTCGTCACGGCCGTCATGTGATCAGGAGGGCCAATCACCGTGCCCTCCTGCCGATTCGAGATGCGCCGTGTCCGGGTGACACGGCCGCATCGGGATCGCGCCGCTGCGCGGGCACGCGCGCGCGCGATCCCTCTACTTCTGAAGGACGTTCCTGAACGTCCTATCAGAAGTAGACGGCTCCCACCCGGCCGTATATCTACATTGGCCGGGTGGGAAGTGGTTAAACTACTCTCAGCCACTGGCCTTGGCGACTGTTCATTGTTTTGTGAGTTTGCCTTAATTTAATAAAAATACTGTGAAATAAAGTTGTTCTATTGAAGGTAGTTGCTCCTCTGATTCAACACACCTTTGATGGAACGATAGATTTTCTGTCCACAAATAGCGGACCTAACTTACAGTATGACTGGAATGCAGAGTCTAAGGCAGGGATCTTCAAACTATGTCCCTCCAGCTGATGTGGAGCTACATGTCCCGTAAGGCATTGTAAAACTCTGACATTCACAGACATGACTAGGCATGATGGGAATTGTAGTTTATGAACAACTGGAGCGCCATAGTTTAAAAAACCCTGGTCAAACCACGAAGTTGCATGTCCAAGTAATACAATTCAATCATTGCAAGACAAAAGTACAATTTTCACAGATAGTCTTATGCTGTGTACACACGATCGGACATTCCTACAATGAAATCCTGGATTTATTTCTGACGGATGTTGGCTCAAACTTGTCTTGCATACACACGGTCGCACAAATGTTGTCGGAATGTCCGATCGTCAAGAACTCTATGACATACAACACGTACGACGAGCCGAGAAAAATGAAGTTCAATAGCCAGTGTGGCTTCTCTGCTTGATGTACACACAATCGGAATTTCCGACAACGGATTTTGTTGTTGGAAAATTTGAGAACCAGTTCTCAAATTTTTGTTGTCGGAAATTCTGACAACAAATGTCCGATGGAGCCTACACACGGTCAGAATTTCGGACAACAAGCTCACATCGAACATTTCTTGTTGGAAATTCCGAGCGTGTGTACGTGGCATTAGCGACAGTGTACACTGGCACCACATATTTGGCTTTTAAATAGATTTTTTTACATTTTCAATTAGTTTGACTTAAAGTGGTTGTAAAGCCTCACATGTACCCAGTGAAGTGACTACCATGAGGTAATACTCAGAGATGAAACAAATCCTCTTACATAAGTTGTAGTTGTGTATCTGCAGCCTTCTTCTGTAGATCGATCTGAAAACATAAACAAGGAAAAGGATTTTTCTTTAGTTCCAGGAGCATGAAGAATTAACAGGATCTGAAGGATTAACACAGCTGACAGCTCTGAGCCCTAAGTGGAAGGAAGGGAAACACCCCCCTTCACAGTATGGAGAACAAGAAAAGCTGTGAATAACAGTCACAGGCTGAGTGCTGCAGTTTCCTCCCCCATCACCATTTTAACTCTTGGTGTTGAGAAAAGCTGCCATGCTAATAAAAGAGGAACCAGGCAGCTGGGAGAAATTACACTTAAAACTTTTAGAAAGACAAGTACACAGTATAGAAGGATGTGCGTTTGTCATATTTCATATCTGAGGTTTACAACCGTTTTAACCACTTAAACCCCAAACCATTTCGCTGGCAAAAGACCAGAGCACTTTTTGCAATTCGGCATTGCGTCGCTTTAACTGACAATTGTGCTGTCGTGCGACGTGGCTCCCAAAAAACTTCCTTTTTTTTCCCACAAATAGAGCTTCTTTTGGTGGTATTTGATCACCTCTGCGGTTTTTATTTTTTGCGTTATAAAAAAAAAAGCAATATTCTTTGCTATATTAAATATCCCCAAAATATATATAAAAATATTTTTTTCCTCAGTTTAGGCCGATACGTATTCTTCTACAGATTTTTGGTAAAAAAAAAACGCAATAAGCGTTTATTGATTGGTTTGCGCAAAAGTTATAGCGCCTACAAAATAGGGGATAGTTTTATGGCATTTTTATTAATAATTTTTTTCTTACTAGTAATGGCGGTGATCTGCGATTTTTATCATGACTGCGACATTATTGCGGACACATTGGACAATTTTGACACATTTTTGGGACCATTGTCATTTTTACAGCGATCAGTGCAATTAAATTGCAGTGATTACTGTAAAAATGACACTGGCAGTGAAGGGGTTAACCCCTAGGTGGCGCTTTAGGGGTTAGGTGTGTCCTGGGGAGTGTTTCTAACTGTGGGGGGAGGGGCTGTGTATGACACTACACTGATTGCTGCTCCCCATCACTGGGAGCAGAGATCAGTGACAGTGTCACTAGGCGGAACAGGGAGATGCTTGTTTACATCAGTATCTCCTCGTCCTTCCTCTCCGTGAGATGATCGTGGGTATCCCCGCAGCGATCGAGTCCGCAGGACCCACGGTCAGACTCACGGAGCTTGCAGCCGCCGCCGGTGTGCACGCGATGGCATGGTGGCAAATTCAAAGGGACGTACAGGTACGCCCATTTGCCTGTCTGTGCCATTCTGCTGACGTACATCTGTGTGCGCCGGTCGTAAAGTGGTTAAATAAAGCAGCATCCCAACATGTATTATTGCAGTTTGAATGTTGTCATTTAAAAAAGGGAAATAACCAGACCTTAAAAACCCACTTTGACCCTTATTTATGCATGCAGCCTTGTGGCCAGGAAAGTGAGTGTAGTGAGCACGTGTGCCCACCCACGTCCTGTAACAGACCAGGTCACATGCCTCTCAACATTAGGGGGGTACCTTGCAAAGGGGAGCGAAAAAGCCACTATCAAGGGACAAATGCCAATGCCCCAAGAAGGAGGTGAGGGTAATATGAGGAGTACTTATGGTAGAATCCGGAAACTGCCTTATAATAAGGGGGTACCCAGATTTTTGCTCCCTCCAAGGGGAATGAGTACAAGGGTACATTAATACACCTTACTCATTCCCACAATCAGTTAAAAGTAAAAAAAATGTAAAAGTTAAAAACATTCACACCTTGAAAAATAATTTTAAT
The DNA here is from genome assembly GCA_028564925.1 of Lithobates sylvaticus. Taxonomy (NCBI): domain Eukaryota; kingdom Metazoa; phylum Chordata; class Amphibia; order Anura; family Ranidae; genus Lithobates; species Lithobates sylvaticus. The sequence goes on along the minus strand of CM053028.1, from coordinate 240,157,266 downwards.
AAGCTAAAATAGACATATAAAAAATAAATTTTACTAATGTCTTCTGATAAAAATCAACATCAATCACATAGTCATGGTATGTAATACATGTACAGTATATAATGGCATCCAGCGATGTAAATCCACATCAGTCACAATGACTTACCGTCCAACAATTTTTACATGCCACACTCCCATCACCAAATGACAGATCCCCAGCACTGTGATAATATACAGTAAATATACATTTTTGAATCCCAGGTGACATTAATAACCATATTTAAGTTGTTTTTATTTTTGCAGTTTGGAGAAAAGATAGAACTTAGGTTGTATTTTCTTTACTATCACCTCCTGCTTGGTTATCCTGACAATAGCAGAGCATGGATATCAGTTAAAACCTGACATGGGTTTTAAGCCTTTAATCCTCATCCAAACAAAAAAGTTTTGGACAAGCGCATTTACCCTAAATCTTTTTAATGTATGATTATGTGTATTCCAAGTTAAATTAACCACTTCAATACAGGGCTTTTAAACACCCTTCCTTACCAGAGCACTTTTTGCGATTCGGCACTGCGTCGCTTTAACTAACAATTGCGCGGTCGTGCGACGTTACACCCAAACAAAATTGACGTCCTTTTTTTCCCACAAATAGAGCTTTCTTTTGGTGGTATTTGATCGCCCCTGCGGTTTTTATTTTTTGCGCTATGAACAAAAGAAGAGCGACAATTTTGAAAAAAAACACAATATTTTTTACTTTTTGCTATAATAAATATCCCATTTTTTTTAAAAAAAACTATTTTTTTCCTCAGTTTAGGCCGATACGTATTCTTCTACATATTTTTGGTAAAAAAAATCGCAATAAGCGTATATTGATCGGTTTGCGCAAAAGTTATAGCGTCTACAGAATAGGGGATAGATTTATTGAATTTTTTTTTTTTTTTTTTTTACTAGTAATGGCGGCGATCTGCGATTTTTTTTTTCGTGACTGCGACATTGCGGCGGACACTTCGGACACTTTTGACACATTTTTGGAACCATTCACATTTACACAGCGATCGTTGCTATAAAATTGCAATGATTACTGTGTAAATGTGACTGGCAGGGAAGGGGTTAACACTAGAGGGCGCTGGAGGGGTTAATGTGTTCCCTAATAGACGTGATTCTAACTGTAGGGGGAGGGGACTTAAGGGGAGGAGACCGATCATGTGTTCCTCCGTACTGGGATCACATGATCGGTCTCCTCTGCACTGACAGGACGTGGAGCTGTGTGCTTACACACACAGCTCCACGTTCCCGCCCGGTCCCGTTGTTTTAACGGGCAATCGCGGGTGCCCGGCGGACATCGCGGCCGACGGGCACTCGCACTCGCGGCCGGGAATCCGAGGACGTCATATGACGCCCACCCAGGATGGTAGATCCACCTTGTGGGCGTCATATGACGGCGGGCGGTATTGAAGCGGTTAAGGATGATGGCGCTAGTCACAAAAGAGAAAAGAGAAGAGCAGGTTTCTGAAAAAATAAACGTAACTTTGTAGATGCAGTATCTATCCAATGCTGCCATCTGTCCCCCGCTGCCTCTACTCCAAGAACTGAGTGAACAAAGACCTCTAGTTGCTCAGTTCTTAGCAGAGAGCCAGTGACTGTCAGTCGCTGGCTCTCTGCTCTGCCCCTCCAGTGAGGCTACAGAGCAGAGCAAACAGGGTTTCTGTGTGTTGCTGAGAGAGTTACAGTGTACAGAGCCTGGAGAGTGTTACAGAATAGGGATGAGCCGAATACCCCCCCCCCCCCGGTTCGGTTCGCACCAGAACATGCGAACAGGCAAAAAATTTGTACAAACAAGCAAACCCCGTTAAAGTCTATGGGACACAAACATGAAAAATCATTCATTTTAAAGGCTTATATGGAAGTTATTGGCATTAACAGCTTGCCGACCGGCTCACGACAATATACGTCGGCAGAAGGACACGTACAGGCATATTAACGTACCTGTACGTTGCACTTTAAGAAGAGGCTTGTGGGCTCGCGCGTGCCGCCGCAAGCTCCGTGAGTTTGATCGTGGGTCCCGCGGACTCGATGTCCGCGGGGTTACCCGCGATCGTCTCACGGAGAGGAAGAATGGGGAAATGCTGATGTAAACAAGCATTTCCCCGTTCTGCCTAGTGACACTGATCACAGCTCCCTGTAATCGGGAGAGGTGATCAGTGTCGTGTCACACATAGCCCATCCCCCCACAGTTAGAATCACTCCCACATACTTAACCCCTACAGCGCCACCCAGTGGTTAACCCCTTCCCTGCCGGTGACATTTACACAGTAATCGGTGAATTTTTATAGCACTGATCGCTGTATAATTGTCAATGGTCCCAAAAATGTGTCAAAAGTGTCCGATCTGTCAACTATAATGTCACAGTCCCGATAAAAATTGCAGATCACCACCATTACTAGTAAAAAAATTCAAATAATAAAAATGCCATAAATCTTTCTCCTATATTGTAGACGTTACAATATTTGCACAAACCAATCAATACACTCTTATTGCGATTTTTATTACCAAAAATTTGTAGAAGAATACATATCGGCCTAAACTGAGGAAAAAACGTAAACATTTAAAAAAAAAAATTGGGGATATTTATTATAGCAAAAAGTACAAAATATTGTGTTTTTTTTAGAATTGTCGCTCTTTTTTTGTTTATAGCGCAAAAAATAAAAACTGCAGAGATGATCAAATACCACCAAAAGAAAGCTCTATTCATGGAAAAAAAAGGACATCAATTTTGATTGGGTACAGCATCGCACGACCGCGCAATTGTCAGTTAAAGCGACGCAGTGCCGTATCGCAAAAAATGGCCTGGTCATTGAGCAGCCAAATCTTCCGGGGCTAAGGTGGTTAACCGCTTCCCGACCGCCCACTGCATATATACGTCAGCAGAATGGCACGGCGCGCTCGCGACCCGGTCGGGAGCTCTGTGACCCCGGCCGCGGGACCAGCGGACCCGATCGCCGCTGGTGTCCCGCGATCGGGTCACGGAGCTGAAGAACGGGGAGAGGTATGTGTAAACAAACCTCTCCCCGCGATTCCTACTCTACCTGTCATTGATTGGCTGTTCCCGGTCATCGGGAAAGCCGATCAATGACGTCAGACGTCAGCCCTGCCCCCTAATGTAAAAAAAAACACACACACGTCACAGCCCATAACCCCTCCCCTCCCCCTAGTGGTTAACTCTTTCACTACAACTGTCATTTATACAGGAATCAATGCATTTAAATAGCATTGATTGCTGTATAAATGACAATGGTCCCAAAAATGTGTCAAAAATGTCCGATGTGTCCGCCATAATGTCGCAGTCACAAAAAAAATCGCTGATCGCCACCATTACTAGTAAAAAAAAAAATATTAATAAAAATGCTATAAAACTATCCCCTATTTTGTAAACGCTATAACTTTTGCGCAAACCAATCAATAATCGCTAATTGCGATTTTTTTACCAAAAATATGTAGAAGAATACGTATCGGTCTAAACTGAGAAAAAAATATGTTTTTTTATATATTTTTTGGGGATATTTCTTATAGCAAAAAGCAAAAAATGTTGCATTTTTTTCAAAATTGTCACTCTATTTTTGTTTATAGCGCAAAAAATAAAAACCGCAGGGGCGATCAAACACCACCAAAAGAAAGCTCTATTTGTGGGAAAAAAAGGACGCCAATTTTGTTTGGGAGCCACGTCGCACGACCGCGCAATTGTCAGTTAAATCGACGCAGTGCCGAATCGCAAAAAGGGGCCTGGTCCTTTGGCTGCCAATTGGTCCGGGGCTGAAGTGGTTAAGCGGAACCCTGCGGCAAAATAATTTTTTTTTTTCCGGGTAGTCGGACGCTGTGATCGAAGATGAATGGACAGTTTCTTCATGGACATTTTTTTTTTAATAAAGGTCTTGTCCAAAATTGTCTACTGTCATTTTTACCATTTTGACATTTTTTTGGTGAGTGTGTAGGGGTAGGGGCCCCAAAGCACCCTCCCCGTGTTGAGGGCATGTGGTTTGGTACGGTTCAGGAGGGGGGGGCATTCTCTCGTCCCTCCCCCCCTTTTCTTGTGGCCTGCTTGGATAACATGCTTGGATAACAGCCTGGTATAGATTTTAGGGAGACCCCCACGCATTTTTTTTTATTTTGATGCTGTTTTTTTCAATGATTTTTATCTATATTGCCGGGATCCGACAATTCATTACAGCCGCAAGCAGTTTTATCCACTTACGGACCGCCCGCGCCATTTTACGCTGCTACTTTGAAGAGGAATGCCATTGTTATGGCAGCAGCTAGTTGCCATAACACCGGTATCCTCTTCTTCAGCGGGTGGTCCGCTTCAAGATAAAAGTGGTCTCTGTGGTGTATTCGACGCAAGATCACTTTTATAGACGGCGGGAGAGGGGCCCCCCTTCCCGCCGCTCTCCAGTGCCCTTCGCCGCTTACCTGAGCCATTGGCAGTGGCGGAGGCAATCGTGTCCTGTCCCTGGCTTAGCATGGAGAGTGAGGGGAAGATCGCCCTCACCCGTCTCCATACCACTGCAGGGTAGAAGCGACGTCAAAACATCACTTCCGCCCATAGCTCTTAAAGGGACATTTTTTTTTTTTCAAATGACATAAAAAAAAAATTTTCATTGCATTTTAGTGTAAATATGAGATCTGAAGTCTTTTTGACCCCAGATCTCATATTTAAGAGGTCCTGTCATGCTTTTTTTCTCTTACAAGGGATGTTTAAAAGTGACAATTTTTTTTTTAAAAGAACATTGTAAAAAAATAAAATAAAAGGTAACAAGCTCGTGTGCAGAAGCGAACACATACGTCAGCAGCTCCAGCATATGAAAACCGTATTCAAACCACACATGTGAGGTATCGCCCCGATCAGTAGAGCGAGAGCAATAATTCTAGCCCTAGACCTCCTCTGTAAGTCTAAACATGTAACCTATAGAATTTTCCTATGGGTAAAAATTTGTCGTCATTCCACGAGCAGGCACAATTTTGAAGCGTGACATGTTGGGTATCAATTTACTCGGCGTAACATTATCTTTCACAATATAAAAAAAATTGGGCTAACTTTAATGTTGTTTTATATTTTAACTCAAAAAAGTGTATTTTTTTTTTAAAAAAGGGTGCTTTTAAGACTGCTGCGCAAATACGGTATGACAGAAAGCATTTTATTCTCTAGGGGGTTAGAAAAAAATGCAATGTTTGGGGGTTCTAAGTAATTTTCTAGCAAAAAAAATGTTTTTAACTTGTAAACACCAAATCTCAGAAAGAAGCTTGGTTAAGTGGTTAAATGACTTTATTTACTTTAGAAATGTCATTTTGCTGTGGTATTGTTCTAAACACGGAAAAATACGCTAATTTACAGGCATACTAAGGACACCCCCAGGCACAATATTTATAGTTTCACTTTAAGCATTATTAAAATCACTGCTCCTAAAAAAACTGCCCTGGGGCAGGACCCAGGTCCCCATTCCATTTTTTTCAATGATTTTTATCTGTATTGCTGGGATCTGACAATTATTTACAGCCGCGAGCAGTTTTAAATTAGTTTTTTTCCTTGAGAAATTTAATTTTGCTGTGGTATTGTTCTAAACAAGGAAACAATGCACTACTTTACAGGCATACTAATTACACCCCCCAGGCAAGATATTTAAAGGATTATTTCATTTTTATTGTTTTACGAACACCCAATGTTTGAGTCGAACATCGGGCTCATCCCTATTACAGAATATAGAGCGGCAGTGTGAGCCTGGAGAGGCTTGAGAAGGGAGCCTCTTGGTGTGGCATGACTTCTCGTCTGGCCATTAGGGAAGACATGTAGGCTGACCAGGGACCAGAGGGCTTTTATTCAGAATCAGTAGTGAGAGGCCTCTGGCCAATCTTATACAGTTCTATATTGTTGCCTTTACCTGTCTGTGCCAGTAGGGTTAATTTTAGGGGAATACTATAACTTGTGTATTACAAAAATTCTCCTTTTGGGAGTGAGTGCTCTTGCAATAATTGAGGTCCCCATTGCCGGAAGACTTTTTTTGATCTGTCCAGTTCTCCCTCTGGCCATTGGTTTAGTTAGGACCTTGAAAGCTATTGATAGGCCATACTGATTGTTGTCTCCCATTAAGTTCACTTTTATACTTACTTAGCTATTGTATTTTTACCTAATCTATCTTGCAATTGATTTTGCCAGTGTTTAATACAAGGTTAATATTGTTATTGTTGGATTTGTTAGAAACAAACCTTACTTTGCAGGGCATGACTTGGTCATAATAAATCCCTTTGCATTTTTTACTGTTGTATCGGTGAGTGTTGGGTTCAGCTCTGGGTGGGTCATCACTGGGGAGGAGCCAACAATCAAGCAACTCCTTGGGGAGTAAACTGCATAAGAATATACTGTATATACTCGAGTATAAGCCGAGTTTTTCAGCACATTTTTTTGTGCTGAAAATGCCCCCCTCGGCTTATACTCGAGTCAAGCACTTATCTGCAGCAGAGAATGACATTTTCCGATCCGACTTTGGGGCCCCGTATCTCGGGCCACTTGGTGCTAGGAACCCCATATTTGGTGTGCAAACTGAGTGGAACTAGCACTACAACATATCCAGATGGGGTTCCTAGTACCAAGTGGCCCCGAGACAGGGGGCCCCAAAATCGGTTTGGAAAATGTCATTCTCTGCTGCAAAAAAGTGCTTGACATTTTCCGAACCGACTTTGGGGCCCCATATCTTGGGGCCACTTGGTGCTAGGAACCCCATCTTTGGATATGGTGTAGTGTCACTGGGTTTGCACACCAAATATGGGGTTCCTAGCACCAAGTGGCTCAGAGATATGGGGCCCCAAAGTCGGTCAACTGTGTCCATCTGCAGCAATGTCATTTCCAGACCCTTTGGGGCCAGAGACCACAAATATTGGCTGCAGCTAGGACACATCTAGGAACCCCTAACTACCAAGTTTGAAGTTCGGGGGATCTATGGCTGCAAATGGGCACAGTAAGGCATGCAAATGGGCACAGTGAGGCTGCAAATGGGGATTAAATATATAGAGAATTTCGCGCAAAAATATAAATAAATATAAAGTGCAATAATGAAGGTGGTACTTATGAACTCAAGTATATAGTGGTAGAGATATTAAATAAATAAATAAATACACATGTGAATGACTAACAATAAATATAAAGTGACTGTCTGTCTAATAATATTTAAAGTGCCATATGCGTATGAAGATAAAAAGTGTATAGTAAGCTGAACAAAAACAATGCTAATACTGTGCATATAAAAATGTGCATTCAGCAATATATAGTAAATAAATAAATATAAATCAGTGACTGGTGAACGAGGAAAAAATTATATATAAAAAATTGATATATATAAAAAAGATGATGAGGTAGTTCCAAAATGGAAAATAAGTAAAGATGGATAAATAAATAAATAAATATATTGAGGTAGTCCCAGAATGGATATATAAATAAATGAAAAAATAGTCCAAATTGATCCGTCAGATTCTGCTAGTCAACTAGTATATAGGGAAAGTCGCAATCTCTACATAGATCAGACAATAGTAAATTTTGTTCTAAAAGTTCATCCAATTAATGATCAACAATTTCTGGATATTTCTGATTTGATAGAAATTGGTCCTGATTTTCATATATTTTCCATCCAATCTCTGGTCTCTCAGAACTCTCAACTTAATGATAAGAAAATATAGCCTTTCAGGGGTATCCTATAGCCCCAGTAGATTTGGGTAACAGATGTCAGCAAAACCTTGCAAGAGTCATAGTAAGAAACTTCTCCTTTAAGGGCATTTAAAACCTTGGACCTGCAATGCTCAGTGTCATATTGACACAGCCCCAGGGACAAGAAGAAGGGAAGCCTCCACTAGTGTAGTATTATAAAACAATGTGGTAATATTTATTAAATAGGTATAGGTGGACTCTTACATTACAAAAAATAAAAGCAGGCAAATAGGGTTAAAAATTAGCATTAGGCGTTCTCAGCGCCTTCTCACGTCTCCTTCAGTGCTTCTCTGCCTACGGCCACTCCCTACGCGTTACGACACGTCACGTGTCTTCATCTGGGGAAAGGCTATATTTTCTTATCATTAAGGTGAGAGTTCTGAGAGACCAGAGATTGGATGGAAAATATATGAAAATCAGGACCAATTTCTATCAAATCAGAAATATCCAGATATTGTTGATCATTAATTGGATGAACTTTTAGAACAGAATTTACTATTGTCTGATCTCTGTAGAGATTGCGACTTTCCCTATATACTAGTAATATACTAATTTACTATATATTGCTGCATGCACATTTTTATATGCACAGTATTAGCATTGTTTTTTTCAGCTTACTATACACTTTTTATCTTCATACGCATATGGCACTTTAAATATTATTAGACAGACAGTCACTTTATATTTATTGTTAGTCATTCACATGTGTATTTATTTATTTATTTATTTAATATCTCTACCACTATATACTTAAGTTCATAAGTACCAGCGCCACCTGCGGGCCACCTACATTATTGCACTTTATATTTATTTATATTTTTGCGTGAAATTCTCTATATATTTATTCTTGTTTGTGTATTTGTGAACACGCCACATTTTGCTGCACACCATTATACTGTTTATTGTTGACCACCTGAATACTCTAAGTAGAGCGAGGGACACATTTATACACATGCAAATGGGGATTGTTGACCCTCCTTTCCACTTACAGTAGCTGCACATTTCTCACCCTAGGCTTATACTCGACTCAATACGTTTTTCCATTTTTTTGTGGTAACATTAGGTGCCTCGACTTATATTCGGGTCGGCTTATAATCGAGTATATACGGTACTCATTCAAATGGTCTCTGTGACACTTACGGTTAATGTGTTTGGAGGGAACACAAACATCTTTAATGTGAGCCGAGGCTGCAGGGAAGTGTAGGTTCTCTGTGATAATTGACGTAATTCAAGAAATATCCCATATAAGCAGTGATAGTTGGCAGACCACACTCAACAAAGGATGTCACGAATGGCAGAGCCATAGGTCAATAGCCTTTAACATATATTTAAAACTTTTTTTACACCTAAAATTCTTTTAGTAAATAATAAGTCCAAACTGTGGTATATACTGCAGTCATCTAATCATACATCCAATAAATATAAGTTCAAACTGTGGTATATACTGCAGTCATCTAATCATACATCCAATAAATAATTTATGTGTGTAATTTGTTTGAAAACAAAGCTCTAGTTCCAAGAAAACAGACAATTTGTATTGATTTTACAGCTTCTGCATTATATTGTTGTCAGAGTAGCACCGCAGAGGGCACAGCATGTGGTGGGGAACACAAGCATCTGATGCCTAGAAGTGTCTTTGATGTAAAGATTTTGCTGGTGGCTTTGCTGTGAAACAAAGTGACAATTCCAGGAACAGGCAATGGAACAGGTAACTACAGTATAAAGAGTGTTTTTCTGCTGGTTGTTTTTTATTTTATTTTTAATGAAGTGACAGAGCTATTTTAATTATGTTTGTGCAACTTAAAACTGCACTAGTACTTGTACAAGCCTTTATAAGCGCTCACAACAAACATTAATATTCTAGTCTGTAACTGATTCAGTGTCTTTCAATATTCTTAAAATATATTTAGGGTCAATCATTAATATCTTATTAAACCTTGTCATTTCAAAAATTATTTTTAACATTATTTTATATTCAGCTTTCTTTAAAGCAGCATTTTAGATGAATATCAAATATTTTTTTAACATAGCAGAGAATACACACACACGCCTTTTTTCCCCCTCTTGTTCATGTTTTTTTTTTTTTTTCTTCTCTAAACTATTTTCTCATAAAAATAACTCACAATATTACCTAAAAAAGTTAAATCTACTGTAAATGTACAATGTATAACTAGCTTTTATAAATAGCTCTTACATACCACACTCTTATGTCTTTGAACTTGTATCCACTATGTTTACTGCTGTTGGAAATGGTTTAATCACCACACTGTTGATAGATATTTGTAGCAGATTTGCTTGGACTGTACTTCCTTGCTGTTTATTTAATAAAGCTTTAAACTTTGAAGTATTTAGAACCTCTACCAATACAAAGCCATTAGGGCAAAGAGAGCAAGCTCACTGCCATTTGTTTGGGCTGAAAGGTATTGTATTCTCATCAAGTTAGCTCAACATTGCAGTGACCTCTTATGTTTTACACGTGCTACTGAATCCTTATTATTGACATAAACAATCAATGCATTGTAGGTAGTCATGATTATTGTTTTCAGCAGTATTAACTCCTTGCTCACAATCAAAAATGGAAATTTATAATGTAAGGGTTCCTTTATAAAATTATGTTTTTTTTTGTTTGTTTTGTTTTTTAATAGTGAGATGGTAGGTATGCAGAGAACTGTGAAGCAGGTTTAAAAAACATTCTTTGAAAGTACCAGTGACCATCCATGATCCGGTCTTTATTTAGATAAAATGTTGCCATATTGCACACCTGAGTGTCATTTTGTACAAGATCTTCTTTATATGCAAGCTTTGTTTCAACTATACAGACCAACAAACAAGAAAAAGAAGAGATGGTTTAATCTTCTGGTGTGTCACAAAAGTCTTGTGACTCCTCTTAGCAGAACCTGTACTACTTTCACTCTAGAGTTTTATAATTAATCATTTGTAAATGTTGAAGCTTGATGCTGCCCACTTTAACCCTGCTGCTTTAGGTACTGACCCATAAGTGCCATGATGGTAAATACAGCCCCGATGCTTTCTGACCTACTTTTTTTTTTAATATACCCATCAGTATAATTTTGAAAATTAAAAGGTATGAAGGTTATGTAACAGGAACTTCCAGATGAGTTTCAATCCCTCCCCTGCCCCAGGACAGATAAAATACCATGATGCTCTAATGCAACTAGGAACCAAGCTAATATAGTCAGTTGGGTCAACAGAAATGCACAGGTGGAGATAGGGGTGGGCCAGAGCCAGCGACCAAAACAGTTTTAAAGTAAAACACACTTCAAACTGAACAAAAACAGGCAGTTGACACTAATGTAGGGGCTTTAGTTGGCATCTGAAAACAGCCCTGTAAACTGCTGCTGTAATTGGAACTTACAGGGTCATATGCAGGAGGCTCCAGAAGGATGATGTTCTCTTTTTATAGCATAATAGGTAATGTGACATATGCAAGGCGAAGTAACAGCAATTCTGCTCTAATTAGATCTCAGCAGAGCAAATTATGGAATGAGGCTTACAAGATGAAAGCTTGTACAGCTATTTGCTACATTAAATCCACTCCAGCTGCTCTGCAGGTTAGGATACAAGTTAATCAATGAGCAATTCATATCTAGATGATTCTGTTTTGTGCAAGGAAGCCAAATTAAGTAAACCATTTTATATAGTACATTATAGTAGTAATGATAATAGCACAGCTTGAACCTGCCTGAGTGGGATAAAATCAGATGCTTCTGTTATTCTGCTGGTATACATGTGTACATGTGTATATATATATATATATATATATATATATATATATATATATATATATATATATATATATATATATATATATATATATATATATGATCTTTATTGCTAGAACTAGAAAAAGGTTTTTTTTAACAGAAAATGGGAGATGTGTTTCCATATACAATATAGTTATACACGAACATAAAACTTTATATAATAACGGAGATTATATCATGATTCAAGGCGTAACAGTAAAGCAGAGATTTACAACTGTTTCATAATACATAGTGTTAGCAATAAATAAGCAGTAAAGAAATAATAGGTCTATCTATAAAAAGTGTTTACATATTCATATGTTCATACAAGACAGCTTACATTTTAGTTGTGTGGGGATTCCCTAAGGGGGTGAGACCCATGTAGAGACAACTCCATGGCTGGTCCAGGATATGGTGGGGTCTTTGCTCATATTGGAGTGGTTTTAACCTTTGGCCCAGGTGCCTGATATTTTCTATTTTTTTTAGGGCATTTACGGCACATATATGTTAGCTTGTACAGAGAAAGGGTGGGGTCAGATAGAGCTCTCCACTGTGCAACTGTAGGGGGCTCAGGCTGCTTCCATTTAGTTAAGATGACCTTTCTGGCATAGAATGAGGCATAGAAAATTAGTAGTCTTTTGTGTGTGTTTGTGGTGACGGTGTCACAGATGCCCAGGAGGAGGATATGGGGGTCGATTCTCAGTGGAGATCCTACTGTAAAATATAAAAAGGCCCTGATTGAATTGATTGAGGAAGGTTTCTCCCTCAGCATACTCAACCGGAAGGAGAGGGAATTTCTCGTTCCCTTAGCCCCTAGAATCCCCATTATATATTACCTCCCTAAGGTACACAAGTGTCCTACCAATCCTCCAGGTCGCCCCATCGTTAGTGGCATCGATTCGGTGACCTCGAGGATTGGTAGGTACATAGACTTTTATTTGCAGCCACTAGTCAGACAAATTCCCTCGTATCTTAAAGACACGAGGGATGTTATTCGGTTACTCGAATCCGTGGAACATCATGATGGTCTAATCATGGTGACAGCTGACGTCGCTGCGCTATACACCTGTATTTCCCATTCCTTAGGCATATGCGCTGTGGAATTTTACCTATCGAGTCTTTCAACCCTTTCATCCATCCAAAAAAACTTCATTTTAGATCTACTACGTTTTGCTACCAAACATAATTATTTTTGGTTTCAGGGCACTTTCTATTCCCAAATCAAGGGAGTGGCCATGGGGGCAAAATACGCCCCCAGTGTGGCCAATTTATTCATGGCCCAGTGGGAGGAGGACGTCGTCTATGCTTTCCGACGTCCGGAACTGGTCCTATGGACCAGGTATATAGACGACGTCCTCCTCCTATGGAAGGGAAGCATGTCGTCCTTGGATGAGTTCATGACTACTCTCAATCTAAACGATCGAGGAATAGTTTTGAGCTATGAGGCCAGCTCCACCAGCATACACTTCCTTGACCTAGAGATTGAGTCCACCTCACGGGGCTTTGAGTTCAAAACCTATTTTAAGCCCACCGACAGGAATGGATACATTCCTGTCGGGAGCTGCCACCAAGACCGCTGGCTTAAATCAGTGCCAAGAGGACAGTTCCTTCGAATGAGGAGGAACTGCACTAATGATTCCACCTTCTTCCAACAATGTCAGACACTAAGACAAAGGTTTATCGAAAAGGGTTATCAACCCGAATCCCTTGATGCAGACATAAAATCAGTTGCTACCGTGGATAGGAAGTCGCTGTTGATAGACCGACCCAAGACCCCCAGAGACAACAAATTTAGGTGGTCCTTCTTCACCTCATACTCCACCCAGCACAAGGAGGTCAAGAAGATTCTAGCTAGACATTGGAAGGTTTTACGGAGCGATCGCATTTTGGGACCTTCTCTCCCTGAACGGGCGGGCATCATCTTCAGAGGTGCCCGTTCCGTTCAGGGCGACATTGCTCCCAACGTTGTCGACCCTCCCAGGACGACTACGTTTTTCCAACACTGCAAAGGTTACTTCCCATGCAAAAAATGCAACGTTTGTTTGCATAATGTATTGGGCAGACGCATGACAGATACTTTCAGTTCCACTGTCACTGCACGCACCTTCACCATGAAACATTTCACCACATGTGCCACCAAATTTATAGTTTATTTGATCACCTGCCCTTGTAAATTGCAATATGTCGGACGCACTATTCGTGCGTTCTCCATACGTGTAAACGAACATTTGGCCAAGATCCGTAAAGGATGTATCAAACATAGCGTCCCCCGCCACTATCGGGAACACCACAATAGAGACCCATCAGGGACACAGTTCCAGATAATTGACAAATTTGTTGCCCATTGGCGGGGTGAGTCCAATCTACGAGGGGTCTCGAGATTGGAAACCTACTGGATCCACGAGTTGAAGTGCTACTCACCCTTCGGTATGAATGTTGAATGGGACATCAATTGTTTCATTAACCGAGGGTGAGTGGCACTTCACCCGTGGCATCTGTTGTACAGAGTTCCAGTTAGGGCACTTACCTTTGGTTTTCTCGATTTGGGGTTGTTTTGCCCGCATATGCTGTCAAATATTATTAGATCTATATCCTTTTTTGACAAATTGAATGTGAGATGGTTATTGAGGGTCCACTTCCCTATTTTCATAAAAATATACACTCACATATTAATTGGGTCACGTCAGTTTTTTCACATATTTTGGATTATCCCACACGATATTATTTATCCTCTACGATATGTCCTCAGACGATCGTGGTCATTATATTATGTAAATAAAAATATATATATCCTTTGATGTGGATATTGCACTTTTTTTGCGCACACTTCACTCTACTATCCAATCTCATTGGTTCTTCTACCATGGCATTGGATTTAGCTACATGTTCTATATAGGTTGTTTGGACACTATCCTTTTATTCAGGGCCTTCATCCTGAGATTATTTTCTCACTGTCGTTGCCTCACCCAGCATTTTGGCTATTTGCCATTATGTGGTGTTTCACGAGGATACGACATTAGATATATTATCAAGTTATCACTATATGCACCATTATTTGCTCCCTACATTATGCCATCTAGGGGCTGTTATTTCAGCGCCTATTAGCATTCATATGGTCCCGGGACCTGGGCATAATGGGCTTTTCATGCTATCCGTCCTTTTGTTATTATTTTTCGATCATCGGTCAATATTTTTTCGATCATCGGTTGTCATCTTTAATATACTTATTTTTTACAATATTTCCTTATATTATTTTACTTGTGTCACTATCATATGATGCATGTACTAATTAGTCACTTGTGCGCCCTAAGGGACGTTTTTTGTGCGCCGTCAGCCATGTGTACGTACACTTGGTGGCCGTTTGGCACAGTGGTACCCGGGGGCTATCACATTGAGTATGTGTGTGGGCTGTTTGGGTGCGAGGCCATCACGTGTACTTTTGCACCAATCCATAGGTATTTCCGTTGTTGGTGTTCCTCCCCGCGGTTACCCTGATTCTGTTTTCGTATCCTGGGGATGAGCTCACTTCCGGTAACTTGGGCCGGAAGCGGCCGGGCCCTGTTGTTCATACGTACAATGCTTCTGTGCCGCCGCACACCTTTTGCGCTCTGCCGTACGTCGCGCCGTAGCGACGCGATGACGTCACTGCGCATTGAGGGTGCCGTTGCGACGCGGCGACGTGATGACGTCGCCGCGTACGTAATGACGCCACCACGTTTAGAGCGTCCATCCGGATGTCCTGTCGGTGGACAGCGTGATTGGACACCCATTTAGGCGCCATTCTCTGTCAGGATATCCTGCGGACGTGGGAATATGATTGGATACCTCCGGTTTGGCGGGATTTGTAGTCCTTGACTGGGATTGGCCATGATTTTTAAGGCCTGGATCGGTCCATTAATGGGGGTTTATATTACAACAATGATTCATGAAACAGCGTTCATGACTTCCGATCCCTCACAATACCCATCTCACAATCAGGATGTATACTAATATGCCTGTTCTGTATGTAATATGTCTATAAACATGAAGATGCAATTATTATGTTCAGACAAATTGGAACTCATTCTCCCCATTTGCATTTAGTAGGGCCTGTAGCGCTCACTTCCTGTTTAGACCAGGTGGGCGGCTACATTCTTAGTTGCATGTTTATAAATAGTTGGAGGCAATATGGAGGGGTTAGAGATATGCCCCTGTGGAAGACTTTTAGTCGAAACGCGTCGGGCCAGCTATCCTATGCCCCTCATATTGCCAGAATTTTACATTTTATACTTTGTCTCGAGATTTTTATTTTCGTTCACATGCATATGTGAATAAATTGTTACTTTTTGACCTGCACCATTGGAGTGGTCTCCACTTTTTATTCCCTTCCCCGGTCTTCATCATCCTTTTTGGGAACATTGGATAATCGCGAGCCGGGCCCATTCATCCCGCTGACGGACCCAGCATACAGCTCCAGAGATCGTCGGAGTTCCAGTCCGAGGTGATTTCCCATAGGATGCAAGACCCACTATCCTCAAAGCTTGTCTGATGTGTATGCCGTACGGTAGTCACATCCACCGACTCTGGTAAGCGTACCCACGCCTTATTTTCTACATCAGTCAAGTATACAATCTGTCTTCATTGAGTGGACCAACAAGATCTACACTTTGATGTTATCCCTATATGGACTATATAATTTCTTTGTAATTCTGTTATACTGGAATCAACACCAGCACTAGGAGTTACTACCCCATTAAGATATATTGATTTTAGAGTGTTGGAATATTTACACTTATCTTATACATTAGCGCTACAATTTTGGATCCATACGTATTTTGACTTTGTTTGTTTTGTTTGTTGGCAGCTTTTGTATAGCCCAATTGAATAGCGCGGTGTTTTCCCAATTTCATTTCCCATGTTTAGGCTGCCTACGGAGTTGATGCTCTGGACCACCTCCCTCCAGAACTGTTGGATAAGGGGACAGGATCACACCACATGGAAGAATGTGCCCAGTTCAGTGGTGCACTTAGGGCACCTATCAGAGTGAGCTGGGTATATTCTAGAAAGCCTTTGGGGGGTGTAGTATGCTCTTTGGAAGAATTTTAGCTGGATGTATCTGTATCTAGCTGATATCAATAGGGGAATATATTGTTGGATCCCTTCTTCCCAATCATCATCAGCAAGAGAAGGTATATCCTCCTTCCATTTGTGAAAGAGTTTGGTCCCTCTGCCATCATCCTCACAGGATATACAAAGGTACACGGAGGAGAGGATGCAGTCGGCTCTGCTGGAGATAAGAAAACGCTCCACCACATGTGACTTCAGATGCATTTCAGTAGGGAATTGGGCTTGTATCGCATGTCGCAGTTGCAGGTAGCGGAAGAACATTTTTGTTGGGAGTTGGAAAGGTGTGTTTTAGGTCATCATAAGAAAGAAGTCTGCCCTCCGGCATGATTTGTTGCAGAATTTTTATGTCATATCTAGCCCAGACCGCTGGGTCTGGGATAGATAGGAGGTGGTACAGCCTAGAATTTCCCCAGAGCGGATTATAGGGAGAGAGTGTGTTAGGCGGGTTAAGTTTAGAGTACATTTGTTCCCATACCCTGGTCGTTGTGCACATTAAAGTGGTCATTGCTACGTGGGCTTTTGGACCCTTAAACACTAGATTGCTCAGTGCTGAGTAGGACCCCAGGATGGCTGCCTCTAGGTTAACTGATGGGTTATGTCATGATTGTGTGAACCACCATCGCACTGTCACCACCACCGCTGCCCAGTAGTATTGTTTAAAGCATGGAAGTGCTAGTCCACCACAGGAGAGAGGTAGCTGCAAGGTAGCTTTAGCCCCCCTGGGGGTCAAGCCAGCCCAGATGAAGGCGTTCATTACCTGATCTAGTTTTTGGAAAAAGGAATTAGGATTGGGGACCGGGGTGTTTCTAAATACATACAGAAGTTTGGGGAGAAATGTCATTTTGAGGAGATTGATCCTCCCCACCGGTGTCAGGGGTGGGGTTTTCCAAGCCAGGCATCTATGTGTGAGTGGTTGAAGGATGGTCTCCATGAACCAGGGAAAGGATGACCGAGTTAAGACAAAATCTTGGTAATTATCTTGGCATCAACATTAAGAAGTGAGATTGGGCGGCAAGACGCACAGTGCTCAGGGTCCTTGTTCGGCTTAGGGATCACCACTATCACCGCCTCTGACATGGATGGTTGGAGGCAATGCTCCTCCAGAATAGGCAGTAGGAGTTCATGAAACTGGGGGGCAATGAGTTCATTATTGGCCTTATAGTATTCTGCCGTTACTCCGTCTGGGCCTAGGGTCTTTGCAGGTTGGAGTGAAGCAATTGCTAGCTGTACCTCTTTAAGGGTGATTGGGTCATCTAATCTAATATGCTCCTCGTCCGAGAGGGCAGGGAACTGGTGTAAAGTTCACTCTGGACGTGTACAGTTGTTCATAGTAGTGTG
Source organism: Lithobates sylvaticus (assembly GCA_028564925.1). NCBI lineage: Eukaryota > Metazoa > Chordata > Amphibia > Anura > Ranidae > Lithobates > Lithobates sylvaticus. The sequence continues at coordinate 240,139,332 of CM053028.1, read as the reverse complement.
CAAATCTGGTATTGATTAATAGTGGGTCAGATTGTATGTGTCCCTGGTCATCCTTAATGTTAGCAATGTGAGCTATGGTGGAGTGTTCCCTAGCCAGCCACGCCAGTAGTCTGCCTAGTCTGCCTGATATTTCCCATTGTTCAAATATCCTCTGTGACTGTACAACAGGAGCTTCCGTGTTGCGTTAGCTCTTAGCACTGAGATTTCTTTATGTAGTGTTAGTATGGCAGCATATGTCCCTACATCGTTGGTGGTCACATAACTAGCTTCCAGAGTTTGGGCCTGTCTCTCAGCCTCCTTCAATGCAAGCCTATTGTCCTAACCTTACTAATGATCTTACGGTATTGTCTGCGTGTGTACGCCTAAAGCCCCATACACACGGTCGGACAATCCGCGGACCAGGTCCGTCGGACCATGTCCGTCATACTTTGTCTGATGTTGGTTTTGCGTACACACGGTCAGACAAAGTTGTCGGAAAATCCGATCATTCTGAACGCGGTGACGATTGTTGCCTACGACGGGACTACGTAGAGGCTAGTAGCCAATAGCTTTGGTCTTGTAATGTGATCTGAGCATGCGTAGCACTTTGTCCGGTCGGACAACCGTACACACGATCGGATTTGGTGTGATCGGACCGTGTTGTCGGCAAATCTTTCCAGCAGGAGATAAGACTTTGTCCGTCGGACAATCCGACGTACACTGTCCGATGGTGCATACACACGGTCTGATTTTTCAACAACATTGTCCGATCGGACAGAATCCATGAAAAAGTCCGACCGTGTGTATGGGGCTTTATAGGCATCCTATACCATCAGTGGGGGGGGGGGGGGCGTTCCCCTGTTGTGTGACCAGTAGGTGCCCATCTCCCCCGCAATCTCAGGGGCAGCACGCTCATCAGTTATCCCGAAACCCAAGAGCGCCATAGGCTGGCACCGGCCTGCGAGTCTGTGGTAAGTTGTAGTAGTAGGGGGGCTAGATCCGAAATACCACGGGGCAATATTTTGGCCTCCTGGGTGCGGGAGAGTAGGGGCCACTGGCATACAAAATCTATCCTGGAGAAGGAGGCATGTGGCTGAGTGACAGGTATATTGTCTTTCCCTGGGGTACCGCCACCTCCACACATCGCTGAGGTCATATTCATCTGTCCACCGGGACAGTGGGGAGTCAGAGGCCAAGTCAGGGTTAAGCTTATCTAAGCTAGGATTTGGGGGCATATTAAAGTCCCCCACTAGCAGAATAGCAGCAGCTGGATATTGAGCAAATATTGGGGTTAGCTTATGGAGGATATTAAGGGAGGCCGGAGGGGGGTTGTATATCCCAATGATTACCATCTCAAGTCTGTTACACATTGCATGGAGAGCAACATAGCTCCCCTCTGAGTCTAAATGTAGATTTAGGAGAGTAAAAGGGAGAGACTTGTGGATCAGGACACTGACTCCTCTAGAATAGGTGGAATGTGTGGAGTGGTAATAGGAACCCACCCATGGCTTTTTAAGAGCCAGCGTCCTGCTCCCTGTTAAATGCAGCTCCTGCAATATGCAGATGTGGGGGCTGTATTTTTTATTGTAGTTGAATAAAAGGGATCGTTTTATCTTGGAGTTCAAACCACAAACGTTCCAAGATAGAACCTTAAGGGGAGTCATTTGCTTATTTTAGTGAATACCTGAGAGCATCGGATCAGCCTCAAAAGTATAAATATCCACCATAGTATATGAACAGACATAGCACTCTTCATTCTCACACATGCATATTTATATGAGTTACCTATTCCCTCTAGTGGAGGGAAATCAGGATTACATGCCTTAAGATCAGATAAAAAAATCTGAAAAAAAGTGGAAAAACATGGAGTATAAACATTTACTCCAGTATTGTCCCCAACCCCTCCACCCTGCACCGCCCCCCAAACTGAGGGATGCCTTCCCCCCAAAACATTTTGTGACAACTGCCCATGGGGCACATGAACACTGGAGCACCAGAGCGTCACAGTTTGTAGATCAGTGTTCCAGGGGGTAGTACCCTTAAACTTAAACTAGTTGCCAACTTGAAACTGCATCTCCTTCTGTCAGTAATGCTTGTAGGAGCGGGGAGATCACTCCAACACAGTGCCATAAGTAGGCCCCCAAACAACGTCTCATACTTACAGTAAAAGCTCCTATAAAGGGTCAGGGCCGGTGATGTTTAAAGCCGGGTGGACGGAGGAGCTGAAAGCAGAGTGCGCAGGTCATGTTGTATGTAGTTGAGGGATGCCTGAGCATATCAATAAGAGAGGACCATAGTGCCATCAGGGTCATCCTCTCGGGAGTGTCTCTAGCCAAAGGGACGCATCTTCAGGGGAGGTAAAGAAATGTACCATCTCCCCCTCCTGGACTCTCAATCGAGCAGGGAACAGCATGCTGTATTTGATCTTGCGATTGTGAAGGTCGAGTTTAACCTGATCAAAGGATCTCCGCAGCTTTTGAGTGTCGACCGAGTAGTCGGGGAATATCATAAGCTTCGCTCCCTCGTGGCGGAGTATTTTAATATTCCTTGCTTCCCTCAGGACTAGATTGTGATCCCTGAAATTTAGGAGTTTGAGAATAAAAGTATGTGGAGGAGCTCCCAAGTCTCCCCGGGTAGCAGGTGTTCTGTGTGCCCTCTCCACTACAAAAAAGTCAGAAAATTGGGCTCTCAGGAGGAGGGTATGCAGCAGGTGTTCCGTGAATGCTGTGGAGTCATTGCCTTCCGCTTTCTCTGGAAGCCCCACTATATGGAGGTTATTTCTCCAGTGTCTTCATCTTAGTCTGCAGCGTGCGGAGTGAGACTCCATGTGCCTGCAGCGTGTCCACCGCCTCCCCCACGCGCCTCTCTGTCTCAGTCAGCCGTGTGCAAAAGCAGTCCATATTCCTCCGGATTAGGCTAATATCTAGTTGCATAGTTTAATTTTCCCTGTGAGGGTAGTCTGGCAAGTGGTGATGGCCTGCATCAGAGCGTCAAAGTTAGTCTGCTCCCTCAGCTCCAGATCAGTGTCCTCCATCTGGGACGCCATATTGATTTGTTTTAGGGGGGGTATGTGTCTTGCGGGACACCGTAGCAGATCTCCCCTTGGACATACTGGTCCGGAGCAGAGTTTTCCCCATTTGGGTCAGGATTCGGGTAGTGGTCTGCAGGGAAAGGATAGTAATCCGGACAAGGGCTCAGAGCTCTCTCAAGGCACGCCTGCTCCAGGTGGCCATCTTGGAGCCATCTAAGTTCTAACTAGTTTAGGTTTTCTGTCTGAGGAGATGGGGACAGAGTGAAAAAAGGTTAGAATCTCTGTCCGCTTACAAGAACACTTCATATCTGGCACAGTCAGATATTTTCTGTATTTGTTAAAAAGGTTTTTTTAATGAAAAAAGAAAACAAATGCAGCTACCAAATCTAAGAACTGGTAAACTACAATATATAATTTTTTTGGGGTTGGAATATCATTTAAAAAAATGGAAAGCAGTACAATGCTCCAGCACTGCCCTATGTGCCCCCTTCTAGCACTTTTTATATTTAAGGTTGAATGACACCCAGCATCATTCAATCTGTATCCACTGGGAGCATGTCATCACTCAGTCCTATCTTATCTATATTTCCATTGCATACATTCCTGGATCACAGGCTCATCTGTAATGGGTGCTGTAGTGATTATCAGCAGGACACTGGATATATCACAGATCAGGTACACCACTCTCCTATGGACTCCGGTCACCAGATCAAAACTGCTCCGATCAAGGTAAAATCACTCCCAGCAGATAATTAACATGTAAGGGTGAAAGGACAAGGGAGCTCCAATGTGCAGTATCATTAATATAAATTTTATTAATTAAAAATATCCACTCACATTTAGATATGCAGAAAACAGCGTGTAGGTAGATGTACTTCTGGTCTCGGCCGCAACCGGAAGTAAACAATGGCACCTGACTTTCTCTCTGACGCGTTGCGTCACCGATCACGTGACTTTATCAAAGTTAAAAGTCAGATCGGATTTTGTTGTTGGAAAATTTTAGATCCAGCGCAAAAAAAAATTCTGTCTGAAATTCAGTCGGAAAAAGCCCGCTAGAGTCCACACACGATCAGATTTTCCAACAACATAATCCGATCTGACTTTTTCCATCGGAATATCCGACCGTGTGTACGGGGCATTTTAATCATCAACCATGTGAGTTGCTAAATGTTGTACCTTCATTAAATGTAACCATATTGCTACACTTAGAGGCGCCTCTCTTCTCTTTTATACTCTGTTGTGATGTGACGCTACTTGTATATGAAGACATTGCTTGCATATCAAGTCACAATTTATTTAACAAATTTGCTTGTCTTGCAAAATGCTCGCAAACCAAGTTACTCTCAAACCAAGGTTTTACTGTATTTAAAAACATACCCAGTTACAATAGGATTTAGTATTGCAAAATTTTCTAGGTAAGATAGAAAAAAAGAATTAATCTACTGGGGTAGGAATGCCTTGGCTCTTCCACAATAAACATACTAAAACACAAAAGTGTTAAAAAAAAGACTGCATGGATATTTCACTAATAGGTGATGATACTTGTGGTCAGTGAGCTTTATTTCAGCAAGAGGTAGCATTTTGCACTGGATCGTTATATATTGTATTTTTATGCAATATAAACAAGTCTCACATGTATGAACTATAACTGGTGAAAGCTACACTATCCATTAACATTTTAAATTCAGTAAAAACACATCTAGAACTATATCACTAAGAAAAGAGATTGTTATGAATGTACAACTCACCCACATACAGTTATTCATTTTCATTTCACAGCTGAAACATCACTGTTCAGGTCTCAAAAAACAGAAAGAAAAACACTGACTGTGATTTTTTTCTTTTTATTCTGGTATGTGCAGTACACAAAATAATTTATTTTTTCAGAAATTAGCCTCCAGCTTCATAGAGTTATTGTTTATTGTGGTGTTTCAATCAAGCAATATGAACAATTCCTCATTGTAGTTAAAGTTTTTTTTTCTAACAAATGTTTATTCCAATGTGCCTGGCAAATGAGTTTGTTGCCAAAATGCATCTCGGTTTTAATTCCCCAGGAGCCTGTATAGCTGAGGTATTAAACCCAAGAGAATTGGATTCAGTTATTTCTTATTACGATGTCATCTAAATAAGAAGTAGTGTACACTGCTATACTACATTGTAGAGCAGCATATGTATAAAAAATAAATAGAGCACGTTAACAGTAAAAATTCATGACTTCAAATACACTTTATTCAAATAATATACTGCAGCCTTGTCTGTGAGGGTTTTCTGGCAACCAGGAGAATCCATACTCCGGTAAGTTTTGGAATGAGGCAACCATGTGTGGGGAACATTAAAATGAGAAGGGAAGAGGAGAAAAAAACCTTATGGTATGGAGGTGCATATGTACCACCCTCTACTTAAATAGGTGCTAGAGGTAACATTTTTGGTGAGTGCAGGTGTTTGTTTTGATCTGTGTGGGCTGGTGAGTGCAGGTGTTTGTTTTGATCTGTGTGGGCTGGGAGTAGCTCAGAGTAGCAGCTGTGACTCACATACAGCATAACTCCACTGTCACCTCCCTTTCCCTTCTAGAGGATTCTAGAAGAGAGGCGGGGAAGAGAGGCTGAGTTGTCTGGGGTGTCTTAGGGAGCCCTGACCAATCTCCAACTAGGATTGTCAGGGGGCAGGCCTCCTTGAAATACCCAGAGTCAGCCCAGCTGGGAGGAGTTGTTGGGTGGAAGAACCGAGGATGGAGAACTAGGCTGTCGGGACCTTTGAGGGAGCTCTCCAGTCTTGGGGGGGGGTGAGGAGAGAAGAGCCTGGAGTAGTGAGTTACCTATCTGTGTTCTGTAGTGTCTGCACCAACACCACACTTGTCAGATCGCCCCCCCCATTGTCATCTGTCACCCAACAGTCACCACAGTCACCCCATAAAGTGCACCTGTCACATAGGAGACTGCCATCAGTGACCATCAGCAGTGCGCCTGTTACCCATCACCCATCAGTGACCGCCAGCCATCACCCGTCACCCCTCAGTGACCACCAGCCGTCACCCGTTACCCATCAGTGACCGCCAGCCGTCACCCATCAGTGACCGCCAGCCGTCACCCATCAGCCGTCACCCATCAGTGACCGCCAGCCATCACCCATCAGCCATCACCTGTCACCCATCAGTGACCGCCAGCCATCACAAATCAGCCACCGCCAGTCTTCAGCCATCACCCGTCACCCATCAGTGACCGCCAGCCATCACCCGTCAGTGACCGTCAGCGGTACACCCATCACACGACAGTGACAGTCAGCAGTGCACCTGTCACCCATTTCCCATCAGTGACCACCAGCCATCACCCGTCACCCATCAGTGACCGCCAGCCATCACCCATCACCTGTCACCTGTCACCCATCAGTGACCGCCAGCCATCACCCATCACCCATCAGTGACCATCACCCATCAGTGACCGCCAGCCATCAGTGACCATCACCCGTCACTGTCCGTGGCCTGTCACCCATCACATCAGTGAAAGTCACCTGCCACCCATCACACAGCCCATCAGTGACCGTCACCTGCCACCTGTCACACAGCCATCAGCGTCATGTCCAAAAGGCTTTACAACAGTGAGGAGGCGTTCCAGATCCTCTCCATGACCGATGAGAGCAACGGGGAGTTCTTATCGGAATCAAATTCTGATTCCGAATCAAATCCCGAATCAAATTCTGCATTTGAACCGAATAGTGAATCGACAAATGATTCGGAGGAAGAATGGGTCTGTCCTAAAAGGGCACGGCACTCTGGAAACCAGGATTGTATCCCCAGGCCCAGTACCAGTGCTGCCGCCAGCAATAGGCCCCAAGAACAAATTTCCAGGCCCAGAACCAGCGCTGTCGCCAGCGTTAAGCCCCAGGAATAAATGCCTAGTACCAGTGCTGCCACATCACGCCTGAGTATCAGCCCAGGAAATTCCAATCCAACTACTGGAGTGTCACATCCCCCAAGAGCCAGGGCCTCTACATATATGCCAGATGGTCTTGCCAACCCAACATGGCTGCCTTCCGACTCGGCTTCACCAATTATTCCCCCTTTCGCAGCACAGCAAGGTGTGCAGGCCAACACCCAAAAATTTTCAGAGATTGATTTCTTTCATCTATTTTTGCCCGACACTTTTCTGCAATTTTTTGTGGACCAGACAAATTTATACACCCAGCAGTATATTGCCAATAACCCCCGATCATCATATGCCCGTCCGTTTGAGTGGAGAGATCTGAATTTGGAGGAGTTCAAAGTGTTTATGGGCCTCACCATAAACATGTGGGGTTACAAAAAAAAAATTAAGGACATACCTATTGGTCCACCCACCCCATCCACACCATGCCCATTTATTCTGCCATAATGTCCAGGTCCCGATACAACATCATAATGCGCTTTCTTCACTTCAGCGACAACACCCAGTGCCCTCCCCACAATCATCCAAATTAAGACAAGTTATATAAACTTCGCCCACTGATAAATTTCCTTTCCAAACTATTTGCAGAACTCTATGTCCCCGAGCAGAATATATGTGTCGATGAGTCCCTGGTACCCTTTTCTGGCCGGCTAGGAATAAAGCAATATATTCCTAGCAAAAGGGCCAGATACGGAGTCAAATTATACAAACTGTGTAAGAGAGCCACAGGATATTTGTATGCGTTCCACATATATGAAGGAAGAGATTCCCAGCTCCAGCCCCCTGAATGCCCGGCCTACATGGGCACAACTGGAAAGATTGTATAGGACCTGGCATACCCACTTCTGAACAAAGGATATCATCTATACCTTGATAACTTTTACACCAGCCTGCCCCTTTTCAGACACTTGTACCTTGCAAAAACCCTGGCCTGCGGAACCTCCAGAAAAAATAGGAAGGGCTTCCCACAATCACTGGTGAACAAAAAGCTGCCAAGGAGGGAAAGAGCATCATTGAGATGCAATGAAGTGCTGGCCTTGAGGTGGAAGGATAAAAGGGACGTGCACATGATGTCCACCATCTGAAGACAAGGTCCCATTGAAAAGCCAAAATGTGTCCAAGATTATAATCTCTACATGGGGGGGGGGGGGGGGGATTTCAATGATCAAATGATCAAGCCCCATTTGTCAATAAGGAGGTCCAGATTCTGGTACAAAAAAAGTAGCAATTTATCTTTTCCATTTGGCCATTTTTAATTCCTATGTAGTCTACACCAAATCCATGGAAAGCCACGCCCCCTTTCTAAAATTGATAGAAGAAATTGTCACGTCCCTCATCTATCACCAAGGACCCCCTCCAGAAGACCTTCGCTCTGAGGCTGTTTGCCGACTTCATAAGCGCGATTTCCCCTTTAGCATTCCACCATCTGAAGCAGGCCAAAAAAGGCAAAAAAAATGTTGCGTGTGCATCAAAAGAGAGTTTCGGACAGATACCAGCTTCCATTGTCCCCAGTGTCCCTCCCAACCTGGCCTTTGCATCGGTGAATTCTTCCAACTTCATCATACATCCCTAAAATATTAACCATTCCCCCATTTTCAATGCTGACCATTTTCCATGCTTCCCCAAATAACCATGCCACTGCCTTCCACGTGAACTGACCCTGGCCTGTTTTTTTGACTATGCCTCTGCCTACCGTTTGGACTGCTTCCACGTGAACTGACCCTGGCCTGTTTTTTTGACTATGCCTCTGCCTACCGTTTGGACTGCTTCCACAAGAACTGACCCTGGCCTGTTTTATTAACTATGCTACTGCCTACCAATTGGAATGCTTGCACGTGAACTGACCCTGGCCTGTTTTATGGACTATGCTTTTGCCTACCGCTGGGAATGATCTGTTGCACTGCTACTGTAGTACACAGGGGTCTCACATATGTGAGGGGCTCCAGAATTGTTTTTCCGGGTGGAGTAAACAATTTGTTTTCTCCGGTTTTTGGATTAGGGTCTGGAGTCCGGGGGCTTCATAGAGATTTGGGTGGGTCGAAGTCTCTACCCCTGTGCACAGGTCTTACCTGATTGCTGCTGACTTACTGCCACCATGCCTCTGCCTGCCACATGAACGGACCACACCGCTACCTGGACTATGCAAATAATTATCTGTAGCAATAGGCAGTATGTTTATGAAGGGCTGGAGAGTGGTACAATAATGAGTGTATGCAGGTAACAGTGTACCAGGACCAATATTATGGCTGTGCTGGCTGTCTCTGCCTGGACAATTTCTATGGACTGCTGTACTGACAATGTCCTTGTGCTGACTATAGACAATATTCCTTTTTTGTTTTTTCACAATCAAAGTCTTTTATTAGTTAAATGTTGCATACAATGAGAAAATTGGTAAATCCAATACAAGACATAAGAAAAGTCTATATAACATCTTAACATGTTATCAATGATTAACAACACATTGTTGCTAGTGGAATTTTTATATTCCAATTGCCTGATCAGACACCTTTAATAAACAGTGTTAGGTTCCAGGGGTGTAAGTCTTTGAAAGAAAGCTGTTTTGTTTTTGTTGTTAAGCAGGAAGTCTTTAATCTGTAGATAGAACCAAATATTAGGGGAGGTGTCACTGAAGTCTGTTTTGAGTGATTCTAAAGATTTAATTTTATTGCCGGTCATACAATGCATGGCCAGAAATATTAAGTTGTTGGGAGTTGGGAGTTGGGAGTTTCTTTTGATTTAGGCCGGGAGTGAAGTCTGGGTTGTTAGTTAATGGAGTCAGCGGGCCTGGTATGGTGGCCAGTTTGTATTTTGTGCCAATTTTGTGCCATATGTTTAGGGTGTTTGCTACTACTGGTGGACCTGGAATGCTGGGACCATGGATAGTAGAGTAGTTGCCTTCCGTCAAGTTGGCTTTCTAATTGTACCCAGTCTTTCAGTCTACCATAGCAATGCCAGTCAATGATTCTAGATATGTGGGCGGCATAGTAGTATTTTTTAAAGTCGGGGAGTCCGATGCCTCCCCGAGATTTGGGCCATGTAAGAGTTCTAAAGTTCGTCCTAGGTTTTTTATTGGCCCAAAGAAAGTTTCTTTGGATGGAGAGTAGTCTGGAGAAGAAGGTATTTGGTATATGAATGGGTAGTGCGTTAAAAAATATAACAGTCTGGGTAAGGTCATCATCTTTAATATCGAGGCTCTGCCGAACCATGAAAACAGTTTGGGGGTCTATCGTTGGAGATCGCCAACGATGGAGTTCAGTAGTGGGGTGAAGTTGGTTGAAAAGAGGGAGTTAATGTCTGGAGTTAGTTTAATTCCCAAGTATTTAAGGGAGTTAGGTTCCCATTTAAATTTAAAATTACTTTTAATGAGCTCTAGCGTGTCCTTGGGAATCCCTAGGTTGAGGGTTTCGGACTTGGATTGATTTATTTTAAAATTCGAGATATAGCCAAATGTTGAAAAAAATGTTATCAAGTTTGGGAGGACCATGTGAGGTTGTGTAATAAATAATAGGAGGTCATCCGCATAAGCGGCTATCTTATATTCCCTATTGTGTATGTTAAAACCAGTGATCTCTGGGGAATTGTTTATCGTTCTGATAAGAGGTTCGATTGTGAGAATAAATAGTAGGGGCGAGAGGGGACAGCCCTGCCTGGTGCCATTATGAATTTGTATCGGGTCTGATAGGGTGTTATTAATTTTGATTCTGGCCTGCGAGTTTTGATAAAGGGCTTTAATCCAATTCAGAATCTTATCACCTATGCCTATATGAGAACAAGTGGTGAACATGTACTCCCATGAGACCCTATCGAAGGCCTTCTCAGCATCGGTGGATACCAGAAGGCCCTCGATTTTTTTATTGCGTGCATGATGGATTAAATTCAGGGATTTGGTGATGTTATCTCTAGCTTCCCTGTCAGGCATAAAGCCCACTTGTTCAGGACCTATAATTTTGGGGAGTAAGGGTTTCAGTCTATTTGCTAAAATTTTGGCCAGTAATTTAATATCTATGTTCAGGAGGGATATTGGTCTAAAGTTGGCACAGTCAGTGTGGTCTTTGTCAGGTTTAGGGATAATAGCTATATGGGCCATAAGTAGGGCATTTGAGTCATTATCCTGTTGGGCTAGGTGGTTAAAAGCTGAGAGTAATGGTTTGGAGAGCAGTTGTGTGAATGTCTTATAGTATTGTGATGTGAAACCGTCAGGGCCGGGGCTCTTTCCTGCTTTTAGGAGTTTGATGGCGTCTTGCAGTTCAGTTATAGTGATGGGCATGTCTAGAGCATCTTTGTCTAAGTCAGGGAAGGAGGGTAAATTACTGTCTTTCAGGAATTTTTGCATTAATTCTTCCCTAGAGTGTTGCACATGTGTCTGTTTGTGTTGTGGGGGAAGATTGTAAAGTTTGGAGTAGAAGTCTTGGAACAATACAGCTATTTTTTCAGAGCTGTGCTCCAGGGTCCCCGCTTTTTTACGTATAGCGTGTATGTGTTTTGCAGTGGTGGCATCCCTTAGAGCTCTAGCTAGCTGCTTACCGCTTTTATCTCTTTGTTTGTAAAATACGCTTTTACGGAAAAATAATGCTTTTTGGGTTTGGAAATGGAGAATTTGCAGAAGGGATTTCCTACATTGAGATAGTTCATCAGCAGCTGTAACTATAAGGGATTGTTTGTGTTGTGTTTCAAGTTGGGCTATCTTAAGTGATAGGTCAAGGATCTCTTTGTTTCTTTCCTTTTTTCTTCTGGATCCCCATTTAATGAATTCCCCCCTGATAACACTCTTATGGGCTTCCCAATAATTAAGAGGATTTGAGTCAGAGTCTGTATTAATCCTGAAATATGTATTAATGGTCTTGAATATGTCGTCTTGTATGGTCTGATCAGTAAGTAAAGAGGCGTTAAGTCTCCAGTTGAAAGGAGTGCTTTTGGTCTGGCTGAATTTTAGTGTTACAGCTGTAGGGGCGTGATCAGATAACGTGATGATGCCTATGTCTGCTCTTGATAAGTTGGTCAGGTCTCTTTGGGAAATAAAAATCAAGTCAATCCTTGAATAGCATTTATGTGGAGGAGAGTAATATGTGAAGTCTCTGCCGGTGGGATGAATAGTCCTCCATGAGTCCACTAATGCTAATGACTGTAGTATGAGTTTGATTTGTTTCAGAATTATATAGGACACATAAGTGTAGGCTGTAGAGGTGTCCTGTAGGGGTGATAGTGGGATGTTGAAGTCCCCGCCCAATACAATACATCCCTCTGCGAACCATTTAAGTTCATTAACTATTGTGTTGCAGAATGTGATATGTGCTTTGTTTGAAAAGTATACATTTGCCAGGGTGATAGGAGAGCCCTCCCCGGTGCCCTTGAGGAAAATGTATCTGCCATCTCGATCTACTAGCTGGTTGGTCAGCTCAAAGGGTGTGTTTTTATTTATCAGAATTGAAACTCCTTTAGTCTTAGCATATGGGTTAGTTGCATGAAATGCCCTTGTAAATAAATCATTGGTGATTTTGGGTATGTTTTGCCCTTTGAAGTGGGTTTCTTGTAGAAAAACTAGGTAGGGGTTTGTCTGTTTGAGCTCCTTAAATAGTTTGGATCTCTTTTCTGGGATATTGAGTCCGTTAATATTGTGTGATATTAAAGTGGGGGATTTACCCAGGAACGAGTACGCCATTTTGCAAGCCGAGGGCTCAAGGTTCAAGGCAGGGGTAAAGAAAGAAGAGGCGAGAGAGAGAGGGAAAGAAAAAAGAAAAAAAAAAAGGGGAGGAGGGGGGTATGAGAGGGGGAGAAAAAGTTCTCCTTAAGTAAGGATAAGGGGTGGTCGGTCTGTTAGGATAGGTAGGAATGTGGGAGGAAGTGGGAGAGTTAGAAAGATGTACTGATAGCGAGTCTTGGTTCGGATGTGCGTCAAGTTGGCGCTGAACCAGGTACATCGTTAATATAACGCCTACTATGACTCTGTAGGGTTAGTGGGAGGCACACCCGCAAACGTGGGTGGTAGGAAATGTAATTGACAGTTCTTCCGGGGACCAAATGATCCAGGAGGCCTAAGCATGAGATTCAGTAATAAGGTATTTCTCTAGACCTTGTTGAACGAGATATATCCTCAGCCGCCTAAAAATAGGCGGATGAGGATATATATGTAAGTGTAAAAAAGTGCTATATTTGCATTAATTGTCGCTAAACCTGAGTTCAAGGGAGAGATATAAGGCAACAACTCCATCCTAAGTTCACAGATAACATAACTTAAGGTAACAAAAATATGACAAAATAACAGTAAGCTTGCACAGGGGCGCTGTGTCAAGCGTCTCAGTGGCAGGCCCGCCACTCACTAGGCCCCCCAATGAGACATCCGGCACCAAGCATCAAGAGTCCATCGATAAGGACTGAAAATATGGTCACGATTATTTATGAAGGAATAATTGTCATGGCATTCAAAATACAGTTGATTGGCGCCTGTAAAATAACAACATTTCTGTGATGAGTTCACTCTATGAATAAGTGTTCACTAGCCAATGAGAGCTCATCTGGATGTATTGACTGGGTGAAGTTACCCAGGGGTAACAACTCTGTAACAACATTCTTCTGTTTTGCGTCACGTTCCGGTTGGTAGGTCCTGTTAGGGAACCATACCATTGGGATATTAAGGATGCATGTGGTGATGGGTTCTCCTTTATGGTCTGGGGTCTCTTCCACTAATGTAGAGTACATGGGAAATGGAGTCACAATCGTGGTCTCGCTCAGTGGCCGTTTTTTAGCCCTAGGCCTCCTGTCTCGCCGGAGCTCTCCTACTCAGCGTCCATGCATGCTGCGCGCCAAGCCACGCCCCAATATTCCTACCTGCTGCCTGGATAATTACCATTGCTGTCGCTAAGCGCATCCCTGACTGCTGCCTGGACCAGTGCTCTCCTCTGTGGATACTACTAAAAGCACAGGTAATGCTTTTTTTTTTTACCCTTTCCGTGATAAAGTTTATTTTGAATTGTAATTCTTGGTATGTACATGCTATGTGTTAGAAATATGAAGGAAACTGCCATTTTTTTTAAGCCCAGCATGCATGGTGCCTAAGTGTACTGTCTACCTTGTATTGTAAAGTATTGCTCAAACTGTTGATGCTTTTGAATTCTGTATTATAATAATAATTAAAATGATACCTTGGTTAGGCTTTTACCTTTTTACCTGACTCATGTTGTGATTTTTTCATACAGGCTTTCTATGGAGACCATCAGGAAAACTCAATAAAAAAAAAAAAAAAAAAAACCTTAAAAACTATTTATAATAATTATTTGTATATTACTTACCTATGGTAATTAACCACTTGCTACCAGGCCAATTCTGACACTTCTCTCCTACATGTAAAAATCATAATTTTTTTGCTAGAAAATTTCTCAGAACCCCCAAACAATATATATATTTTTTTAACAGACACCCTAGGAGATGAAATGGCGATCATTGCAACTTTTTATGTCACAAGGTTTTTGCGCAGCAAAGTTACCCTGGTTTTTGTATAATGTGAAAGATAATGTTACGCTGAGTAAATAGATATCATGTCATGCTTTAAAATTGCACACATTGTGGAATGGCGCCAAACTTCAGTACTTAAAAATCTCCATAGACGACGCTTTAAATTATTTTTACAGGTTACATGTTTAGAGTTACAGAGAAGGTAAAATACACATTGCCCGTGAAGCTTGTCCACTCAACCTACACCACCTCTCAACCCCTGCATTTACATACTTTAAACAAAATATAATGCTTCATGTGAAAACAAAAAAAACTCCACCCGCTCCATCATGAGGATATAAGATATTAAACCCACAATACTTTTAACACAAGAGTACCACGTATCCGCTCATTCAGAGATAATGATATGCACACCACACCTGCTAGTAAGGGAGAAAGGATAACTTCAAACAATTATACAATTTAATCTGTTACAGTGAGAGGTGAGGCCATCCCACCCCCCCCCCCCAGATCTTATCAAATTCAAGAAGCGCCCCCTATTCAGATATGTAGCTTTGTAAAATGGCATATTCTTATTCACAGAAACCTTCCAGGACTCTACTGATGGGGGTGAAGTGCCCCTCTAAGACAAAACTATGCGTTTCCTAGCATGGAAAAATAATAAGGTGAGTAGGGTTCGTATAGCCGTAGTAGGGGCCTGGTCGTCTACCAACCCGAGCAGGCAGTGATTTACAGAAGGATTTAAAGGATGGTGGTCAGCTCCTGCACACACTGCAAAATCGCCCTGCAGTAGTTCTGAATACCAGGACAATCCCAGAAGATATGCATGAAATCAGCTCCACTTGCGGAACATCGCCAGCAAGTAGAAGCGACTGAATTATAAATTCTGGCTATCTTTGCTGGGGTCAGGTACACCCTATGCAGAAATTTATAGTGGATCAGCTGGTCGCAAGCTGAGATTAGCCTGGTAAAGGGTGCATCCCAGACATCCTCCCAGTCTTCCGCCTCTAGATCAGGAACCACCAACTCCCACTTAGATTTACACCCAGCTAACAAGCGATTAGTCTCAGGGAAGAGGAATTTATAAACGTTAGAAGGGTTTTTGAATGTCCTCATCCCTCAACATGGATTTTATGGCAGACTCCGAAAAGGGAGTGGTGACCTGTTTATGATATGCATGTCTTAACTGTATATAGCGGAAAAAATGGGTGTTTGGTAAGTGGTAGAAAGACTTCAATTTGTCAAAGGTTTTCAGTCGCCCATCTGTGGAGATATCACCAAGCTTTTTAATCCCAAATTTGGTCCAGACCACTGCATCTTCAAAAGGCCCCCAAATTCCTCACCCTGAGCTACTATCCAGGCACGAAGAACTGACCTCATGGATGTGGTTAAATCATAAGGCACGGCTAGGCCCCCCTCATTCCAGGGTTGTTGTAACACCCCAAGTTTCAGTCTAGCTACCTTCCCTTGCCATAGGGAATTCAGACACCAAACCATGAATTGACCTAAAGACTACGAGAAGTGCACTTGGGAATAGATGGGTGGATGATGCAGGGTGTGTGCTAATGAGGTCAGCTGGTCAACTCCTTCCTGTGTCATGACCTAAAGTCTGATCAGGAAGATGTAAACTAATGTAAACGTCTGGAAACGTGGATTAGGACAAGAAAAGTAAGTGACTGTAGATTTAATGAAAAGTTTTGATATTTTTGCAAAAAATGCATGAATGCTATATTGGCGCATAGGGGTGCTGACATTTAGAGTACAAAGATGAACTTACCCTTTAAAGAGGAAGTAAACCCTCGTTTACAACTCAGGTCAACGGCTGGGGTGTACACATGCAGTGGCTACAATGCTTTGATTCATAGCTGTGGCAGGAATTATACCCTTGTTGCTTTTGACGGGTGTAGCAGACGCTGATTGCAACCTATTGAAGTGAATGGGGGTACTTGTGCAGGGTTCAAAGGGTTAAATCGGGTGGTGAGGAGGTGACATTATGACTCCTAACTGCCTGTCAAATGCTCTCTGAAGAGCAATCCAACAAAGGATCACTCTTCAGAGAGCACTGCACATGTTAATAAGGCCTTATGGTGATTGAGGACTGGCTGCACTGGTATTGTGTACTGCTGTGGCAGGGATCATGTACAATAGCTGGCTGCTCTAATGACACTGTATATTAGTGTAGCCAGCCATTGTCTCTGATCATCGCTATAGCAGTACAAGGTCACTGTAGTGACACTGCACTTGTTCTGGTGACAGAATGTCTACACTGACATCATGTGATCATTGTGATTGGACACAGTAATCACATGGTATTGAGCCAATTTAATCAGCCTTGTTCAAGGAACACAGCGATCACAGAGAGCTCCACTGTACACTCTATGTGGGAGACCGTATAAATATACACCCTTTAGCATCGACACTACTCCTGTCCAACCATTTATCTATATGAGCTGAACATGAAGTGGTTAATGAATGTGCTTTGATGCATATGCTGTGAACTGAATGAGCCCTAAAAGTTGTATGATTTTGGCTGTAGCATTGGGCGGGCATGCCCCCTGCAGACGAGAAGTGCAAAATCACTTATATATACATGATCTGGCACTGCTATATGGCGGCCACCAAGTGGTTAATGAGGAATAAGGCCTCTTTCACATGAGGCGGACTCTGGTCGCACAGAGTCCGCATCTGTCCGCCGGCTCAGCAGGAGATCTCTCCGTTGATCTCCGCTGAGCCGGCAGATGACAGGTCCCTCTCTGCTTACTGAGCCGGGAGGGGCTTGTTCAGCGCCACTGGTCTCTATGGAGAGATCGGATGAAAACAGACAGCGTGTCCGTTTTCATCAGATCTCACTCGATCTGATCCGCCAGCGACGGATCTGGACGTAGAGACATACTTCTGCTTTTGGCGGATCGGCCCGGGTCGGATGTCAGCAGACATGTCTCGCTGACATCCGACGCTCCATAGACTAGCATGGAGCGCCCGTTTAGGTCCGCCGTCAAAACTGACAGGCGGATCTGAACAATCCGATCGTGTGAAAGGGGTCTTACAGGAATAAGACAAAAAGTACAGGCAGGTGTTTTACTAGAGGAATTAAGAGACGACAGATGACACAGCAGGGTTCAACTGGCCAGAAGCAAGACAATTTCAATGAGCAAGACTGGGCCCAAATTTACCAGAGGCAAACAGCACATGCAGGGGTTTTGGCTAGTAAAATTGGCTAGTAGCAGGACAAATTTAATCGGGGATAATAGGCCCAAGTGTGCTATTGACAGAGAGTACTGTCAGTGTTTATAGCTGAACCTCAGCTCTAGATATTTGCCACTTATACTGCTCCCCTCCCCCTCACACCTCCTGGAACAAAAGTTAATTTTTACTGGGAAGCCTTGCAGCAGAAAAAGAAAGAAAATTAATTTGCTATAGACAGGGTAGCAGCTAAAATTTACTGCTGACTGCTAGTCAACCACAAAATCAAATTAAAAACAAAAAAGCCCCCAGTAATAAGAACAAAAGCAAAATAGGCAGCAAAGAGAGTTGATTCCCCAAAGAGCTAGCAGTCACAATCAAGCGCGGTTTCCTAACTGACCCTGAATCTTTTAAAACCAAAGAATTTAAAAAGAAAACTATGAAATCACATTGAAGAATTTTGCTCCATATGGAAACGTATCAAGACCAGGTTGAAGTGAATATGACCAGGTTTGGGTAAAGTGAAATGTATAGATGTGACATCACTTCCGTGTCCAGAAAGTGGCATAGTTACGCGCGCAGTGTGATATCCATACACCTGGGCACAGGGAAAGGTATAGAATTATAATAACGGTCCTATGAGAGGATTTGAGTAATGAGCCAGGAGAGGAACATATGTGAGATAAGTGCATACGTTGTTATGTTACACAAGTGAAAGATTTTTCCTTCCCCCCGAGTCATGCTTTTTCTAAGTAAGTGATGCTAATGTAATGCTAACCTGAATTGCTGCACTTGGAAATCAATTTATATATGGGGAATGGCCTTCTAATGGATGCATAGAAAGGCAGACAGTGACAAATATGCTTATGGATTTTCCTCTGATAAAGTCTGTTGGATAAAAAACACGTCACTTCAGTTCCAGTCTTGTCTATTAATAGGCATGAGAATCAGTATCTATACTGAATTGCATAATTCCTCACGTGATATTGCATACATAGTCAGACCTAGGGTTTCACTGGGCATCTAATTTGTGCTATTTATTAGTGCATATACGATTGTAAGCTACACTGAAAGTCTCAATTCGTGTAATTTGATAACCGATATATGTATTGTCATTTGTCATCTGAGATACACCACCTGTGCTCTTAACCGGCTTATTAGATGAGCCTAAAATGTATTCATTCACATGAATACTGTGAATGAATAATTTGTGAATTAATAATTTGTGGAGGTCTAACTGTAGGAATCTTTCCTCCATACTCCTCCGTACAAATGCCATCTGTGTGTGTCAATTCATTAGGAGAACTGGAATTAAGTTCAGTGTTCTAGTAGGCATTGGATTATTGGGACACTATGCAAAGGTGTATTAGTTATATTCACCTTTAAATGATTCCTTATGTTGGCACCCAGGAAATTACATGCTTATTGTTGGTTTTAATTATGGTGGATAGGGAGATCTAGGAAGCCTCTCTGTTTTGTTTATATTATGTATATATTTTATATCTCATACTTTTCTTCTTGTGTTTATAGTTCTTTATATTTGAGAGTTGCACCTCACTGTGTAACGTGGTGTGTTTTCTGTGTAAGTTGTGTTTTATGTGTGTAGCACTACCCCCGTAGGAGTTGTAGAGGTCAGGGTTCCCCGCTGCTGCATAGCCAGTCAAACAGCATTTCCGTCTTGCATGCAGACACAGAAAACTGTCTTTTGGCTTGTTTTGTTGTTTTTACTAGGGGATGATAACTTGGATGGGGTAGGGATTATGGGATGCCCAACTTGAAAAATGTCCAACAAAGAGAACCAGGGACAACTTCCTCCCTATTTACAGCTTCATCTTCTTCCTCCTGCACAACACTTGACTCATCTGAACAGCATTGCTGGGTTCACTCCTTTTTGGGAACTTACAGTCTCTCGTTAGCTCAGCAACAGCCCATTACAGGCTAGGAACTCTCAGTCCCTTATGGAAAATAGCATATGTGGAGTGAACTGCATGCTGCATCACCTTCTGCTTTCCTGTAGACACTGATCCCAGCTCTACTTCCCACAGAAATGCTAGCCCACCTGGCTGCCCCTTCACCAGCCCACCTGGCTGCTTCCTCTTCCCAGTCTACACAACTGACACACACACACACACTGGAGACTTCCCAGGGCAAGGTTAGATGAAGACTTGGCACACCGCTTTATTCAAATGTGACCTGCTACAGCTGACAGTCTCTCCCGTGTCTGTTCCTGCACTGTGCTGATCTACTCACTCTGTCACTGTCTGCTCCTGCTGCCTCTCTGGATATGATCCTCCATCTGCCTCCTGTGGTAGGATCCTTCCAGGATGGCCTCCTGAGCTCCATCTTGAGGTATAACCCCCCAGCAGGTGTCCCTCAAGGGCCACCGACAGATTCCTTCAGCACGGCTTCTTCATTTTCCACCTGGCTCCTCTGGCTGGCGTGGCTCATTTATATTTAAGGAATCCTTAGTCCCCTGCCAGACCCACTTCCTGGGATGGGCAATGGGCCCCTAAATATTCAAGGCAACCCCTCCTAGATTCCTCCGACTAACCTCTAGAACATTCTACAACATTCTAGAATCAGGTGGAGGCACTAAAGAACTGTCAGGATGAGTCATGTATTCCTAACCTCTAATAACCCTGACACAGATTCCATGACTCATGTTTATCCCTGGGCCAGACTGAATTTTCCTGCACTACTGCTAGTAGCACACTAGAGGGTGCTATATATTTCTATATATTTTCCATACAGCAGTTTCCAATACATTCGCCCTTCTAAGTCTGCTGGCCATAGTTTAAATGCCATGCAGTGCATTATGCTTTAAAAAAATTCTTCAGAGCGAATTTTGTCATAAATTTGCCAGGACTGCAATTCTCAAATCCGCAAGACTTGATTTAACTCATGGAAGTGGCTAAACCGACACTCATCCCTACTACTACCACCAACCTGTGGTAGGACATAAGAGGAAGACTGAATATGTGAGTGCACAAGTAAGTTTAGAGTTATAATTATGCAGTTTTGATGTAGCTAATGATGTTTAAGATGATGGGTAATCACCTAATGAAGTATATCACTATCTAAAATTTAAATAAAAAAATAAAAAACATGTTATACTTACCTGCTCTGTGCAGTGGCATTCCACAGAGCAGCTCCGATCCTCTTCTTTTCAGGTCCCCCACTGGCTCTCTTGGCTTCTCCCCCTCGAGCAGTGCCCCCAGAGAAAGCTGCTTGTCCCGGGGGCACCGCTGCATGCTTGCTCCTGAGCCGCTGCTCTATGCCTTCATAAGACACATAGATCTGCAGCTCGGCCCCGCCCTCCTACTTTCGCCTCACTGGATCACTCGCTGAGATTGACAGCCTGTCTCAGCCTATGAGGGAGAGTTCCCATACAGCCGAGGCTATCGTGAACATCGCTGGATCGGCGGGGGCTCAGGTAAGGATTGGGGGGCTTGGGGGAGCCACTGCACACAGGAGTTTTTTACCTTCAGCCTTTAGAACACTTTAAAGTGAAACTGATGTCCGCTTTGCGTCCCCAGAGTTTTGGCCATAATGTGCAAGTATCAACAGAATGTTTACACCAGGGATATTCTTTTTTTTTTTTTTTTTTTAACTATTTCCTTTTTTTATTGATTTTCATATTACAAAATTTAAAAGCATACAGCATCACAATTTAACATGCAGTAACACATAATACAAAAAAAAGAAGAAGAAGAAAACCATTGTTATTTTATTTTTCCCCTACCACCACATCTACTCCCAACCCACCACCACACACCAACAAATAATTAATTGTACATATCTAATTATCTATTGTCGATCAAAAACAGACAAAGGTAGAAAAGAAGCCCACTCTATGGGCAGAGAAGCAGCATATAAGAGAGATCGCAGAGGATAGGAGGTGGTGGAGACGAGGGTATGGAGGAGAGCTCCCCCCCCCATCCCCCCATAAGGGGCATCCCATCTCCTCCAACCAAGGTCTCCACAATCTTGAAAACTTCCTAAGGTTGTTTTGTCTAATATATACCACTCTCTCACTCCAAACCATTAAATTGATAGTCTCAATCCAATTCTTCACCTGTGGGGGGACTGTGCTTGCCATTTCTGTGCTATTCATTTCCTTGCTTGGAACAGGCATCTCAGTACTGGTACAATAGAATTCCAAGCTTCCTAGTAGGCATGTCTTAGCCTCGGGTTCTAATGTAGCCCTGAAGGTTTCGTTTATCCTATCAACTATCTCCACCCAGTATCTAAATAGCTTTGGACACTTCCACACCATGTGGATAAGGTCTCCTGTCGCCTTGCACCTGGGGCACTTATCATTTGGTTTCCATCCCAGTTTAAACATTTTTTTGGGGGTATAGTAAACGCTATGGATTAGGAACAGGTGAGAGACTTTCTGTGAGGGGGAAATCAAGACCAGGGCTCCTTGTTCTAAGATCTTATCTCATTCTTCCATAGTTATTGTCCCTATATCTCTCTCCCACTCTGCTCTGCTCTTAAGAGGTCCCGCTCCACTAATAATCCTACCCCCAGGCTGGCATATAACTTGGAAATCAAGCCTTTAGTTGAAGCTGGTTTAATTACTTTTATAAGTACCGGGATCTGGATCCATTCAATGGTTTGGGACCTGAATTGGGCTTGAATGGCATGTCTAATCTGAAGATATTTATAAAACTCCTTGTTTGAAATGTTAAATTCCCATCCTAAATCTAAGAATGTCTTCATGAGGTTGCCCTCGTACAATTGAATAAACGGCTAATGCCCTGCCTTTCACATTCGTGGGGTCTCTCTATACCCCTTATTTTGGCCAGATTTTTATTGTGCCATAAAGGGGTATATTTAGTAACCCCATTATACCCCATTAGAGCCTTTTTTGCCTGCCACACTTTACTAATTAGATCTATCGTCGGGCATCTATATAAAAAAAAAAGAATCTGCTTCTAATGCCTCCACTAGTGTATTGTGTGGGGCCCCCATTAACATCATTTTATTACTGAAGTTCCCACCCCCTACTTCTCCGCAGCCCGCTAGATGTTGGAGCTGGGATGACAAAAAATATAATCTCGGATGCGGGATCGCCATACCTCCTTTAATCGATAATTGCATAGTTTGCAGGCCAATCCTGGATTGGCCCTTTTTCCAAATTAATTACCTGAACAGGGATTCGATTCTCTCAAACCATTTCTGACCAATCCAGGTTGGGGAATTATGGAGTATATACAATATCTGCGGGAGCCATATCATCTTGATTAAATTACAACGCCCTGCAACAGACAGTTGAAAACGGCACCAAATGTCTTCCTTTTGCTTTAATTTCGATAGCAATGGGACTAAATTATTGTTGACATATTGGTTTATATCACTGGTGATCCAAACCCCTAAATATTTCAGCTTGGCCACTACTTTCAAGAGGGGAGTTCCCGGCAGTAACTGGTCACCAAGTTGGGCGACTCGTAGCAGAGCCGACCTATCCCAATTGATGACCAGACCAGAAAGTCGCCCGAACTTGCCGACCATTTGTATTACTGCATTTAGTGAAGATTCAACATCTCCAAGAAAAAACAGGACATCATCTGCAAATAGTGCAATCCTGTATTCCTCTAGGTGACGCCGGAACCCCTGTATGTCTGGTCGTGATCTAGTCATAATTGCGAGGGGTTCTATTGCCAAATAGGGGAGACAGGGGGCAACCCTGTCTCGTCCCTCTCTGAATGTTCATTATTCATTTTAATTCTTGCTCTAGGTTCATTATAGATTAGTTTCACCCATATAATAAAAGAGGGGCCAAACCCAAATCGCTCTAGCACCTTCCATAGATAGTCCCATTCTAGACTATCGAAGGCCTTAGCAGCATTCAAGGCCAAAATGGCCTTGGGGCCTAAATTGTCAGTTGGAATGTGCATATTTAAAAAGACTCTTCGGATATTAGTGCTAGTTGATCTACTGAAAATAAAACCCGACTGATCAGGATGTATCAGCTTGTGAACATATTTATTTAGGTGGGTTGCTAAAACTTTAGCCAAGATTTTTACATCAGTACATAATAATGAAATTGGGCGATAAAAAGAGACGTCCTGTTGATCTTTCCCTTCCTTGTGTATTACAATAATAGTGGCTTCCGTCATTGAGATAGGGAGTCTACCGTTGTCCAACGCCTACAGTGGTGTGAAAAAGTGTTTGCCCCCTTCCTCATTTCCTGTCCCTTTGCATGTTTGTCACACTTAAGTGTTTCGGAACATCAAACCAATTTAAACAATAGTCAAGGACAACACAAGTAAACACAAAATGCAATTTGTAAATGAAGGTGTTTATTATTAAAGGTGAAAAAAAATCCAAACCATCATGGCCCTGTGTGAAAAAGTGATTGCCCCCCTTGTTAAAACATACTATAACTGTGGTTGTCCACACCTGAGTTCAATTTCTCTAGCCACACCCAGTCCTGATTATTGCCACACCTGTTCACAATCAAGGCATCACTTAAATAGGAGCTGCTTGACACAGTAAGGTCCACCAGAAGATCCTTAAAAGCTACACATCATGCCGAGACCCAAAGAAATTCAGGAACAATTGAGAAAGAAAGTAATTGAGATCTATCAGTCTGGAAAGGGTTATAAAGCCATTTCCAAAGCTTTGGGAATCCAGCGAACCACAGTGAGAGCCATTATCCACAAATGGCGAAGACATGGAACAGTGGTGAACCTTCCCAGGAGTGGCCGGCCGCCCAAAATTACCCCAAGAGCGCAGCGACGACTCATCCAAGAGGTCACAAAAGACCCTACAACAACGTCCAAGGAACTGCAGGCCTCACTTGCCTCAGTTAAGGTCAGCGTTCATGCCTCCACCATCAGGAAAAGACTGGGCAAAAATGGCCTGCATGGCAGAGTTCCAAGGAGAAAACCACTGCTGAGCAAAAAGAACATCAAAGCTCGTCTCAATTTCTCCACAACACATCTTGATGATCCCCAAGACTTTTGGGACAACATTCTGTGGACCGATGAGACAAAAGTGGAACTCTTTGGAAGGTGTCTGTCCAAGTATATCTGGCGTAGAAGGAACACTGCATTTCAGAAAAAGAACATTATACCAACAGTAAAATATGGTGGTGGTAGTGTGATGGTCTGGGGCTGTTTTGCTGCTTCAGGACCTGGAAGACTTGCCGTGATAAAAGGAACTATGAATTCTGCTGTCTACCAAGAGATCCTGAAGGAGAATGTCCGACCATCTGTTCGTGTACTCAAGCTGAAACGAACTTGGGTTCTGCAGCAGGACAATGATCCTAAACACACCAGCAAGTCCACCACCGAATGGCTGAAGAAAAACAAAATGAAGACTTTGGAGTGGCCTAGGCAAAGTCCTGACCTGAATCCTATTGAGATGTTGTGGTATGACCTTAAAAAGGCCGTTCATGCTCGAAAACCCTCTAATGTAACTGAATTAGGACAATTCTGCAAAGATGAGTGGGCCAAAATTCCTCCAGGACGCTGTAAAAGCCTCATTGCACGTTATCGCAAATGCTTGGTTGCAGTTGTTGCTGCTAAGGGTGGCCCAACCAGTTATTAGGTTTAGGGGGCAATCACTTTTTCACACAGGGCCATGATGGTTTGGATTTTTTTTCACTTTTAATAATAAACACCTTCATTTACAAATTGCATTTTGTGTTTACTTGTGTTGTCCTTGACTATTGTTTAAATTGGTTTGATGTTCCGAAACACTTAAGTGTGACAAACATGCAACGGAACAGGAAATGAGGAAGGGGGCAAACACTTTTTCACACCACTGTATCTCAATGTTCTGCTAATTGCTAATTGCATATCCCTGGTATACACCTTATGGCAGATTTACCTGTTAAAGCACCCTCTTTCAGCAACCTCCGTCATTGCTTAATAGAAACTGCTGTCCTCATTACCTGATCTTCCGAGTCTTCAGCTATCTCTATTTGCCAGCTCGGTATGATGTAAATAGGGCATACATAGAATGCTTAGAAAAAACACTATGCTCTGTATGACTGATTTACACAATGTTTAAAATCCAGTTAAACCCTCTTAATTTATTTTTGTAATATAGTTAGACTGCATATACAGTAATCATTATGCTTCTTTTTTTTTGTAAGTGCTGCAGCAAGGGTTAATGGTGATTATAGCAGTGTTCAGTGGGGCATTGTGGTAAATGGTTTGGTATGACTCTACTAGCAGCACATGTTTTTTTTAAACCTTCCTGCAGCACTTAATAAAAATAAAAAAGATGCATATTTAATACTGTATATTCGGCTTTACTGCATTACAGCAATAAATGAGGATTCAACAGGGCTTTCATTAGGCGACTCTAAGCCAATGTACCTGTTTGGTGTGACTGAACTACCCTAAGTAACGTACTTTATGGATTTCATTGGATTTGCACGATCAGAGTTATAATTCAGGTTTGGTATTCTTTCAATATTTAGTATTAATCACTGGATTCTTATTTTTTTTGGCGTATGGTGATAATTTATGACATTTTTGTGTAAAACACTGTATGGGTAGATTTAGAATAATCTTGGAAAGGTACCAAGTGGATTGTAGCTAAAGGCATTTAATGGCTGTATAAGTGCATTAGGGGAACAATAAACTTCCACAAAAATGAAGAAAAGAAAGGCACAAAAGTGTAGTCCATTACCTTTAAACCATTTGTTGATTAAAAGAAGTACAAAAACATACTCACAATAGCTGCACAGCTACAAGCATTAAATAATAGAATAGACAGAACCTCAGTGTCAATGTCAATCCAAGATGTGGCTATTCTGTAAAGAGACCCGGACCACACTCAGAAACAGATGCAAGCTGATGCATTTTGAGGAGTACACCCTCATCCTCAGAGCTAGAATGAAATCTTTAATCTAACCAATGCCCCCCCCCTTTGCTTCAAAGTGTTAGATTTATAATAAGGCCCTTGTGGAACTGTTCTGAAGGCAGCAGCAAAACAAGAGTGAAGTCAACAAGAGTGAAATAAGACAGCATAACTCAGGATAGAAGAACGCAAGTAATGTGATGGAGACATTAAAATAGGTCATTTTAATATGGGTGTGTGATGTTCTCAAAGTCTCAGTTTTGACATTATTATAGTAGAGAAGATGTAGTATCTAGATCAGGGGTCTCAAACTGGTGGCCCTTCAGCTGTTGTGGAACTATAAATCCCGTCATGCTTCTGCCTGAGAGAGTCATGCTTGTAACTGCCAGCCTTGTAATGCCTCATGGGACTTGTAGTTTTGTAACAGCTGGAGGGCCACCAGTTTGAGACCCCTGATTCAGATCATACCATATAACTAATGCCGCGTACACACGAAGGGACTTTGTCCGCCGGACCTAGTCCAGCGGACAAACTGCCGGACTTTTCAGCTGGGCTTCGGCGGACTTGAAAGCGAACGGACTTGACCACACACGATCAAGCTAAAAGTCCAGGGTTTAAGGTATGACGTACAGCACATACGACGGGACTAGAAAAAGAAAAATACTAGAAAAATACTTGCTACTGAGCATGCGTCCTTTTTGGTCCGCCAGACTATACTACAGACGGCCGTATTGTCCGCCGGACTGCCAAGTCCAGCGGATAATTTTAAAACAAAACTTAAAACCTAGTCCGCCGGACTTTTGGGAAAAAAAGTCAGTCGAAGGCCCACACACGAGGGGATTGTCCGGCGGACTCGAGTCCAGCAGACAATCCCGCGGGATAGTCCCTTTGTGTGTACGCGGCATAAGAGATACTGAAATTGCAGTTCTGCATTATTTAGGGGACATACCAATTAGGTGGTCAATGATTTGTTTTCTACTGCTCCTTTGGAGGAACATTTAAAAAAACATATGCTGTGTGAATGTAACAACAATAAATTAGGTGGTATTCCAATTTGTTTTCAAAAGTGGTAATACACTTTAAGGATCTTTAGTGGAATGATGGAACTAGCTTTTTGGCTTGTATCTTCTCTTTCCTTCAGTAATTCAGTTTAGGTTGAGAAGTGAACAAACTTATGGTTGGCATGTGGAACTCTTGTTTCTACACTTAGCAATGTCCCTGGTAATCTAGATGTTATTTGTATAATCCAAGGGTATGTTATTATGACCAACAATGTCCTTGGCCTATTGGTATGTAATAGCATGAAAATGTTGTTGTCTGTATTTGAGTACTTACCAAACCCACTGCTGTACTGTTTGCTGGTGTACTGTTATCACATCTTATATGTAGAATCCCTTCTTAGTAATAAAATATGGATAAAGAAGGCTTAAAAAATATTATTATTTTTAAGGGAAACTTCACATTATACCACATAGGAAAGCTCCATCTATCAAGTTTCATAACTAAAGTTATGACATAATGCTGCTACATACTTTATACCAATTCATAACAAAATCAAATCCTAACAGGTTGTCCATCCAGTTTTCCTAAAAAAAATGAATGCAAAAACTGAGACTAAGCCCCCGTACACACGGTCAGAAATTCCGACCACAAAATCCGTCCGTTTTTTTTTCGACGGATTTTGTCCAAAACTGGTGCTGCATACACACGGTCGGACAAAGTTGTCGGAAAATCAGATTGTTCTGAACGTGGTGACGTTCGTTGCGTACTACGCAACTACGTAGAGGCTAGTAGCCAATAGCTTTGGTCTCAAAATTTGATCTGAGCATGCGTGGCACTTTGTCCGTCGGAATTCCCTACACACGATCGGAAAAAGTCAGATCGGATTTTGTTGTCAGAAAATTTAAGATCCTGCTCTCAAATTTTTTCCGACGGACAGTCCGACGGGAAAAGCCCGCTAGAGCCCACACACGATCAACATAATCCGATCAGACTTTTTCCATCGGAATATCCGACCGTATGTACGGGGCATTATAGGAGGAACACCTCTCTTCCTTCAAATAATTGCAGTCCCCTTACATAAAGCATTGCTTTGTTTATAATGTGCCAGATGTGACATTTCAATTTTGCTAAAGATTGTCCATAAAATGGCCAAAAAAGTTTAATCAAATATTGCTTGGAGTAGTTTTGTGTTTTGACACACTTGTACTTCTGAGATTATTATTGCGTTTTATTAGAGTGGTTAAAAGAATATTATTCTGTAAGAAAAATAGAAGCTGTCATTACTCATAAGATGAAAATAGGATCCTGCATTTGGGCTTCTTTCTTTCACTTTATTATGTATATTGATCAGGCCATAAAAAGTAGATAAGACAGCAAATTCCAACAACTGTTTCACATGTTCATTGCTTGAATTTTCAAGGAAGTGAAACCTTAAAATTAAAGGAAAGAGGTGCCAGATCTTGTTTTACTCTCTTAAATAATAAGATAGCGAACTATAAAGAATTAAGTACACACCACATTTATTCTTATATAATAAACAAAGTTTATATATAATTCCACTTAAATTAATGATATTGCTTTTAAGGGCCCATTCTCACCATTGTGAGGTAATGCTTGAATGTACAGAAATACGCATTGCATTGGTGTGATGAGGTGCCATTTCTCCTAAATGCCCCCCCCCCCCCACACCCATGCACTTTGACTGCAGCATGACAATGTGCGTTATGGTGCATCCCACTACTGTTGGGATCGGTCATGTGTGCCTGCTCATTGGATTTTTCTTTTCAGTGAGTCAGGGGGCATCATGATTGAGGATGGATTTACAATATGGAATATTAACATCTATACCAGACCTTCATCTAGGATAAGGATAAAGGAAGGGACATCTATATCTATAGTTCAAAAAACAGGTGGTAGCTGCCATTTACCGTACCTCCCAACTTTGGAATTTGAGAATGAGGGACACTTCAGGAGGACGGTGACCTGCAGTGGCGCATACCCCTCTGAGGCAAAAATAGGTGTGGTCAAACTGATAACAGTGGGAGGGGCTTATTATACATGGTTAAACAACACCTTGTACCTTAAAAAAAGGAATTGGTTGCTGCACCACAAGCAAGAGTCTCACAGAAACATACAAAACCAAACACAATCATTAAAAAAAAAATGACTCTCATTACAGATAATTTTGTGTATACTGAAATTAGAGAACTAACACTTAGAGCCTACCTATAAGAAGAACTTCATTAAAATTGTCAGGACGGGGCAGGTGTCCTGGGTGCCTGTGCTAGCGTGCCCCTGCAGTGGCAATAGGCTCTGGGATTCATGGAACGATGAGATTTAGTTAAAATATTGGGACAATCCCACTGAATCCTGGACAGTTGGAAAGATGCCCCTCCCTGTACAAACTTCTCCCTCCACCGCACATTACCCCTCTCCCTATACACACTGCCCCCTCCTGCAAACATTACCCCCTCCATGTACACACTGCCCCCTCTTCTGCACATTACGCCCCTCCCTGTACACACTGCCCCCCTCCTGCAAACATGACCCCCTCCACGTACAGACTGCCCCCTCCTCTGCACATTACCCCCCTCCCTGTACACACAGCCCCTTCTTGCCCACATGATCCTATTCCCTGTACACACTGCCACCTCCTGTGCACATTACCCTCCTCCCTATACACATTGTCCCACATTACACCCCCCCTCCATATACATTGTACACACTGCCCCCTCCTGCACAAATTACCCCAGTACACATTGGCCCTCATCCCCCTCCACATTACGCTCCTGCACACAATTGCTTCATAATCATTTGCCTTTTGACCTAAAAAATAGCCATTACTGTTTTTTAACATTCAGCTCCCATTGGTTTCAATGGGCTTTGTATTCAACAACTGAACTTTTGTTAAGTTTGTGAACTTACCCTAAAAACTGTCTCATCACTAGTCATAACAAGCTGAATTAAATGCTTAACTGTGTTGTATTTGGTCATGAGTACATAAGGGAGTTTGAGTGGTTCAATTTGTATTTTGGTCTTTAATAATATTTTTTTTTTGTAGTTTTCAAAACCTGGAAAGGCTAGATACAAAATCCTGTTTACAATTGTTTTCCAGGAAACTCTTCAGGACAAAGAGTTGTTCAGGCTGTGTTTCTTTTTATTTCTTTTATTACAACATTAATCATTTATATGGTATTTGGTGTTTATTAATAAGGGGAGCTTTAGTTACTTTTTTTTTGTATAATGTGCCGGGTTATGCTGGGGAGCTCTTTAAATTATGTGAAGGTCTATTTCCATTATTAAATTATGAACCAGTAGACAGTTGGTTTGTAGTTTGGCAATGTATTGTCACCAAACTGCACAGGAAGCCCCCCACAGCTGTGGGGGACATGTAGTAATTAAAAATAAGAAAAACAATGGCATGAGGTTCCCCTTAATATCCCAGCCAGACCCTTGTCCAGATATGCAGACTGGATTGCCAGGAAAGGGAGGGAAACAAGCGTGTGCCCCCCTTCCTGTACCATATCAGTTCACATGCCCTTCAAAATTGAAGGGTACTTTGCAATAAGAGGTAGCAAAGCCTCCCCTAGAAAATACCCTTGTCCCAATAATGAGGAACATAGACTCCCCCTCTGTGTGATGAGGCAAATGGGGAAGCTTATGGGGGAATCTGTAAGCCCCCTTTACAATAGTATCACTTACCTATTTAAACAAAGACTTAAAAGAAAAAAACACCAACACCTTGAAAAAGTCCTTTAATTAAATAAAACACAAACACATACGTATTCACTTTAAAAGAAAAAAATCACGTCAATCATGGCATCCAGTGATGTAGATCCATTGTCAATTACAATGATTCATGTGTACACACCAGATTCCTGCTGCTAAATGCCCGATTCCTAGCTGCAGGAATGTAAATTACCATCAGCAATCCTGGTTGATGTCATTGACCAGATTTGGTCAATGATGTCACCTGGGATTTCAAGCTGTATAACCATAATGACAGGAGTGTACAGAGCACCAAGGGCACTCTTAGTGCCCTCTCTTTTCTGATCACCTAAGCTGTATCTCTGGATAAGGGTCTGGTTGGAATTTTAAGGGGATATTTTATTTTATTTTAATTACTGTGTTCAATCTGAAAATAAAACAGATTGGTGTGCTGCTGCTGTATGTAAGTCAAACTAATTGTAAAATAAAATACATAAATTCTACAGGTAAAAATGCACGGTCGTTGTGCGCTGTATGCTTGTATTGATCCATAACATAACACCGTACCGATTTAGGGCACCCCACCAAGCATGTTATTTAAAGGATTTGTTGTTCTTGAGGTCTCATGAGAAGACCCTCTTTCCAAAGTAAAGTATTTTTCAACTTTTTTTGAATTGGTACATATTCCCCCGTGGCAGTAATAAGCTTCCTATTAGCCCTTAAAAGGACCAGAACGTATTAACAAGACCTACTTCCTATAGCGTTCACTGAGGTTCAATGCTAAGTTTTGAATTTGCAGATTTTGAGAGATTTACTGATCTCCCCATAAATGGAACCTGAGTAGATTTCCTTATCCATACTGAACAATGCTACAGCAAGGTTTTACACGGGAGCCTAGGCAGTTGTGGATACCATGATGGCCTCCTCAAATTACACTTTCTCTACTTGGACTGGTCGTGGACTGCTGTATTCTGCCCAGAAAGCTTATGCTTGTGTAGCGCCCTGCTCCTAATGAGCAGACGCTATTGTTTTTCAAATTTAGTTGTCTGAAGCTGCAGTTGGGCTCAGGCTAATTATTCTAAAAAGTTCTGGTTTCTGTGCCAGTCCAGCTGGGTTGCACTGGTTTCCACTTGACCATAGGTGTCGCTGTCACAGCCGGTAAGTGTGGAAATGCAGCAAGCTGGATGTATTGAATACCACCTCTTGCTCGGAAATAGCCCAGTGGGAGTGTTTTCCCTGCTGTGAATTCTGGGAGAGGGTATTTAAGGTACCGACGGCATTTTAAGGGTTTTTTTTTTTCTTTCCATGGTCCGCTATCCCGACCTCATGGCCCTCCTGGCCTGGGGTGTGTATCGCATGATCCTGCGCCTCGGGCCGGCTGCCCCGAGGCTTTGCAACTGAGAAAGTGGGGGAGGGAAAGTCTTGGGGCTTACTGATCCAGGGATGGTCCTGTGCTGTCTCACCGGTGGAGAGAGGCCAAGAAAACTGGAGGATCCAGGGAAGGACTTTTCTAAGAGAGGACCGAGCGCAAGGCTGGTATCTCTGGAGGAGCCTGGAAACTCAGTTAGAGGACGCAACCTAGATCAACATCCATACAGTATCGCCGGATCGGCTAAAAGAAACTGGTACTGTATGGCAGCTCTTTAAATCTCTCAAGATCTTTCAAGAATGCTTTAGTTTAATTGACAAGTCTGTGGCAGAGACTTTGTTGAGCATCTCACCGGCTGCTAGGTTAAGTGAGAGGGGCCTATCCGGTGGCTGCTGGATCCAGTCTGTGGAGCTGTTTGTCCTCTGACCAATGGATCCGACCAATACCTCTAACCCGCAATTACCAGGTGCCTGAACTCCCCTTAAGCCGTTGACCCTCTATTAAAAGACTTTGTGCTTATCCCAAATAAATAAGTGAAAAAGGACTAAGTGTCGGATTTAACATTCTTTGGGCTACTTTCCAACGGGACCCTTGAGATGGAGAAGCGACCAAGTGAGATTACGGTAAGGCCAAATAAAACCAGCAGCTCCTTCGGGGGTTAGTGCTATACTTGCTTGTTCTGTGCACAGATTAAGCATGGAACAGCAATATTCCTTGGAGCTAACTGAGGTAAAACAACAAGAGCTGCTCCAGGTGTCTGCCTTAACATGCCAGACCACAAAAACGTCTTTATGTGTTGATTGTAAGCATACCTTGTTAGAATTTGACTTAACCCAAAAACTTTTTCTCAAACAATGTTAACACCACTTAATGCAGTTGTCTTTCGTGACCCTAAAGACCTTTTATATATATATATATATATTTTTTTTTTTTTTCAGTAAAATTTTTATGTACTCTTTAAAATTGTGCCTATGTTCCAGTAAGAGCCTAGCATGTTGGAGTCACAGCATGTACTCTAGTTAGCAAGGTTTATTAGATGTTTATTTGGCATGTGATCTTGCTTCTGGTTCTTGGAGGAAGCCACTCTGATGTTCTCTGCAAGATGTGATTCCAGAAAGTCTTTATATTGTGGGTGCAAGGGACTATTGGCCATAAAACTTGCATAAACACGCTATAATGCTAGAGGGAGTTTGGAAGGAGAGCAGCAACCTCCCTATCGCTTTCCTCAATGTGTGCAGTGCATAAGAGTTTCACCGCTAAGCCAGGGTTTGCTGTGGACATTATAGCAGGATGTAGCAGGATTCAGTTTGGCGGACATTCGGTGAACGTTATTAAAAAGCAGTGGCGTTTGGGTCCAGAATTCAAACCCTAGTGAAATCAGTGGAAGCCGTATGTACATTTTTGCAATCACAATGAGCACATGACAGTTGTACACAATGAATGGCTTGTTGGAATAGAACAACAGCATGTAATGTAAAGTTGTTAATAAACTGACAATATGGTTTGCATTATGCCTATCTATGCAGCAGGTGGCGCTGTAGTATTATAGTGTATAGTTCATGTTTTCTATGATATAACAGGATGTATTATCTCAGTGCATGTACTTGTATATTCCTGCTTCCTGTTCATGTTTCGCCATGGTGTGTAAGACCTCCTTTTGGCCACAAGATGGAAGCTGACTTGTCTTTGCAGAAAACACAGAGACACAAAGCACACTGGGAGAAAGAGGAATTTCAGGAAGTTCTGAGGTAAATGAGGAGAGGGAAGTCCTGAGGAGAGAGAAAAGAGAGAGAAAGACTACAGAGGGAGTGCTGACAGGAGACTGAAGAGAGGGAAGTGCTGAGATGATTGAAAGAGAGACAGGTTTTCCACACACAGCACTACAGAGGGAGTGCTGACAGGGGATATGAGGAAGGCTGTCTGAGTAGAGTGTAGAGAGCGGTCTGAGGTACCAGCATCTGATTGAGGGGAGAGACACACGCTGACACCAAGGACTGTGTGACCCGACAGAGGGAGAGAAAGCCACGTTTCACTTGAAACTACCGGGGAGAGTTACCATGAGGAGAGGGGATAGAGGACAGGAGTGGTGAGGTGACAGAACTTTGCGGTGGAACTCCACCTAAAAAAGAGAGGGCCACACTGTCTACCAGCATCTGAGAGAGAGAAAGCCATGTTTTCCCCGAGACTGCTGCCAAGAGACTGAGGATAAAGGAGCCAGGAACAGTGTCACCCACATGGCCCTCCTCCGTTCAGACCAGGGACCCTGATCAGCAACTCAGCACCATCTAGCCCAGCAGAGACAACCCACTCACCGCTTCAGTAAAAAAAAGACCATCATGATCGGCTAACAGGAGGTTATCCGGTGCCTTACAACATTGCCAGGAGCCTGAACCATCATTTGGGACTTCCATTGTGTCATCACCAAGAGGATTGGTGAGCGGGTGTAAACCCAACATCTTTCTTAGCACAGTACAGACATTGCATGCAGACACCTACAGTAGCTCACAAAAGTGAGTACACCCCTCACATTTTTGTAAATATTTTATTATATCTTTTCACGTGACAACACTGAAGAAATGACACTTTGCTACAATGTAAAGTAGTGAGTGTACAACTTGTATAACAGTGTAAATTTGCTTTCCCCTCAAAATAACTCAAAACTGCCAAGACCCTGAAACTGAGCTGCAGCACGGTGGCCAAGAACATAGCAGTTTAACAGGACAGGTTCCACTAAGAAAGGCCTCGCCGTGGTCGACCAAAGAAATTGAGTGCATGCGCTCAGCATCATATCCAGAGGTTGTCTTTGGGAAATAGATGTATGAGTGCTACCTGCATTACTGCAGATGTTGAAGGGGTGGGGGGGTCAGCCTGTCAGTGCTTAGACCATACGCCACACACTGCATCAAATTGGTCTGCATGGCTGTTGTCCCAGAAGGAAGCCTCTTCTAAAGATGAAGGCCTGTAAACAGTTTGCTGAAGACAAGCAGACTAAGGACATGGATTACTGGAACCATGTCCTGTTATCTGATGAGACCAAGGTAAACTTGTTTGGTTCCGATGGTGTTAAGCGTGTGTGGTGGCAACCAGGTGAGAAGTACAAAGAAAAGCGTGTCCTATCTACAGTCAAGCATGGGGTTGGGATTGTCCTGGTCTGGGGCTGCATGAGTGCTGCCAGCACTGGGGAGATACAGTTCATTGAGGGAACCATGAATGCCAACATGTACTGAAGCAGAGCATGATCCCCTCCCTTCGGAGACTGGGCCACAGGGCAGTATTCCAACATGGTAACGACCCCAAACACACCTCCAAGATGACCACTGCCTTGCTAAAGAAGCTGAGGGTAAAGGTAATGGACTGGCCAAGCATGTCTCCAGACCTAAACAGTATAGAGCATCTGTGGGGCATTCTCAAATGGAAAGTGGGGGAGCACAAGGTCTCTAACATCCACCAGCTCCATGATGTCATCATGGAGGAGTGGAAGAGGACTCCAGTGGCAACCTGTGAAGCTATGGTGAACTCGATGCCCAGTGCTGGAAAATAATGGTGGCCACACAAAAAATTTACACTTTGGGCACAATTTGGACATTTTCAATTAGGGGTGTACTCACATTTATTGCCAGCGGTTTAGACATTAACGGCCATGTGTTGAGTTATTTTGAGGGGACAGCATATTGACACTGTTAAACAAGCTCACCACTTTACATTGTAGCAAAGTGTAATTTCTTCAGTGTTGTCACATGGAAAGATACAGGTATAATAAAATATTTACAAAAATGTGAGGGGTGTACTCACTTTTGTAAGATACTGTATTCCCCTTTCTACTGTCAGAGGATGCTTGTTTGGAGCTGCCACTTTTAGCCATTCTGTTCTTACAAACCACTACCTAACGGGATTTCCTAGAGGATTACTGTCTCACTTTTGATTGATTAAACCTACTCTCTTTACAAAGGGCCCAAACGTTTGCTAGCAGAGGACACTAGTACCCTTCAACTCAGGACCTGTAACATTACAGAACTGTGCTTACTGTACCTGTTAACCCATTTCTTCTTTGTGTCTTGTTACTTTCAATGGTATTTGTGACCCAGAAGGAGCAGAGAAGTTGATAGATCTTCTCTCCTCCCTCTCAGAGTCTGTGTTATGAGCATATAGATTACGGCGGTTTTGTAAATTTACAGTTGCTAAGTATTGAAGATTGTCTTTTCTAATGTATTAATTCTTTTCAGAAAGGTTTAACAGTGTTGTAAGCTTCCATAAGCTTTAAACCGTGATAAAATATTCAATTTGTTTATCACTACCAGGTGTGTGTCTGTTTTTGGTGATAATCCACAGCCAGGATAAAAGTCTTTAACCACTTGCCGACCGGCGCACGACGATATACGTCGACAGAATGGCACGTACAGGCAGGAGGGCATATATATACGTCCCTCCTTTAGCCTGTACGTGCCATCGGGAGCGCGCCGGGAGCGGCGCGCTCCCGCGCCGGTCGGGACCCCCGTGAGTCCGGCCGCGGTCCCCGCGGACTCGATCGCCGCGGGGACTCCCGCGATCGTCTCACGGAGCGGCTAAACGGGGAGATGCCGAGATAAACAGCATCTCCCCGTTCTGCCTAGCAACTAGTGACGCCGATCTCTGCTCCCTGTGATTGGAGCAGAGATCAGCATTCACTAGCTGACAGCCACGCCCCCCCACAGTAAAAAAAACACCCCTAGGCCTACTTAACCCCTACACTGCCACCTTGTGGTTAACTCCTAAACTGCCAGTGTCATTTATACAGAAATCAATGCATTTAAATGCATTAATTGCTGTAAAAATGACAATGGTCCCAAAAATGTGTCAAAAATGTCCGATGTGTCCGCCATAATGTCGCAGTCACAAAAAAAATCGCAGATCTCCGCCATTAATAATAAAAAAAAAATTATTAATAAAAATGCTATAAAACTATCCCCTATCTTGTAAACGCTATAACTTCTGCGCAAACCGATCAATAATCGCTTATTGCGATTTTTTTTTACCAAAAATATGTAGAAGAATACGTATCGGCCTAAACTGAGGAAAAAAAATGTTTTTTTTTATATATTTTTGGGGGATATTTATTATAGCAAAAAATAAAAAATAATGCATTTTTTTCAAAATTGTCGCTCTATTTTTGTTTATAGCGCAAAAAATAAAAACCGCAGGGGCGATCAAATACCACCAAAAGAAAGCTCTATTTGTGGGAAAAAAAGGACGTCAATTTTGTTTGGGAGCCACGTCGCACGATCGCGCAATTGTCAGTTAAAGCGACGCAGTGCCGAATCGCAAAAAGGGGCCTGGTCCTTTGGCTGCAAATTGGTCCGGTCTGAAAGTGGTTAAATGTGTCTTTAAATGTGTTTGCAGTAATTTAATTTAACCAGGTGTACCATAGGGGCTGAGGTAATTCTTGGGGTTGAGGTGGAGCTCAGAGAATCCAAACTTACTAAGAGGCTCTTTCGGGGGGTGGCGCTACACGTGAGGGCTCGTCCAGGATTTCCTGTTCTGCTAGCAAACCACCAAGACAACACCCTTGAAAGCATCAAGATGGATCCTGTCGATGTGAGCCCAGAAAGTTCAGGTCAAGTAGCCTCGTCAGAAGAAGCTACCTTACTGACACCTGTAGCCATGATATGGCCGGGATTCATTGCCGCCTTGGAAGAGTTTGTGGCAAAGTGTCAGAAGAGTAGTCCACTATACACTGGGTCTGAAAACCAAAAGCTGGGAACCTTTTCTGGAAAACAGCCAGTTCCTATCAGTAAAGAGTGTTTTGAGGAATGGCTGCAGCCAGCCATGCAAATCTTAGATGAGTGGGACATCCCTGAGGCTGAGAAAAAGCAGAGAATCACTGAGAGATTGAGGGGGGCAGCCTCAGAAGCTATTTGCAACCTGAAACTTAGCAAACAGGACTGTACTGCTCACGACTACTTAGATACCTTGCAAGACCTGTTTGGGAGAACAGAAAAGGCCTCTGACCTCGTGTACCAGTTTGAGCATACCTACCAAGATGAGGGGGAGAAACTGTCTGAATACACGAGGCACCAGATACTGCTACAGAAAGGTATAGATCCTAGGTCATTTGACAGGGTCTGGGCACAACAGGTTTTAAGGGGCTCAGCCCTTAGATCCTATTATGATCCAGTTGAAAACTCGAAAAAATAGTGGAATTTTGAAGTACCCTGAATTAATCTGGACGGTGTGTGTCATGCCTTCGGCCTATAAGGAAAAATACTATCTTCTGGACTTGCAATACCAACATTGTCCACTAGACGCCATTCTAACAAAAGACTATTGATGGGCAGTGTTCTATGGTTAATACACATTTCCTGTCATATCACTGGGAACTAGCTCCACTTCCTACAAGAGTCTCTTTCATCTTCTCCATTGGGACAGACCGCATTGGAGCCAGCTAAGCCTGCACCACGTGTTTCAGAGGAAAATCCTGGTCCTTCTAAGGCAGCATCGCTGGTATGCTAAAAGATTGTTTACCTGCATACCTAGTGGACATTTGTTTATGTTCATGTAATTATTATATGTTAATTTATCTGTTTATTTCTAGTTTCACCGCACATGTACATCCTATTCTTATATGGCCACCACCTGTTCATTGTAATAAAGATCCAAAGTTACAGATAGTCTGGTTATTTTAGGATTCAAGGTTTAAGCTGTATGTTGAGCTACATACACGCCAGGGGCAAACATGTAGCGAGAACAGAACAGTGCAAGAAGAATAAGCTCTGTTGGAGAGAAAAAAAAAGAAACCTGAAGCCAGAATCTGTCACTGAGGTCAGAATGATTAGGGCAACTAGTGATAACACAGAGATAGAGCTCTTGAAATCCCAGGTGTCGCAAATGATGGAGATGATGATGCTGCCAGCAGCCAGGATCAGCCCACCAGCTAACAAGAATGTCTCAGAGCCCAAGCAGACTTTGAACCCTACAGTCATTTCTGCAAAGAACCCTATGAGTCAAGTAGTTTGTCTTAATAGCGCAGGAGTGAGTCATTACCGAAACAACTGCACAAGTCCGCTAAAACATGTCAGCTGGTTCCGAGAAGCCGGCAGGAAACCTCAGCGGGCCCTGGTGAAGAAGCCGAATGGGTGCCCACCTACAGCTTTCAGCTCAAAAGGCAAAGACCCAGGGAAGCCACAGCGGAAGCCTAAACTGTCGCAGAGGGCCCTCACTGCTGTTTCTGAACGACCAGACAATCCACTCCCATCGACCTCAAGTGCATGGTCATGGAGAGTTGGTGCATACCAGCCCTCTGGAGCCCAAAAGAGACACCAGCAAAAACCGAAGCCCATCAAGAAGGGGGAGCGAATACAAACGACAGGACAAACTAACTACTCTACTTCGAGTAGATTTCTTGACAAACTCGTGTGACCTTCTCCCATTGTGTCAATTCAAGTAGAAGGCATTTATACAAAGACCCTTCTGGACACGGGGGCGCAAGTTACCCTACTTTTACGGCCAGGACCTCAAACACTTACCCCTGCAGAAATTGGAGGAACTGGAGATATGGGGTATTGGAACCCAAAATTTCCCATATGATGGATACATACCGGTCAAGTTGACTTTTGACCCCTCTGTGACCGAACCAACAGAAACATTTGATACCTTAGCGTATGCCCTCACACATCAGGAGCCAACAAGAGTTCTCTGATAATAGGAATGAACACTGACCTTGTCAGAAGGCTGCTCACTCCTCTTGTATTGAAGTCTGACACCCCAACCAAAGACATACACCCTATGCTGAGAAAAGTGTATCAGCACCTAGTCGAAGAACAGAAAGCCCCAGCTGAAGGAGTGGGGAAGATCTGACGATTGGACAGAAGTGAGAAGACACAACAACCTGGAGAGGTGGTGTGTCTGCAAGCTTCAGTCAAGCTCAATTGGGAACAACTGGACCCCTTTGTTGTCCTTGAAGCTGACCACTAGGGAGAGGACACGGGAGTGGAGGTAATCCCAGAAGTCATATCAATTAGGGCTCTGCAACGGAGTCGTGGGAAGATCGCTGTCAGCATCCAGAATGTTACATCCTCGCTGTTGAGACTAAGAGCCCGAATGCTGTTAGGACAAGTAAATCCAGCCACCCAAGTCTCACCATCTGATTTGGGGAAGAGAGAGAAGGACAGAATCGCCATAGAACAGTTTTACCCACATAACACCACACTATCACCAGAGTGGAAAGAAAGGGTCAAAGCCCAACTCCTGAGATGGCAGAATATGTTCTCAAAAGATGAGTTTGATGTGGGGTGTGCAAAAATTGCCCAGCACTGGATTCACCTTCAGGAAGACAAGCCATT
Organism: Lithobates sylvaticus; assembly: GCA_028564925.1. NCBI lineage: Eukaryota > Metazoa > Chordata > Amphibia > Anura > Ranidae > Lithobates > Lithobates sylvaticus. The sequence continues at coordinate 240,098,553 of CM053028.1, read as the reverse complement.
CAGGGAAAGAGTCAGACGGTTTCCTTTGGGGGACCTAGAACATTTAAGTGAGTAGCTGGCAGAATTGAAGAGTTCAGGCATCATCAGGGAGTCTAGGAGCCCTTATGCCTCCCCCATAGTGGTGGTGCAGAAGAAAAATGGGTCCCAGGGGCTGTGCATCATGTATCGGACGCTCAACAGGAGGACCATCATAATCAGTACACCACTCCAAGGATAGAAGATGCCCTACAGAGCCTATCGGGGGCGAAGTGGTTCAGCGTGCTGGGCCTGAAGAGTTGGTACTATCAAATTCCCATGCACCCTGCTTTTATTACACCAGTAGGGTTCTTTGAGTTTGTTAGGATGCCTCAAGGTCTGTTCGGTGCTCCAGAAATGTTCCAGAGACTGATGGAGAAGACAGTAGGTGACATGAACCTAATCAAAGTGTTGGTGTATCTGGATGATATCATCGTCTTCGGCAAAACTCTCAAATGAACATGAAGAGCGTCTATGTGGGTATGAATGTAGAAACATCAATTGCTCAAACTGTTTCTACTCAGAAATTAACTGAAGGGGAGAGTACAGATGAAAAGTTTTTTGAACCCACACTAATGCCGCGTACATGCGATCTGAATTCTCGTCGGAAAAAACTCTGACGGTTGTTCCGACGGAATTCCGCTCAAGCTGTGTTGCCTACACACGATCACACCAAATTCCGACCGCCAAGAACGCGGTGACGTCCACCACGTACGACGAGACCATAAAAGGAAAGTTCAGCACCACGTCCGTCACCCGTTAGGCTCCTTCTGCTGATCTCGTGTTTATCGCGTGTTAGTAGAAGTTTTGTTATAGACGATTCGTGCTTTATTAGACTTTTGTGCTTCAGATCGTTCCTGCTCTACAGTTTGTGCTTGTCGGTGCGTATCTGCTTATCAGTGCGTGTAGTCAGTTCGCATTTGTTTGTCTTTGCGGCCTATATATTTATATATAGTACGCTTTGATTTTCAGTGCATATTGTCCGCTCGTTGCTTGATTTGCATTTCGTTCTTTCAGGCCTTGCTGTTTATCAGTGCTTTCTTTAGTCCGTTCTGACCAGCCGTCTGCTTAGAAGCGATGTTGCGTGTCCGTACTCGTCGTAGAGTTCGTGCTGTGCGGGGGCTTGGTGTTGGGGTTCTTACTTTGACACAAGCCCAGTCCATGAACAGGGCGAGGAGGAGTTCATGGACCAAGAATTTGTTGCTCCAGCGTGACCAATTCTCGCACATGCCTCTGCTTCGTGAGATCCGTGAGAATAATCCTGATGATTTCAGGAATTATCTCAGGATGACAGACCCTGTTTTTCACCGTCTGTCGGCTTTGCTGTCCCCTTATATTAGCAGGCAGGATACCTGCATGCGGCAAGCCATCACTGCGGAGCAGAGGTTAGTTGCCACGTTGAGGTACTTGGCGACAAGGAGAAGCCTTCAGGACCTCAAGTTCTCGACAGGCATCTCCCCCCAGGCTCTGGGGATCATTATTCCAGAGACCTGTTCTGCCATCATCCAGGTCCTGCAGAAGGACTATATGAGGGTAAGTTTTATTCTTTCACATCACATTCTATGTATTTACTGTTTACTAATGTATTGTATTTCTTTCCTCGTTCCCAAATTACCAGGATTTCAATGTGCTGTAATATGCTGTAATATGCTGTGCCCCTTTGTCCTCATGCATGTTGGATTTTTGTACGTTCCTTTTTTGTCCTTCATGCATATTTGCCTTCACTAACCCCGCCCAGCATGCTATCCGGGGCCCATATACTCCTATAGTCTAGTCACTTAACAATGTATTTTGTCAGCTCCATTGTAATGCTTTACCCTAAACAGCCCCTAAAATGTGTACAAATGTTATAGTTGTCCTTAAATTCATTCAGAGTGCCTGAGGCTTTGTTTTGTGGTGCCCAAAATCTTTTGGGAACCCTCCCTCCCCCCAACTGCTCAGTCAGCTGATACCTATCCTCTATCTGCTGACTTTGCCAAACCCAATATACACTATACCTACCTCTTTAGTGGTCATATTTATGGATGAATTTTTCAAAGCATGTAGTGCCAGGGCCTGCCTCAATACTTTCAAATGCTACTGTTTTAATTTTTCTTCTCCTGTTATTATTGTGATAGGTAATTGCAGAATCAAAAAATGTGCTTCCATTTTTATTTTTTTTTAGGCCACTTCTTCTTACCTGTCCAGTGGGCTGCCAATAGTGTAATGAAGGAGGGGCTGGCCAAACTATCACACATTACTTTGTTACTCCATTACGTAGTGGAGAGGGTGGTTACCTGTCCAAAACATACCTCCCCCCTAAAATATTTACAAGGGGCCATCAGAGGGGGGAGGAATCTGATAAGTGGACCTTATATTTTAGACTTTAAATACTACAAGAAATGTTATACTGATGTTTGCCAACAATGTTTGTGTATAATCTGCTTGTAATGTTTATTATCAAATGTACTAATTATATTTTTCTTGTTTGACTCCACAGTTTCCTTCCACGCCACAGGAATAACAGACTGTGGCCTCCCAGTTTTCCCAGCGGTGGGATTTTTCTAACTGCGGAGGGGCAATCAATGGGAAGCACGTCCACATCGTCCCACCACCCCATTCGGGGTCATACTATTTTAATTATGAGGGGTTCAATAGTATCGTGTTGATGGCGGTGGTGTCGGCGACCTATGAGTTTATATATGTGGACGTGGGGAGGAATGGCCGGATGTCGGATGGAGGAGTCTTTTGCCGGACTGAGTTCTACCGACGTCTCGAGAGTGGTGGCTTGGGATTGCCACCCCCGGAGGAGAATCTCGAAGGACTCCCATTTGTGTTCGTCGCAAATGAGGCTTTTGGTTTGGGAAACCATCTGATGAGACCATTCCCCCAGAGGACCCTCACCCCGGAGAAGAGGGTATTTAATTACCGGCTGGCCAGAGCCAGAAGAGTCGTGGAGAATGCGTTTGGTATTCTGGCCAGCCGTTCCGCCTATTTCAAACGGCCATTAATATGGGGGAATACAAACTTAACACCATTGTGGTAGCATGTTGCATCTTGCATAACTTTTTAAAAAGGATCAACCCCAATTATGTGGTTACACTTGGCCTGACGCTGGAATGCAATCCCTGACGTCTCTGGAAGCGGCCCGTCCTGGCTTGCCCCCCCCGCCCGTGAAGTGCGCCAAAATTATTCTGAATATTTTTCGGGGAGGGGGGCCATTGCTTTGCCAGCACTTTTGGAATTCATTTTACCTTTATTTATCTTTAAAAATCTTGCTTTGAATTTCCTGCTTGTGTTTCTTTTTTGTCGCTCCTAGTGCACTTGTAGTGCCAAGTGGTTTGTACATTATTATCTAAACACCCATTGTCACTGTAAACACCAATTTCAACACAAAAAAATGGTATTGATCATTGAAAGAAGAAGCCAAACATTGTTGAGTAAAAAATACTTTTTTTACTCCATACACATTCACATGTGTTTTTTTTTTTTTTCTTTTTTACAAAAATAACAAGTTTTGCATTTTCACCCCAAAAAAATGTGGTTACATTACATAAACAGCCATGTTTCCAAAAACAACATACACAACTCTGAAACATAACATAACAAGTTCTACGTAGAAAAACTTTTTAAGCCAAGATCACACATTACATTGTCCAAAATGTGTGAATCTTGCCTTCATCAGATGGGGTGAAGTCACCCCTTTAAAAGCCTAATTTTGAAGATGCACACAAATTGTGAGGCAAACTGGGGATTTACATCTTGATCCCATGCCTAATGTTAACATGTGCTATCTCCCATCCTGGGGGATCAATGGATGTGTTTTGGGGGTGCAACCCCTTCCTCTCGCTAACTTGAGTTTTGAGGAAGGGCAAGCAGGCACAAAACGCGTACATTGATATCCCCTGATGGCAGATAGCACATGTTTACATACTGTGTGCATCTTCAAAAGTAGGCTTTTTAAAATGTTGTACAATTTAAAAAAACAAACAAAATGGTGGCAATTTTTGTGAAACTTATATTCTTCCAAGGACATCAATCATGTTTTTAAGTTTAACTTCAATATCCCTAGTTTTTTTGCGAATAATCTCTAAATCTTGACTACACCACATGATGTCCTGGATTAGCCTTTGGGCACTGTCACTGGTGAAATGATCTGATTGTTCTTCCACAACCTGTACTTCACCTAAAAATAAAAAAAAACACACCATGTATTATAAATAGGCAGGCATACATGTCTTATTACCTGAATCTGGGCTGTCAGACACTCACCTGTTGTGGTCTCAATCTCGACCACTTCTCCTTCCTCCACATCCTCATCTTGTGGTGACCTCTGTTCCCCTTGTTCAGGAGGTGGGCGGTCCCTGGTGACATGATATTTCCCAATTCTTTGTTCCCCTATGAGAATAAAACAAAAGGTATACTTAGCACACAGATATTTGAGCCAACAAATATGAATGATAAACATTGCTTGGGAGTGGGGGACAATTGTCTGTTTGGGCAGAATTCCAAGCTGAACACATGATTTATTCCCTTAATTCCTCAGGCTGGAATACTTACCTTTTTTGGATATGTTTCCCACCTGGAGACACCCCAAAGTATCCACTGGAGTACCTGTGTTTGACACCCTAAAATGTTTGTTCTGGTGTCCCACACTAGTGCACCTGAGTCCAGATGTGTAAACAGCTGCAGAGTGTCCTCTACATACATTACACTGAATGAAGATTGATATTCCTTCTAGGTTCAAACACATCTAGACAACAATGTCCTAAAAACTCTTTTGGATTAACTAAAAAATTTGAAGCAACAAATGTATTTAATCATTTATCTGTGAAAACATTTTATTTTGGATAACGAACGAGGTTTCCAACGAACGATTACTGTGCGTATGACCATGAAAGTAGCCATTTTGCAGTGTACAAGACCTTATTAAGGAATAACACATGGCGCAGCATGCAATATTAATAATAATAATAGGTACACACGACATATACTTACTTTTTCCAAGAACTTTCTTGATCTTTCTGTACTGATCCTGCTCCCTTAATTTGATTTGTTGGCTGGGGTCCCCCTTAATATCCATAGCAGACCTGAAGGACCTGGTTATTGAATTTGGGGGGACCCCCACACTTTATTTTTTTTATTTTTTTTATTTTTTATCAATGCCTTTTTGTTTATGAATGGCTTTCAATGAATGACTGTTCTCTGTGTTACGGGAGCCGTCAATACATTAGCCGCGAGTGATTTTAAATAGCTTTTTTCCTGCAAAAATGACACTTTTTGCAGGGACAGTTCTAAGCACAGGAAACATGCACCCCTTCACAGGCATACTATAGACACCCCCCAGGTACAAAAATTAAAGGAATATTACACTTTTATTGTTTCACTTTAAGCATTATTAAAATCACTGCTCCTGAAAAAACGGCCGTTTTTAAAAAACATTTTTGCATTGATACATGTCCCCTGGGGCAGGACCCAGGTCCCCAAACACTTTTTATGACAATAACATGCATATTAGCCTTTAAAATGAGCACTTTTGATTTTGAACGTTCGCATCCATCCAACTAATAGGGTTCTAAAGCTTGCACGGACTTTAAGTCCGTTCGCGGGTTCTGGTGCGAGCCGAACCCGGGGGTGTTCGGCTCATCCCTAGCCATGTGTATCTTATGTCTTTCTCTCTGAGTTTGTCCAGGAGGGGTCGCAGGGCCCTATGGTTTTTCAATGTAATCTGCGAGAGATCCTGATATAACATGATGTGAGTGCCATTGAAAAACATGTGATCATTCCTCCTTGCTTTCCTCATAATATCTTCCTTGAGTGGGTAACTCTGCAGGCAACATATTATATCCCTGGGGGGAGCGGTGTCTGGGCCTCTGGCTCCGAGTGCCCTGTGCGCTCTGACAAATTCTATCTCTGAGTCTTCCTGTCTCTCGAACAGGCTATTGAACACTCTCCTCAGCGCAGGAATTATCTGTTCATTGTCTACAGATTCAGGGATCCCCCTCACTATTATATTATTCCTGCATCCTCGATTATCGAGGTCCTCCATGTGGCGATTCATTTAAATAAAGTGTGAGACATGTGTGTCAGCAATCTTGTCTAATATGTGAAGCGCTCTGTCTCTGTGTTTCCCCTGCACTTCTGCCACCTCCATCTTGTCAGATAGGACTAGTAGGTTGGGTTTTAAGTCTGTGATGGCTGCAGAGAATTTGGCTGCAAATTTATCTGCTGCAAAGCCAGACATGTCTGCATATGTGAGGGGTTTACTGGAGCGTGTTCTACCGCGCCATCTTGTGTCCCGTCACGTTGCCACGGGTTTTGCTTTTAGGAGCTCAGAGATACTTCTGGTTGAAGTGGAAGCTGGCGTTCGGCGGACTCTGAAGTGTGGAGTCTGGTGAGACAGTCTGCCCATCTCCCGGCCCAGGCAAGCAAGGTATTGAGCTGTCGGCTGTGTATATTCATGTAGCTCCGCTAGTGTGCTGCCATCCCGGTCGCTTGCTAGGCCACGCCTCCTTTTTTCTATCTTTTTTATATACTCCAAGAGTAAAGGGGGGCGGGGATGGGGGGGGTTTGGTGGGGTGGCTTAGTTTTCTTTTTTTTTTTTCTTTGGGTTGTGTTTGGTGTAATGTGACTCTGTTTGAATAACTTGTTCGTACTGTTTTAATGTTGTTTGCTTAAAAAAAAAGAAAAAAAAAGAATCAGATTTAAAAAAATAAAAAAACAAGAACCACCCCCCTCCCACCCTCAAGGAGATCCCCAGCCAGAACGCTTTAATCGCACCCTCCTGGATATGCTTGAAAAGAAACAGCATTGGAGCAGGCACATTGCAGCTATTGTACATGCCTATAATAGCACTGAAAACGATGCCCGGGCTATTCACCACATAGGCTGATGTACGGTGGGGAAGCTCGACTGCAGGTGAACTTAGCATTTGGCACCTCTTTAGATCATACCTCGATGGTGTCACACAGAGGATATGTGGACAGCCTGAGGAAAAGTCTGAAGACAGCATATGAGAAAGCCCAGGCTGCCTCAGACACCCGGGGCCAGCTCAGGTAAGTATAAGGGAAGGGCTGCATGCAGAAGGTTTATAAGCCTAAAGCATAGAATGCAGTCTCTACATCTAAGCACCAGTGGGTGGGGCAAAATGCATTAGGGTGTGTGGATTTGGTGGTGACATGTAGGCTGAGGCTGCTCCTTATCATTTATTCACATGGGCTGGTCGGGAGTAGAGGTGATTCTTTGCTCTTTTTATTTACTAGCCGTCTTAATCGGGCTCAGGTAAGTATAATGCCGCGTACACACGTGCGGACTTTTGCCGGCGGACCTAGTCCAGCGGACAATCCCGCCGGACTTTCCAGCTGGGTCCGCTGGACTTTCCGAGCGTGTGGACTTGCCCACACACGCACGGACTTCTCCGGCGGATAATCCGCCGGCCAAAGTCCGCGGGACTTTTGAAAATGAACGGACTTGCCGCTCATCGGCAAGTCCGTTCATTTAGCACGTGACTTCAGGTTACGTAGCTAGCGTAGGCAGTAAATGCCGCCGCGCTAGCTCCGTAAGCTGGCATGGATTTAAAGGGACTCCCCACGCCGAAAAAAATCCACGCCAGACCCTTATCCGAGCACGCAGCCTGGCAGGCCAGGAAAGGGGTGGGGACGAACGAGCGCCCCCCCCCTCCTGAGCCGTACCAGGCCGCGTGCCCTCAACATGGGGGGTGCCCTGGGGAAAGGGGGGCCGTGCGGCCCCCCCACCCCAAAGCACCTTGTCCCCATGTTGATGAGGACAAGGGCCTCTTCCCGACAACCCTGGCCGTTGGTTGTCGGGGTCTGCGGGCGGGGGCTTATCGGAATCTGAGAGACCCCTTTAATAAGGGGGCCCCCAGATACCGGCCCCCCCCACCCTATGTGAATGAGTATGGGGTACGATGTACCCCTACCCATTCACCTAAGGTGTAAAATGTAAAGTAAAAAAAAACACCCACACTTTTGAAAAAATAGTTTATTGCACTGCTCCGGGGGTCTTCTTCCGTCTTGGGGGTCTTCTCGCCGGACTCCCCCGCCATTTACCAAGCTCTTTTACCGAGCGGGGGAAGTCCGGCTACCTTCTTCGTCGTCGCCGCCGCCTGGGGGTCTCGATCCGCCTTCGGGGGTCTTCCGGGGGTCTCTTCTGTTCTTGCGGCGGTCGTCGTCTTCCGCGCCGCCGGCGCCGCCTTCTTCTTCTTGTCCTTCTTCTTGTCCTTCTTCTTGTCCTTCTTCTTCTTCTTCTTCTTCCGATGTTGACCCGACGCTCTCTCTGCCCGGAATGCCTGTGCCGCTCTGCGCTAGGACTTATATAGGGGCATGGAGACAGGGTCACATGTTCATGTCACATGGTGACCCCGCCCCCTTGCGATGTCACAGTCCCAGCATCCTCCGGGACTGTGACAACACAAGGGGGCGGGGTCACCATGTGACATGAACATGTGACCCTGTCTCCATGCCCCTATATAAGTCCCAGCGCAGAGCGGCACAGGCATTCCGGGCAGAGAGAGCGTCGGGTCAACATCGGAAGAAGAAGAAGAAGAAGAAGAAGAAGAAGAAGAAGAAGAAGAACAAGAAGAAGGACAAGAAGAAGGAGAAGGCGCCGGCGGCGCGGAAGACGACGACCGCCGCAAGAACAGAAGAGACCCCCGGAAGACCCCCGAAGGCGGATCGAGAACCCCAGACGACGGCGGCGACGACGAAGAAGGTAGCCGGACTTCCCCCGCTCGGTAAAAGAGCTTGGTAAATGGCGGGGGAGTCCGGCGAGAAGACCCCCAAGACGGAAGAAGACCCCCGGAGCAGTGCAATAAACTATTTTTTCAAAAGTGTGGGTGTTTTTTTTACTTTACATTTTACACCTTAGGTGAATGGGTAGGGGTACATCGTACCCCATACTTATTCACATAGGGTGGGGGGCCGGGATCTGAGGGCCCCCTTATTAAAGGGGGCTCCCAGATTCCGATAAGCCCCCGCCCGCAGACCCCGACAACCAACGGCCAGGGTTGTCGGGAAGAGGCCCTTGTCCTCATCAACATGGGGACAAGGTGCTTTGGGGTGGGGGGGGCCGCACGGCCCCCCTTTCCCCAGGGCACCCCCCATGTTGAGGGCACGCGGCCTGGTACGGCTCAGGAGGGGGGGGGGGCGCTCGTTCGTCCCCACCCCTTTCCTGGCCTGCCAGGCTGCGTGCTCGGATAAGGGTCTGACATGGATTTGGGGGGGACCCCCACGCCGTTTTTCGGCGTGGGGATTCCCTTTAAATCCATGACAGGTGACGGAGCTAGCGCGGCCGCATTTACTGCCTACGCTAGCTACGTACCTGAAGTTACGTTCGAAATGAACGGACTGCTCCGTGTGTGGGCAAGTCCGTTCATTTTCAAAAGTCCCGCGGACTTGCCTACTAACGGCGGGATTGTCCGCTGGACTGCCAAGTCCAGCGGATAATTTTAAAACCAAACTTAAAACTTTGGTCCGCCGGACTTTGGCGCCAAAAAGTCCGCCGGCGCCCACACACGAGGGGATTATCCGCTGGACTTCAGTCCAGCGGATAATCCCGCGGGATTGTCCCTTCGTGTGTACGCGGCATAAGGGGAGCCTGGGCAGAAGGTTTTTTTTACCTTAATGAATAGAATGCATTAAAGAAGTAAAAAAACATTCTGCCTTTAGAGCCACTTTAAATCAAAGGCGGTCTGGCCAGGTATGTTCTTGTCCAGCTACAAAACACAAGGCCAGATCTTCTAGATATAGGCTTGAATTAGACTGAAGCACTTCAGTGAGTTTAAGGGCAATTGCCCGTTTATTTTATGGTGATGCATGTGCCAATGGCTTTTTGGGGGGGCAATGGATAAAGTGACGAGGGATAAATTTGCAGTCATATGCTGTTTTATTCTATTAAACACACACCAAAATATCAACCACATTCATAAAACACATTTGTTAGATTTACCAGTATGACCTCTTCTGATTACCCAGCATCTAGATTTCCAGTTATTGAATTATTCTTTTTTTTTTTTTTTTTTATACATTTTTTATTTTTCATATATATTTTCATTCACAATACAATACATTCACAGATATTTAGCCTATTACTATTAAAATTCTTGTACTGTGATTTTTCTTAAGGCTTACCTTAATCAACATTCATATCTCCTTGCTAAAACCCTCCTAGGTCTTCCTTCTATACCTCTCCATCAAAAACATTGCAAAACAAACAAAGCACACAAATAAATAAATAAATAAAATAAAAAAAAATAGGGAGGGGAAGAATAATTTTTCTCCTCCTCCCGTCTTCTTCTCCTCCCTCTTCTCTCCCCCTCCCCCCCTAAGACAGGCCCCCTACCCCTCAGTATATTCCATATATGGGATCCATATTTCCCTATATCTTTCGTCTCGAACTTTCATTGCCATAGTAAGGTTTTCCATCTGTTGTATTTCAGCTATTTTCGCCATCCATTGAGCCCTAGTCGGAGGGCTCTTTTTTCCATAGCATGGGAATACAAGCTTTAGCAGCTATTATAAGATGTTTTATTAAAGAGTTTTTGAATTTTTCCATTGTTATAGGGAGGTCCATCAGTAAAAATATTGCGGGGTTACTCCCTAGGGCCTTTCCTGTTATTGTTTCTATTGTTTCGGATACCATCTTCCAGAACTCTCTTATCTTTGCGCATGCCCAAAAAATATGTAAGATCGTTCCTTCTGCCTCATGACACCTCCAACATGTATCGGGTAGTTGTTGGTATATCCGATGTAATATATTCGGTGTTCTGTACCACCTCGATACAATTTTATACCCACCCTCTTGGTATCTGCTTGCCACTGATGCTTTGTGATTGAAAGTTAATATTCTATTTATCTGTTCTTGGGAAAATTTTATTTCTAGATCTCTCTCCCATGCCTTTAAAAAAGTTAATTCCTGAGGTGTCTCTTCTTCTATCAGCATGTTATAAAAATAAGATAGTAAATGTCTTACCAATTCGCCTTTTAAACATATATTCTCAAAATCTGTTAGTTGTCTTATTTCTATGGTCCTATTTATTTTAGCTCTAATTATTCTATGGGCTAGTTTACATTCACAGACATTAATCGCAATGAAACATTTACCATTTTAAAATTGTCAAATATGAATTCCCTGTGTAGAACCATTGCTCTCCATCCTTCTTTGTTGCCCAAGGGCACATTCACTGCATATTCAAAGCACTGGAAATGATGATGCTTACATTCACATACACCTGCATCTATCCCCTGCACCTGTTGCAAACTGTTCTCAGTCTTTCACAAAGGCTGAGTTCATACTGGTATGACACGACAGTAATACAACTGTGGATCCGACTTTACCCTGCGACTTGAAGTCCGACTTCCATCTGACTTCAATGAGCGGGATCTGACTTTGATCCTAAAAATACCAGGCCCTTTGAGTCTGGTATGAATCTTTAGGGGAAACTCCAAACCAAATAAAAAAATAATGGCATCCATAATCCATACGGTTGGGGCATATCTGCATATCGGAATCTGAAAGCCCCCTTTGACAAGGGGGCCCCAGATCAACCTATGTGAATAAGTATGGGGTACATTGTACCCCTATCCATTCACCTAAAAAAGTGTCAAAAATGAAAACAGCACACAGGATTTTGACAAAGTAATTTATTAAAACAGCTCTTCTCTTTCCGATTTCTTCTCCCTCCAGCGATGTCTTCATCCTCCGGTTCTTCTCCCTCCGCTGATGACATCTTGCTCCGGTTCTTCTCCCTCCGCTGATATTTTCTTCTGCTAGCGGTTCTCCTCTTCAAACGCCATTTAAAAAAATAATAATTCCTCAAAATCCATACCAGACCTAAGTCGCACTCAAAGTCGGATCCAACGCTGTTTTTGTTTTTTATTTTGGCGTGGGGTTTCCCCTCAAGATCCATATCAGACCCAAAGGGCCTGGTATGGATCATGAGGGAGACTCCACAATGTTTTTTTTTTTCAATAGATTTTGCATTGCTAACATTGCACACAACACACAGCAGGGGGGGGGGGGGCTATAGGAGCAGGAGGGTCTTTAGGAAAATTTGACCTCTGAGCACATGTCGCATGTCACAAGTCGAATCAGTTAAGATGGTGATCGGACTTGGATGTGACTTCCATTAAATTCTATGGGATGAAATCGCACCCAAGTCGGACCAAAGTAGTGCATAAACCTCTTCAAAAGTTGGAGCGACACAAGTCAGATCAGTTAAAGGGGTTGTAAAGTTTCACATTTAAAAAAAATAAAAATAACAAACATGTTATACTTACCAGCTCGGTGCAAGGGTTTTGCACAGAGCAGCCCCAATCCTCCTCTTCTGGTGTGCCCCGTTGGTGTTCCGGGCTCCTCCCCTTCATCATCCCCTTCAAAAGCGGAAAGCTTTTCATGGGGGCACCCTTGCAGGTGCGTTCCAGAGTCCTACTGCTGCGTCCATTGACACAGACAGTGTGACTCGGCCATGCCCCCCGCTTATGTGTTACTGGATTTGAGGACTGAGACAGTGGCTGGAGCCACTGGGCTCATGCACGTCGCTGAAACAATGGGGGGCAGTTAAGAAAATAGGGGGGGGGGTTCTGGGGGCAGCAAAAAAGGTTTTTTACCTTAATGCATAGAATGTATTAAGGTGAAAAACCTTGAGACTTTAGAAAGTTGTAAGGTAGAGGACATGTCATAAAATCCACTTTACAACCCCTTTAAGACGGCTCTCATAGCGAAACATTGATTTTGAAATGTCATGCGAAATGTGCTCTCAAAGTCGGAGCTCCGGCCTAAGCCTAGGTTCACATTAGTGCAGCTGTGATTTGATCTGACACATAAGGCACGGGGTCACCTGGTGATATAATTGACCATATATTGACACGTCCATGTGCATTTTACCTTGTTCGTATTATGGACTGGGATCCTTTGAATTCATTAACATATTCAGAAAACTGCATACTGTCTGCTACATGTAAATTATATACCAAGATGATTGACTAGTTGCCAATCTAGCTATGTAAAGTTAGTATTATTGCATAGACTTCATACTGATTTAGCAAAAACATCTTGTTCCTGTCTTTGTAGATAAACATAACACATTTCACTTTACTGAACAATTTTACAAATACTGAAACTTGCTACACAATAGAACTTCTCACCCTAAATTTAGCACATGACAGAAAAAATATCATACTTGTCTTGCATTTATGGGTATTAACTGCAGAAAAGCACTTGGGTCAGCTAAAATATTATAGATATCGTGGCTCTGAATGACCAAGCTACAGTAAGGCCTCATGCACACGGACGTTTTTGCAGCCGCGTATTTGAGCGTTTTTTGCAGCTTAAAAACGCCTGTCCATGTTAGTCTATGGCTTCATGCTCACCTAGGCGTTTTTGAGCTGCAAATGGCATAGGCGTTTTTAAGCTGTAAAAAAAACCCAGGACCAGTGCATTCCTTGGCGCTGGGCTGGAGCTGTAAAAACGCGATTCGTGCAAAAACGCGCAAAAACTCGCAAAAACGCGCAAAAACGCGCACCGGCGTTTTTGAGCTGCAGCGTTTTTTTTCTGCAAAAAGATGATTGGACACTGTAATCCCTGAATAGGAAATTCCTGCCTAGACATAGATTACCCAAGAGTGCTTTGCACAGTCATTCATTGAAACTGAAAGTCATTCATAAAAAAAAAAGTCATTGATAAAAAATAAAAAAAATGAAAAAAATAAAGCGTAGGGGTCCCCCCAAATTCAATAACCAGGCCCTTCAGGTCTGGGATGGATATTAAGGGGAACCCCAGCCAAAAAAAAAATGGCGTAGGGTCCCCCTCAAAATCCATACCAGACCCTTGAGGTCTGGTATGGATTTTAAGGGGAACCCTAGCCAAAAAAAATGGCGTGGGGTCCCCCTCAAAATCCATACCAGACCCTTATCCGAGCACGCAACCTGGCAGGCCGCAGGAAAAGAGGGGGGACGAGAGCGGCCCCCCCTCCCGCCTGAACCGTACCAGGCCACATGCCCTCAACATTGGGAGGATGCTTTCGGGGTCTAAGACCCCAAAAGCACCTTGTCCCCATGTTGATGAGGACAAGGGCCTCTTCCCCACAACCCTGGCCATTGGTTGTGGGGGTCTGCGGGCGGGGGGCTTATCGAAATCTGGAAGCCCCTTTTAACAAGGGGACCCCCAGATCCCGGCCCCCCCTGTGTGAAATGGTAAGGGGGTACAAAAGTACCCCTACCATTTCACTAAAAAAGTGTGAAAAATGGTAAAAATGACAGGAGACGGTCTTTGACAATTCCTTTATTAAAATATTCTTTCTTCTTTCTTCATCCTTCGGTTTCTTCATCTTCTCCTTCCGTCATCTTCTTCCATCTTCTTCCATCTTCTTCTTCCTCCGATCCGCTTCTTCTTGCGCTGGTCTTCTCGTCCTTCTCGTCCGGCATCTTCTTCCGTCGGCGTCGGTGTCTCTTCTTGGGCCGCTCCGCGCAATGGGAGGCTCCCGCTGTGTGAGGCTCCGCACCGTCTGACAGGTCTTTTATAACGGAGGGTACCTGGTGACCCCGCCCCCTCTGATGTCAGAGGGGGGCGGGGTCACCAGGTGCCCTCCGTTATAAAATCCATAAGGGTCCTCAAGGGTCTGGTATAGATTTTGAGGGGGACCCCACGCCATTTTTTTTGGCTAGGGTTCCCCTTAAAATCCATACCAGACCTCAAGGGTCTGGTATGGATTTTGAGGGGGACCCTACGCCATTTTTTTTTTTTTTTTGGCTTGGGTTCCCCTTAATATCCATCCCAGACCTGAAGGGCCTGGTTATTGAATTTGGGGGGACCCCCACGCTTTTTTTTTTTTTTTTTTTATTAATGAATGACAGTTTTCTTTGTTTTCTGTGGCATTGTGGGAAATTTGGGAGTGGTATAAGCCAAGAGATGTGTTTTTCTTTAAAAAACGCTAATTACGCTGACGCTAAAAAACGTGCAAAAACGCGCAAAAACGCGCAAAAACGCCAATGCAAAACGCGGTAAAAATCAAGTTTTTTAGGCTGCTTTTTCCAGGTGTCCAACCTAGCTTTACAGCCCGTTTTTTAAAATGTCCGTGTGCATGAGGCCTAATGCTTTAGGTATGCTAGAGTAGCCTCTCAAGCAATATTATCACTATATAATAGCGCGTGAGAGACCACTTTAGCATCAAGTACAATTTTAGCTTTGATGTATCAGAGCCATTATCTCAGAACTCTTTTTCTTTATCCTTTGGCCCCAAGACTATTAAATAGTAAACAGAAAATACATACTTGTCAAAATTTTATAGATGAAATATGGGAATATATTTTTCTAAAATCAATTGAAACGATCATAAAACAATAGGTTTTAATTCAGCATTTGGTTGAAGTCAATAAGTAGTAAAACAAAATGATTATCACCGTATAATGTATTTCAATGATAATGATTGTGACAGTTTCATTCACAACTTAACATAATTTAATTTAATCACTTAACTTTTTTTTGAATTCTTCATTTTAAGCTTTCATAACAAGCGCAGCCATTATGCATGGTGCAAATTTACAGACAAATAGCATTGAAGCTGACAATGATAGAAATATAACAACCTGAGATAACTTTTCTTATGAAGGCACATTATGTCTGTATCCTACCATTGAAGAAAAATAAATACCCCCCCTCAGGGTTAAAAACGCCTCTTGATAAAAACACCTCATAAATCAAAGGAATTGGGGAAAAGAACGTATAATTACAGTAGAACATCACACGATCCAACTAAAAGTAAAGTGCTACTAAATACACAACAGTAAAATCAGTCTTTATATGCAGTAAAGCGTGCTTGTTATACTCACTGTGGAACCTAAGTGGTTAATCCTCTGCATTGTATAAAAAGGTTGCTTGATTCTGTATGCACAGATCCTCCTCTTCTTCCACTGACTCCAAAACATGTTCAGATAAGACAGAGCATTTGGAGTCAGGCTGCACATGCTCAGTTGGTGTGTATTGCAAGAGAGTTTTTTCTGTGGAGGGTGCATGTGATAAGCACAGGGCCAATCAGCACTGTCCAGACAAAGGGCCATGGGTCCTGCATCCTGATAGGACAGCTAGCGCAGTATAAAAACTCCTCCTACAAGCTTTAACCAGGCACTGAGAAGTCACAAGACTGCTATATACTGCTGATGAGAAAAGGTATTTAGCAGTTTATATTAACAAAAATCGTTGCATTTCCATGTTCTGAGTACTGTGGGAGACCAGATATAATGAATGCAGGCTCCTGGGTTTAGTAACACTTTAAGGAAAGAAATAAAAAAGACAAGGCAAGAGGGAAGATGGACAAGGGAGGAGGAAAAAGGGGAGGGAAGGGAAGAGAAACTGGGGTAGGTCAATCTATCCAAACTGACTCAGTATGAATCAGCAGAGACTTGACTGCTCTTAATCTATCTAATCCAGAATGGCTTTATGACCTGGAGAACAGGTAATCTCTGTCAAAAAGAACCAGGTGTGTGGAAAATTCTCTTCTTTGCCTTTCAGGGAGGTTGTAAGATTTTCCATTTGTTGTAGTTCATTGGCCTTTGCAAGCCACATGGTCATGGTAGAAGATGACTCCTGTCTCAGAGAGTTGGAATGAAAATTCTGGCAGTGTTTAAGTGATGGATCACAAGATAATGTTTGTATTTTTTCTGAGGGAGAGATGAATGGTGCAGAAGGTAAGCTACCGAAGCATCTCCTGGGTCAAAGTCAGTCAACTGAATGATAAGGGCCCAAACTTGTTTCCAGAGGTTTATACGTTTGTCATATGACCAAAAAATGTGCAACGGTGTGCCCTCTGTCTTGTTGCACCAATCAGGTAACCTTTTATTTATGTTATGCACAATTTTTATGCTGAACCCCCCCCCCCCCCCTCGGCTTATACTCAAGTGAAGGCAGGAATACCAGCATTAGGCTGCTTGTCCTGGGGCTGCATTGAACGGTGGCTGCAGCACTCCCCTCTCTCCCTCCCTTGCACAGCGGGAGACCGTTGTGTCTCGGAGCTGACTTTGAAATTTTCGTCCGCGCTGTGACAAACTTCCTGCCTTCCTCCTAGACCAGCTCATGTGATAGACGGAACACTGTGTCTATCACACAAGCTGGTCTAGGAGGAGGGGGGGACTTTTGTAACAGTGCAGCTGAACATTTAAGACTGAGCTCCGAGATACAGCAGGAGATGCCCGCTGTGCAATCCAGGTACTGACTGCTGCTGAGACTGCATGAATGGGCACAGTCACTACTAGTGAGGCTGCAATGATAAGCACAATGAGGCGGCAATGATGGGTGTGAGACTACAATGATGGGCATGGTTAGGCTGCGATGATGGGCACAGTGAGGCTACAATGATGGGCACAGTAAGGCTGCAATGATGGGCATGGTGAGGCTGCAGTGATGGGTACAGTAAGAGCTAGAATGATGGGCACAGTAAGGCAGCAATGATGTGCAGTGAGGCTGCATTGATGGGCACAGTGACGCCGGCAGCCTCTGTGTTGTCCGTGCCGTACTGCATCCTGAAAATTTACCAGTAGCTGCTGCATTTCCCACCTTAGGCTTCTACTCGAGTCAATACGTTTTCCCAGTTTTTGTGGTAAAATTAGGTGCCTCGGCTTATATTCTGGTTGGCTTATACGCGAGTATATAAGGTACTGTATATCTGAAAAACAATAGCCACAAATATTTTTTAGTGCCAGAGCTTGGAATGGGTTACAACTTGTAAGACAAAAATTACCCTGCATCAAATATTAGAAATTTGTCAGCTGAGGTCCAGTTGTAAAAATATTAGTGGTGCCTTTACAATGGGGGAGCATCATAATAAACTGCAAACTTGTAGACACAAAGCAGGAGTTACCCTCAAATATTTGAAATTTGGCAGCTGAGGTCCAGATGTGAGAACATTGTGTGGCACTTTCACATTAATGGAGAATTCGAATAGGCTACAAACTTTGAGACATTTAGGCAGGATTTACCTTGCAGCAAACCTTAAAAATTTGTCAGCTGATGTCTAGCTGCTGAAAGGGCATGTGGCAACGTTACAATGCCACAGTTCTGTAATAAACCCTAAACTGTATTTACCCTCCACATTAGGATACGAAGTTGTATACAGAGTATGAATCACCCTGCAACAAAAGGCACAACACAAGATTTACCCTGAAGCAAACAATAAAAGATTTTCAGTAGAGCCCAGCAGCAAGAAACATTACATGGGGCACTTTATTAGTGTCACAGCCCTGGAATAAACCAGTGTAGTGGCCATAACCCCTTGGGGTGACCTTGAATTTTCTAGGCTTACCAATTACCTCCTCGTAGCTCGTCCTTCGTTGTCTAGGGGTTCCCAGGGTTAGTACCCAGTAACTTCAAATGGTGACACACAAAAGTCCTTTTGAGGATTTTTATTTTGCTGGGGTAACATCCAAATATAACACAATTGGGAATAAAGGGCACGGGTGATAAAACTCAGGCACTTAGAACTGCTGACATCAATTGAATGTCTCTTAGGTAGCCCAGAGAGTAGCCACTCGCAACTGGGCGCTTCACTGCTGGATAAACCTCTAACCATAGTTTTAGCAGCCAACACGTAACTCGGAAAATTTGCAAAGTCTCTGCCACAGACTAGATTGTGACTGAAGATAAGTTAGGAACCTTTCCCACAGTACCTGGATCTTTCAGCCTTCTTGGCGATGCTGTGAGAAGTGTGGATTCTCTAGTGTCTATACAACTTCAGCTCCCAGGCTCTCACCGAGCAGCCAGCTTCTTGGCCCTCCTCTGAAGAGTCCTCCCCTGGTCGCTTGTACGAGTTGCCGTGTCTCTCCAATGCCGAGAGCACATTGGGACACCTCCGAATCTTCCTTCAGTTGCTGGGCCTCGAACTAGCCAGTTCTGATGCTCGGGAACAGACGGATCCCCACCCCAGACCATGAGGGCCTCTGGGGCTGGTCAGGGTGACCATGCTTACGGGGACGGTAGACACTTCTGGGTCTGGGACCCCTCACGGGGTTGGTCCGGACCGGAACCAGGAATCAAAAGCCACAGCCGATCCCTGAATCCCTGACTTCAGCATCTCAAATACCCCAGACGCGCCCACTGATTGGCTCAGAGAAAGATTGGTACCTAACAAGTCTAACCAGGCTTGGTTCTCAGCCTGTCACAGGTGCCTCACTGCACCTATGACCAGGCAGAACCCCAGTACAGCCCAGCCAAACTAATGCCAAAGTAAAAACCTGTACAATTAACCTCCAGAACTCTTGTTACAGTTCTGGAAAACTAAATTTACATATATAGCGCACACTTTAGTAAAATGTCGGCACTACACCAGGATAAGTGATAGAAGCTGGTTGTGATGGAAGGCCAGGATGGGTGGCAGTAGGTAGTAGTGGTGGCAGGTATCATTTATTTTTTGGGATGGATGACACTGAAAAAATTAGTCAGTACCATCAGAAGCAGGGATTTTGTAATCATTGCTAATCCACAACTAGTTCATTTTTATGAAAGAGCATCAGATCTATGGTGTTAGGGGACAGACGGATTCACGTCTAACAAAACCTCCTGCTGTGCTGAAGGCCCTTTGGGACAGCCCACTGGCTGCAGGGTAGACCAAAAGCTCCATCACATACTGTGCAAGCCTCACTTCTAAGAGTCTGCATCAGCCCGGGAGTCCAAGTTGTTGGCAATCATGGGGTAGAGGCACTGCCTGTGAGTGTTGCTTGCAGCTGGACCTGTCAGCTGTGATTGAATAAAACATGATAAAAATCATCACACCATCCTGGAGTCCTTGGCCAAACTTCATCATGAAAAAACCCACTCACTGCAAACTGCCTGCAACAGAGGACCCTGGGTCTTCTGTGTTGTTGTGGACAACAGTATCCTTAACAATCTTACACAACCAAACCACTGCCAGGCGGTCTCGCTATAATGCACCAGAATATAAACTGTCCATGGGCCATATGTGTAGGGCTAATGATATTGATGGATGGAAGTCCAGAGCCCAGTAACATAAGTAGCTGGAAGTCAGATAAAACACATTATTTACATTTATTCCAACAAGGAATAAAAACAGCAGGAATCCAGAGCTGAATGTGGAACAGCATTAGCAGAGGTGGATCCGATCCCGACCTGCAGCAGCAGAGGTTTTTGCCAGAGGGCCCTGATGACGAGGAGAAACCTGCATATACCGGGAGATCTGGATGGAGGGAAAATCCTGTGTGAGAAAGCCGCCCACCGTGGCCAAACAACAGGGTAGCACAGGTCACCAGAAACAACGTGGCTAGAACACAGGAATCAGCTGATCCACCAACAGGAAGCTGAACAAACAAGATGTGAAGTCGGTTTCCAGGACTACATGTTTGTTTGACAAAGAGGTGTGCCCCAAAACATGTAGTCCTGGCAACTGACTTCACTTCCTGTTTGTTCAGCTGATCCCTGTGTTCCAGCCACGCTGATTCCGGTGACCTGTGCTTCCCTGCTGTTCAGCCGTGGTGGGCTGGTTTCTTACATAGGATCTGCCCTCCATCCAGATCTCCCGATATACACAGGTTTCCTATCGTCACCAGGGCCCTCCGGGGAAAATGCTGTTCCACATTCAGCTCTGGCTTCTTGCTGTTTTTATTTCTGCTCCATTGTATCCACTGATACTTATGTTACTGGACTGTTACATGGACAGTTTACATTCTGGTACATTATAGCATGAGCGTCTGGCAGTGGTTTGGTTGTGTATAATTTCTTTCCCCATCATTCCTTGGGACACTTTGTGGCTGCCCTGCTTTTTTTTGTGCCCATTACTAACTCTTGGGCTTCAGCTGTCATCTTGACTATGATGGGGAGACAGTCTTTTAGCACCCAATCTGCTTGTGTTGTGTAGCAATCTTAACAATATTAACCCACCTACCTACAACCTACTGGGATTTGTAACAGGCTAAAAGTAATTTTACCAGGTGATCTGGCCAGTAACACACCTCCTGTATTAGAGTGCCTACACTGTGGATGAAGGAATACAGAGACACCTTTTAGACAGTCACATTGTTAATCTGGGGGAAGGAGAGAGTAAAGCCCCATACACACGCGCGGATTATCCGAGGACCAGGTCCGTCAGACCATGTCCGTCATACTTTGTCTGATGTTGGTTTTGCGTACACACGGTCTGACAAAGTTGTCGGAAAATCCGATCATTCTGAACGTGGTGACGTTTGTTGCCTACGACGGGACTACGTAGAGGCTAGTAGCCAATAGCTTTGGTCTTGTAATGTGATCTGAGCATGCGTAGCACTTTGTCCGGTCGGAATTCGCTACACACGATCGGATTTGGTGTGATCGGACTTTGTTGTCAAAAAATCTATCCAGCAGGAGATAGGACTTTGTCCGTCAGACAATCTGATGGAAACTGTCCGATGGTGCCTACACACGGTCTGATTTTCCGACAACATTGTCCGATAGGACAGAATCCATCGGAAAATCCTACCGTGTGTATGGGACTTTAGATGCAGTCGCAAATTTAAATACACTAACAAATTGAAGCCAAACTCCAGGTGATACTATATAAGTTAAAGCACCATTTTTCTTTTCCTTTTGGTATAAAGGTTTTACATAAATAATTAAAAGCTGAACATTGTAAGCATGTCTTCCAGTGTTAGATAGTTTGTATCCCTCTAACTGCTAAATCTGCAGGAGAGTTTGTTCTTGCACAATAATACATGTTTGCTTTTGGGTTTAATATCACTTTATACCCAAAGATAATGCATTGAATTCTTGTTTTTACACAGTGAATGGTATTTTATGCTGTGGAGCACCTGAAACCCCTATGCTCATGCTAAAAGACTGGAATTGGCACCTTCCTATTGTTCTTGAATACCTGGTTGAAAAAAAAACAGGGAAAAAATGCACCTATTATAAAAGTATTATAGTATTATAAAGTATTCGGCATCTTTAAGATTTCTCAGATTTTAACATCAGAGCAGAAAATACATTCATTTGTAACATTCACATCACCTTGCATTTTTACTGCCTAGAAAAGTCTTCTAAAAACTTAAGTAGCATACATCAAAATGCTGTATTGCCTTTTTCCATCTGGAGGCTTTGTACAAAGTAAAAGCTGTAAAATACACCTTGATTATTGTACGTTCTTTGTCATACACCTTTGTACTCAACTTCAAAATACTTATTTTTCAGCAATACCTTGATAAAAATTACAGTTCTATTATCAGTGGTGCTTTTAGGCTATATTTTAGCCTACAATTCCTTCATGTGCAAGTATAAAATGCTAAAGTTCAGATGGATATGAAACAATTAATAATGTTGTTATTTTGATGTTCATAGTCAAAGTACAGAAATGATGGAAATACTTGTTTAACAAATGTAGTCATATAGAATTCCTACATAAGGAACAGACAAATACAACAATAATTCTTAGAAGGTTTTACTTTAATATTCCATGACAACAAAGTATGCCTTTGTTATGTTTTCTAAAAAGTTTCACACTTTTTTTTTTTCTAAACAACACACAGTGTAAAACACAGTTTACAAAACTTTAGGTCACAAAACTCCTTTGATTTTTCAGGGCTCTGCATGCTCTGGGTTGGTGCTGAGCAGAGTGGAGTAGAGGGAAAGAGACCACATATTGCAACAGGGATCAGTGGACACAGCAAACCACATAGATGGCTTTAGTTGTATACTGTAAAGAAAGAGAACATGTAAAAGTAGTGGCAAAGCTACAGAGCCTAGATGAGTCCACCAAGATCGACAACTTATCGACAGTTAACCAAGATCGACAACTTGTTGCCAGGATCAATAGATATTTTTAAGGAAAATCAAACTAGATTACCCGACACCACACTGAAAGGCACTGCCATATGCAAATGTGTGCATGTGCCACTGCATCTAGCAAACATGGGAGCGTAACGGGGAACTTTTTTGTGGCTTGTGGTTGCTGGGGACAGTGAGGGTTATTTTTGCTACTGATGTTATTAATCTACTGGGCTTTTTATTTCTGCAGGGCTTTATTAATGTGCTGTGGGTTATTTTTCTGCTTGGGATTATTATTATGCTTGGGGTTATAACTGTGCTGTTTTTTTTTGTGCTTGAGGTTATTTACTTGCTGGAGTTATTATTGTTCCAAGGTTATTATTGTGCTGGGGGTTATTGCTGGGAAGATGAAACTTGCTCGGTGGTTATCATTGCTGGACCTGATAGATGCTGGGGGTTATCATTGTTGGCACTAACACCAACAACAAACCTTACTTTACTCCCACAGTCTCTTTGGTGTACCCCAGGCCTCATTGTGTCTAAGGGCTAACACACACTAGTGTGTTTATCTGCCTTTTAGCGCAGCTGTAAAATGCAGGTCAGTGCAGAGACACCTAAAATTGTTTTATATGTGTCCTGTTCACAGGACAACAATGTGTTGACCTGTAAAAGACAAATGGGCACTGCAAAGGCCGCTCCAAAGGCTGACCCAATAAGGTCCTAAGCTGCCAAAAAACTCCTGGGTGCCTATCTGGGTCTGCAGCCATGTCCATGCAAGTAGAAGAAAAAAGAATAACTCCTTTATTGAAAAAACATAAAAATTGCACACTCAACCCACGAAGGGTAAACAGACACGTTTCACACTCCTGTGCTTAATCATTGATAATTGCCCAAAACGTGTTTGCTTATAGCCCCTGAATCACATGTGGGGCCAATCAATTATGGAAAACCAAAACCGAACGGTCCATCAAACGTAACCATGAAGCCAAGCAAAAACACAGACTATACCATGCCATATACATCTATCAAAAAACACAATGCACATATATGAAATTATATTAGTACTAGCTGTCACTATGTCCCCACCAAGAACATGGGGACAACATGAACAATCCCTGGCTCCACGTTTATAGTTTCCCTTAAAATGTAACCAGGTGGCGCTTTTATGGGCATAGACTGAAAGAAACTAGGTGATAAAGAATTTGCTATGGAATGGGCTCTACAAAAGGTCATGTCTGTTCTTGGCCTTGCCTATACCATATGCTTGTTCCAGTGCCCATTTGGAATATCCCTGCTGTCTAAATCGTTGATATAATAAAGCAGCTTCTTTCTCAAAGTCAATGTCCTCCTCACTGCAAATTCTACAAAGGAGGATGAACTGGCTGACCGGTATACCCTAACCATGGTATAACCTAATCCTACGTAAGATACCTGTTGATGATGTGTTAGGGGTGATTGTATGAGGATTGTACTTTGACGGACAGTTGCAAGGGACACCGCCAGAGGTGTAGTTTTGTTCAGTCCGTATCTTTTTATGGAAGGCATCATGGGAAAGGGGGGGTGGAAACAAACAAAAACTCTGGGTGGGAGATTCCCCCGTCACGTCTTCCTTCTCAGCTATTCCCCCGCTCTCCCTCATTCCTCTCCCCTCCCCACTCTCTCTAAATTGTGGATGGGAGAAGGAGTAAAAACAGGGAGGCGAATGAAAGGAAGGACATGATGAGAGAGAATGGATGGTATAAAGCTAAGTAGAGGGAATGATGAATGAAGATTGAATATGGAAGATTGCATTACTTCTCGTTCCTTCTCCCATAATTGGGAGAAGGGTTGGAAGAAGAGCTGTAAAGAATGCTTTTTCTTAATCTGGGATATAGAGTTCTTATTCATAATTCTTTTTAAAATGTTGCCAGTTTTTGTTATTTGTACGCTCATTGGCAGCAATTATTGAATTGGTTTTTGCACTTGTTGACCAGCAATCTAAGGAACACTGTTACTTACTGTTGACCACTGCTCTATGTAGGCTTCAGTGTTTTTATTACACTGTGAATGGTTTCTGTATAACAGCGCCTTGAGGCGATTCAGTTCGCATTGTAGCGTTATACAAATCATTCATTCATAACATTATTATTTCATTTTCTGAGAAAGAATTTCTCATTATGTTATGTCTGCTTTTATTATTATACTAGATTAGTGCGTGTGGGGACTCCTCCATTCATAAACCCAGCACCAGCGCTGCAACCACCAACAAACTGTCTGAAGCTGCCGCTGGTCTCAGACACTCCACTCAGTATGAGCTTACGGAGTGCTGCAGAGCATGGCTATATGTGCAGCCCCCAAGCTTCCATAGTGTTAGAATAGGTCAAGGCTCTGAAAATTTAATCAGTGGGTAATATTGTCCACTTCACATCAGTTATGGCCTCTATGTCTGACATGTGGGCTGGCCTGATCCACTATTAAAGCGGAGCACCACTCGTTTTTAAGAACTATATATAAAAAATAATACTCACCTTCCTCGATCCGAAACGGCAGGTTTTTTTTTTAACTTATCTTTAGTTGTTCTTCTTCTTGCCATCCATCGCTTCCTGGTTCTCGGTCCCTCGGATATGGGCGGGAATATTACGGCTATTACGTAATATCCCCTAGCCCGCACTGTCTCCTGGGAGCTTGTATCATAGCTCCCAGGAGTCAGTGCGGCTGCCTGGCCCTAGATCGCGCAAGACTTGCAGGACTTTTGACGCCGGCGCCGCCATTGTGATGGCAACAGGAGCTGCTGACGGCGCATGTGCGAGATTAGAATGAATGGGCGTCAGTGAAATCCAGGAAGAGAACGCCTGGAGATTTCACTCGCCCACAGCCAAGATGCAAACCGCAACAGCTTTTTTATAAAGTAATTTTTTACTACAAAAAATTAAAGGCACAACTGCTACAACCCAGACTGGTGAGTTATTAAATGACAAAATATATTTTTTTATTAAGGACTGTTAAAAAAAAAAAACGTCAGGGGCAGTGGAGCCCCGCTTTAAGTCTAGGTTCACACTAACTGCGGGCTAGAAATCATTTCATACCCGCATGTCAGTCCGACTTCGGGAGCGATTTCAGAGACATCTGTCCAGGTTCCTGCACAGATGTCTATTGAAATTGCCCCTGAAGTCGCCAAAAGAAGTGCAGAAACTACTTTTGGGAATTGGTGTGGCACTGAAAAGTCGGCGTCGCCCCGATTCGGACAGTGGTATTTCCAGCAATAGCCGCTGATTTCGCCCCAATGTGAACGTGGGCTTAATCAGATAAGTATCCTAACTGACATCAGGTGAAATGATCTGCACAAACTTAAAGCGGAAGTAAACCCATCGATTTAACAGTTTAAAAAAAAAAGGCATGCCGGGAATGCTAACTGCACATTGGCTGTGCTCTCAACCAAACAGTCAAACCATCCAATGGCTGGTGTCATAACGGATCACATGTGCAGCACTGTGGCAGTTGAAGATTAACCAGTTCAATACCCGCCCATAGTCATATGACGCCCACAAGGTGGATCTACCATCCTGGGTGGGTGTCATATGACGTCCTCGGATTCCCTGCCGCCTGGGCGGCATCGCTCGGGACCCGTTGCGAGTGCCCGGCGGCCGCGATGTCCGCCGGGCACCCGCGATTGCCCGTTAAAACAACGGGACCGGGCGGGACCGTGGAGCTGTGTGTGTAAACACACAGCTCCACGTCCTGTCAGCGGGGAGGAGACCGATCATGTGATCCCAGTACAGAGGATCACATGATCGGTCTCCTCCCCTTAAGTCCCCTCCCCCTACAGTTAGAATCACTCCTATTAGGGACACACATTAACCCCTCCAGCGCCCTCTAGTGTTAACCCCTTCCCTGACAGTCACATTTACACAGTAATCATTGCAATTTTATAGCAACGATCGCTGTGTAAATGTGAATGGTTCCAAAAATGTGTCAAAAGTGTCCGAAGTGTCCGCCGCAATGTCGCAGTCACGAAAAAAAAAATCGCAAATCGCCGCCATTACTAGTAAAAAAAAAAAAAAAAAAAAAATTCAATAAATCTATCCCCTATTTTGTAGATGCTATAACTTTTGCGCAAACCGATCAATATACGCTTATTGCGATTTTTTTTACCAAAAATATGTAGAAGAATGCGTATCGGCCTAAACTGAGGAAAAAAATTGTTTTTTTTTTTAAAAATGGGATATTTATTATAGCAAAAAGTAAAAAATATTGTGTTTTTTTTCAAAATTGTCGCTCTTCTTTTGTTTATAGCGCAAAAAATAAAAACCGCAGGGGCGATCAAATACCACCAAAAGAAAGCTCTATTTGTGGGAAAAAAAGGACGTCAATTTTGTTTGGGTGTAACGTCGCACGACCGCGCAATTGTTAGTTAAAGCAACGCAGTGCCGAATCGCAAAAAGTGCTCTGGTAAGGAAGGGTGTTTAAAAGCCCTGTATTGAAGCGGTTAAACAGAGGCAAAGATGGCAACTTCCTTGGCTGAAAACGATAGGGGGGTTTACTTCCACTTTAACTAGATGTCAGGGGAGACCCAGTATATTATAAGCATATCATAGAAAACTTGGTATGGAAGGCCATAGAAAGTAGAGTTTTATTTTAAAAGTAGCATGGACTTTTTAGTATGATTATTTGTCTACCAGACAAGGACAAAGAAAAGCAAGCAAGAAATTTAGTTTTTATTGCAGCTGTAAGCAAAAGCCTGTAAATCTTTTTCATTGTTACATTAACTACTGTCAAAATAAAATAATAGTATCTGTATCATATAAAATACTTCTATATGTTTTGCTTAAATTGTGCGTAGTGTATGTAACAAAAACAAGTGTCCATCACGCCATCATTTAGTATAAAAGAACTGTGTACTAATATTACAAATATATATTGCTTTCTTTTATATAATTGTTAAAAAAAAACTATTGCTGCAATAAAACAGAAGCTGTAGTACCCAAAATGAAAGGGGTTGTAAAGGTTTGTGTTTTTTCACCTTAATGCATCCTATTCATTAAGGTGAAAAAACACCTCGCTGTCATGGGCCCCCCCATTTTACTTACCTGAGCCCGTTCACCTGCTGTGCGTGTCCCCCGGTGTCCTCTTCTCCACTGAGTCTGGCCGTTGATTGGATAGATTGATAGCAGCGCAGCCATTGGACGCGCTGCTGTCAATCACGGGGGGGGGGGGGGGCAGGACCGCGTCATACACTTGGCGTCTTTGGACGCCAAGTGTATGACATGGGAGCACACCCGCAAGCTAACCCCCTCGGGAAAGAGCTTCCCAGAGGGGATTAGCTTTAGCGAGAGGAGCCGAGACAGCCGCCGGGGGACCCCAGAACAGGAGGATCGGGGCCACTCTGTGCAAAACGAGCTGCACAGTGGAGGCAAGTATAACATGTTTGTTATTTAAAAAAAACAAAAAAAAAAAACCTATACAACCACTTTAAAACAAAAAAAGCTGTAATAATTATGGAAGAAAATAAACTCAATTTATTACGCTTGTGTATGTAAGCTGGCCCATGGATTGTGTTTTGACAAGCAAAGTGGATCCTCAAAATATTTACTGTGCACTCATTGTCACGCTCAAGGTATGACGGGGAACTGGAGGTGGATCCCCTATGCCAGTGAGGCGATAGCACGGGTTGTATTGGAGGACCGGTTCTAATGTTGCTACTGGTTTTCACCAGAGCCCGCCGCAAGGCGGGATGGACTTGCAGCGGCGGTAGCAACCAGGTCGTGTCTTCCAATAGCAACTCAACCACACTGACAGCTGAGACAGGCGAGGTACACAGGGATAAGGCAGAGGCGAGGTCAAACGTAGCAAATAGGTCAAGGCAGGCGGCAATGGTTCGTAGTCGGGGCAACACCAGAGATCAGGGAACACAGGCGGGAGCAACACAACGCTTTCACTGGGCACTAAGGCAACACAAGATCCGGCAAAGGACAAGAAGGGGAAGTGGGTTAAATAAGGATACAGGTGACCATAATTTGGGCCAGGCAACAATCAATTGTGCGCTGGCCCTTTAAGAGGCAGTAGTGTCGCGCGCGCACGCCTGGGGAGCGGGGACGCACGCGCTGGAGGAGGCAGGCGGGGACAGGAGAGCAGAGCGGGATGCGAACCCCGGGTGGACAGAGGACGCCGAGTGGATCGCATCCTGGAGCAGCGACTGCGGTCAGGGGAGCTGACCGGGGCGCTGCAGGGTGGAGGACGCCGTGAGCGCTCCGGGATGGATGAGACACCCGGAGCGCTCGGCGTTACAGTACCCCCCCCCTTGGGTCTCCCCCTCTTCCTGGGTCTCCCCCTCCTCCTGGAGCTCAAGAACCTGAGGATGAGACTCTTGTCAATGATGTTACCCTCAGGTTCCCAGGACCTCTCCTCAGGACCACAATTCTCCCAATCAACAAGATAGAACCGCTTAACTCGAATGGTTCTAGAGGCAAGGATCTCTTTAACGGAAAAGATGTCGGAGGAGCCGGTGACAGGAGCAGGAGTGGTAACCTTGGGGGAAAAGTGATTAAGAATAAAGGGTTTGAGGAGGGAAACATGGAAAGAGTTGGGGATGCAGAGGGAAGGGGGAAGATGCAGTTTGTAGGACACGGAATTGATCCGAGCCTTGACCTTGAATGGACTGAGATAGCGGGGACCCAACTTGTAACTGGGGATGCGGAACCTGATGTACCTGGAGGACAGCCACACTCTATCACCCGGGGAGAAGACAGGAGGAGGTCTTCTTTTACAGTCAGCATGTTTCTTCATGCGAGAAGAGGCCAGGGCAAGCGACTTTTGGGTCTCCTTCCAGATGGACGACAGCTCTTGGGTGACTTCATCTACAGCAGGGACTCCGGAAGAAGTGGGGATGGGTAGGGGGGGAAGAGGATGGTGGCCGTATACTACAAAAAAGGGTGACTTGGAGGAAGACTCAGACTCCTTCAGGTTGTAAGAAAATTCGGCCCAGGGCAGGAGGTCAGCCCAGTCGTCTTGATGAGCAGAGACAAAGTGTCGCAGGTAGGCCCCAAGGATTTGGTTGACTCTCTCCACTTGTCCATTGGACTGTGGATGGTAGGCAGAGGAGAAGTCCAGTTTGACTTTCAATTGACTGCAGAGAGCTCTCCAGAACTTAGACACGAACTGAACGCCTCTATCCGAGACGATGTGAGATGGAAGTCCATGAAGACGAAAAATCTGGAGGAAGAAATGTTTAGCGAGACTAGGTGCCGAGGGGAGACCTGGAAGGGGGACAAAATGTGCCATTTTAGGGAAACGATCAACAACCACCCATATGGCTGTATGGCCGTGGGAAGGAGGAAGGTCCGTGATAAAGTCCATAGCTATGTGGGCCCAGGGTCGTTCAGGCACAGGCAGAGGGTGAAGAAGACCAGCAGGCTTTTGGTGAGGGGTCTTGTCTCGAGCACATATAGTACAGGCCTGTACGAAGTCCGTCACATCCTTTTTTAAGGAGGGCCACCAGTAATACCTGGAAATCAGTTGGGAGGACTTCTTAACTCCAGGATGACCAGCCAGATGAGAGGAATGGCCCCATTTGAGGATCTGAAGACGAAGACGTGGAGGGACCAAGGTCTTCCCAGGAGGAACTTGCACCAAGGAGGCAGGTGCTGAAGAGATCAGACACTCAGGAGGTATAATGTGTTGTACAGGAGGCTCGGACTCAAAAGTATCAGTGGAACGTGACAGGGCGTCAGCCCTGACATTCTTGTCCGCAGGACGGAAATGGATCTCAAAGTCGAAGCGGGCAAAGAACAATGACCATCTAGCTTGGCGTGGGTTTAATCGCTGGGCCGACTGGAGATAAGAGAGATTTTTGTGATCCGTGAAGATCGTGATGGGATGAACGGATCCCTTGAGGAGATGTCTCCATTCCTCAAGTGCTAGCTTAATTGCCAGTAATTCACGGTCTCTGACGGAATAGTTCTTTTCAGGAGGAGAAAAGGTCTTAGAAAAGAACCCACAGGTGATGTTCTTGCCCTTAGAATCTTTCTGAAGAAGCACAGCTCCAGCTCCCACAGAGGAGGCATCGACTTCCAGGAGAAATGGTTTGAGAGGATCAGGCCTGGACAAACCGGGTGCAGAGGCAAAGACAGATTTGAGGTGGTTAAAGGCCTTCTCAGCTGGAGGAGGCCAGGACCTTGGATTCGCATCCTTTTTGGTTAATGCCACAATAGGCGCGACAATGGAGGAGAAGTGAGGGATGAACTGGCGATAGTAATTGGCGAAGCCGAGGAAACGCTGGATGGCCCGTAGTCCAGTAGGACGTGGCCAGTTCAGGACGGCAGAAAGTTTCTCCGGATCCATTTGGAGACCTTGTCCAGAGACCAAGTAACCCAGGAAGCGAAGACTGCAACGTTCAAAGAGACATTTCTCTAGTTTGGCGTAAAGATGGTTATCCCGAAGCCGTTGGAGCACTTGACGAACGTGAAGATGGTGTTCCTCCAAGCTAGAGGAGAAAATCAGGATATCATCCAGATAGACAACAACACAGGAGTATAGCAAATCTCTGAAAATCTCGTTCACAAAGTCTTGGAAGACCGCCGGAGCATTACACAAACCAAAGGGCATGACAAGATACTCAAAGTGTCCGTCACGGGTGTTAAAGGCGGTTTTCCACTCATCGCCTTTACGGATACGGATGAGATTATATGCGCCCCGGAGATCCAGTTTGGTGAAAATTCTTGCTCCGCGCAAACGGTCAAAGAGTTCCGAGATAAGAGGCAGCGGGTAGCGATTTTTTACAGTGATCTTGTTAAGACTACGATAGTCAATGCAGGGACGTAGGGACCCATCCTTTTTGGCGACAAAGAAGAATCCTGCTCCAGCAGTGGAAGAGGACTTGCGGATGAAACCTCTTTTGAGGTTCTCCTGGATGTACTCCGTCATAGCTTCAGTCTCCGGGATGGAGAGAGGGTAGATCCTGCCACGGGGCGGCGTGGTCCCAGGAAGAAGATCGATAGGGCAATCGTAGAGTCTATGTGGCGGCAAGACCTCAGCTTGTTTTTTGCAAAACACGTCAGCAAAGTCCCTGTAAGGCTTGGGGAGACTAGGCCGAGGGGTAGCGATGAAGACTTGTTTAGTGGGCACCGCTTTGAGGCAATGCCTGTGGCAGGAGGGACCCCAACTTTTGATGTCCCCCGAGGTCCAGTCGAGGGTAGGGGAATGTAGCTGGAGCCAGGGTAGGCCCAAAAGGATCTCAGAGGTGCAGTTGGGTAACACAAAAAAGTCAATCTTTTCCTGATGGAGAACTCCAATTCTCATGAGGAGAAGTTCGGTGCGGTAACGCACGATACAGTTCAGATTTTGACCATTTACAGAGGTGATAAAGAATGGCTTGACAAGACGAATGACTGGAATATTAAATTTGTCGATGAGTGAGGCTTCAATGAAGTTTCCTGCAGAACCAGAATCCAGGAAGGCCACAGCGGAGAAAGAGGACTTTTTGGGCAAGGAAAACCTCACTGGAACAGTCAGACGTGGAGAGGAAGAGGCCACACCTAGCAACGCCTCCCCCACGTTAGCTAGGTGCGAGCGTTTCCTTGACGCTGAGGGCGGATAGAGCAATCCTTTAAAAAGTGGTTAGGACTGGCACAATACAGGCACAGATTATGGTCTCGGCGGCGAGTCCTCTCTTGTGTGGTCAGGCGTGACTGATCCACTTGCATTGCCTCCTCAGCGGGAGGTACAGGAACAGATTGCAGAGGGTTCTGGAAGAGAGGTGCCAGGCGAGGAAACCGCCTGACGCGACCCAAGTCCTTTTCTTGGCGTAGCTCTAGGCGTCTTTCAGTATAGCGCATGTCAATGCGGGTGGCCAGCTGGATGAGTTCAGACAGGGTAGCAGGAATTTCTCGTGCGGCCAGCACATCTTTGACGTGACTTTTTTCTTTTCGCGCAGAGGGCCTCATTATTCCAAGAGAGTTCAGATGCCAGGGTGCGGAACTGAATGGCGTAATCGCCCACAGAAGAATCTCCCTGGACCAGGTTCAGGAGAGCCGTCTCGGCAGAGGAGGCCCGGGCTGGCTCCTCGAAGACACTGCGAACTTCGGAAAAGAAGACTGGAATTGAAGCTGTGGCAGGATCGCCCCGGTCCCAAAGCGGTGTAGCCCATGCTAGGGCCTTATCAGATAGCAGGCTAACCACGAACGCTACCTTAGACCGTTCTATGGGAAACTGGTCAGACAACATCTCCAGATGTAGGGAACACTGGGATAGGAACCCTCGGCATAG
Organism: Lithobates sylvaticus; assembly: GCA_028564925.1. Classification (NCBI taxonomy): domain Eukaryota; kingdom Metazoa; phylum Chordata; class Amphibia; order Anura; family Ranidae; genus Lithobates; species Lithobates sylvaticus. The sequence continues at coordinate 240,065,568 of CM053028.1, read as the reverse complement.
CTTAGGGTCCCCATTGAACTTGTCAGGAAGGGACAAGCGGATTCTAGCAGCAGCAACTCGTGGTGGAGGAGATGCAGGAGCTGGCGGTGGAGATGGTAGAAGTTGCTGTAGCATAGCAGTCAACTGCGCCAATTGCTGTCCCTGTTGAGCGACCACCGTGGTCAGGTCCGAAAGGCTAGGCAGCGGGACCTCAGCTGGATCCATGGCCGGATCTACTGTCACGCTCAAGGTATGACGGGGAACTGGAGGTGGATCCCCTATGCCAGTGAGGCAATAGCACGGGTTGTATTGGAGGACCGGTTCTAATGTTGCTACTGGTTTTCACCAGAGCCCGCCGCAAGACGGGATGGACTTGCAGCTGCGGTAGCAACCAGGTCGTGTCTTCCAATAGCAACTCGACCACACTGACAACTGAGACAGGCGAGGTACACAGGGATAAGGCAGAGGCGAGGTCAAACGTAGCAAATAGGTCAAGGCAGGCGGCAATGGTTCGTAGTCAGGGGCAACAGCAGAGATCAGGGAACACAGGCGGGAGCAACAAAGCGCTTTCACTGGGCACTAAGGAAACACAAGATCCGGCAAAGGACAGGAAGGGGAAGTGGGTTAAATAAGGATACAGGTGACCATAATTTGGGCCAGGCACCAATCAATTGTGCGCTGGCCCTTTAAGAGACAGTAGTGTCGCGCGCGCGCGCCTGGGGAGCGGGGACGCGTGCGCTGGAGGAGGCAGGCGGGGACAGGAGAGCAGAGCGGGATGCGAACCCCGGGTGGACAGAGGACGCCGAGTGGATCGCATCCCGGAGCAGCGCCTGCGTTCAGGGGAGCTGACCGGGGCGCTGCAGGGTGGAGGACGCCGTGAGCTCTCCGGGATGGATGAGACACCCGGAGTGCTCGGCGTTACACTCATGATGTAGATAAAATGTGCAGTATTATAATTATTTCATTAGTAAGAACCAGTAACAGTAAAAAGCAGAAATCTAGATGTAAACAAAGGCCATGTTACTGCCCAAATATGGCAATGCCCATATTTGGAAACGACTTGTTAGTGAGTGGACAGAGGATAATGGGAAGCTGACAATCTAGTTCCCCATCAGGTCCACTTAACTTTTGGTTGACAGAGCATGGCAGTCTGCAGATTCGAAAGCTGCTATGGGATTGAATAGCTTCTATTGGACTGAATGGTGGCTATGGATCCACCCACTGCTGTACGCTGTCAATCAAAAGCAAAGTGAACCTGATAGGGAACTAGTCTCTCAGTTTCCATTAGGCTCCACCTACCCCTAGCACAAAATGTTAGGCCATGCGCCTGTCAGTTTGAAGGGCACAGTGACTGGGGAGTGAGTACACTGAAGAAGGAATGTCCAATGTGGACACTCTGATCTCATTGCAGACATGGACAGAATTATATACTTGTCTCTAACAAGTACAAAAGTTGGGAACAAGCACTGACATTTTCGGTGCTGCTATCTCACAGAATTGTAAAGGGTGTCTAAAACACCCTTCATGAATTTCCCCAACTGTGACCATGGCCAAAGTGCATACATGATTATATACACTACTACCTGTGAACAGGTTTCTAATGATAAACACCTGTACACACACTCTGACTAGTTAGTGCACATTCTTTTTGTTGTTTAGGCAGTTGCTCACAATATTTTTTTTTCTCTATTTGGGTTAGGGTCATTGTAAATGGGCTTTTGTGCACTTCAAAACTGCCTTTCTCATACCAGTGCAAAAGCAGCTCAAGCAGGTAACAACAGGTCAGACGGAGGTCATCTGCAGGTCAAATGCACCTGTCACTGATGGGTACTGATATATTGCACTGATGGGTATTGATAGGCTGCACTGATGGACAATGATAAGGCGGCACTAATGGACACTGATAAGGCGGGACTGATAGACACTGATAGGTGGCACTGGTGGGGACTGATGAGGTGGCACTGATAGGTGGCCCTGATGGGCACTGATAGGTGGTACTGAGGGGTGGCACTGATGGACACTGATGGGCGGCACTGAAGGGCACTGACAGGTGGCACTGATGGGCACTGGTAGGTGGCACTGATGATCAGGAACTGATGCGCACTGATTGGCAGCACTTATGGACATTGATCAGTGGCAATTGTAGGTGGCACTGGTAGGGAATTGATGGATGGCATTGATATGCACTGATAGGTAGCACTGGTGGGTACTGGCAGGTGCCACAAGTGAGCACAGATGAGGCGGAGGTGGCTCTCACTGTTTGGGACCGCTGTCCCTTTGACAAAAGCTGGTGATCAGCTTTCTTTTTCTGCTCATGCTATCAGCGTGAGCAGAAAAAAATCCAATTGCCAATCTTTTGTTTACATCACGTGATCAGCTGTGATTGGCTGACAGCTAATCATGTAGTAAGGGGCCAGGATAGGCCCCATACTTTCGATCTATAATCATCCGAGTTTCATTGACTCGGGGAGAGTGCAGGCAGCTCGACGTCGACATCGACGCCCTCCCGGCAATTAAGGCCCGCGCTATAGCCGTCATTTGGCTATAGCGTCGGCAGGAAGTGGGTAAAGTGGATATAAACCCTCACATATAGTCACTGAAGTGAATAGCCTCAGATGATACACACAAATTAAACCAATTCTCCTACATACGTTTTACTTGTTCAACTTCCTCTTTCTACACCCTTTCAAAAGTGCAGATCATGTTACAAATCTTTCTTTATCTGTCAGAAGCAGAGAAGGTAGTGGAGAGGCTGCGTGAGAGCTGATTGGAGGAAAGGCACACACCCCCCTCCACATAGGCAGAGGAACGAAGGAACAAGCAGAGTTGTATTCTGAATAGACAAGCTCTGTTCTTATCTCCCTGTCAGGGCTGTGCTAAGCTATTTCTTCTCTGAGCTGGCCTCTCAGCTGTCGGCTAATTGACAGCTCCCACCTCTCTCCACAGTTACTCAGCTGTTGATGATCCTGCTCTTCAGTCCTGCCTACTTAAGCCGTCCAGTCCAGAGGAGCTCTGCCTTCGCCTTGGTCACATCACAAGAAACTCCTGCGTGCCTGATTAAAGACTGGCTTTGCTGACATCCCTTCTGGCTCCAGATCCTGCTTGCTGTTTCACTACATTGATCCCTGACTTCTGGCCTGGCTGACTATCCATTCCAGTTACTGAACTTTGGCTATGTTTTGAATACATAGTTACATAGTAGGTGAAGTTGAAAAAAGACACAAGTCCATCAAGTCCAACCTATGTGTTTGATTTTATGTCAGTATTACATTGTATATCCCTGTATGTTGCGGTCGTTCAGGTGCTTATCTAATAGTTTCTTGAAACTATCAATGCCCCCCACTGAGATCACCGCCTGTGGAAGGGAATTCCACATCCTTGCCGCTCTTACAGTAAAGAACCTTCTACGTAGTTTAAGGTTAAACCTCTTTTCTTCTATTTTTAATAAGTGGCCACGAGTCTTATTAAACTCCCTTTTGCAAAAAAGTTTTATCCCTATTGTGGGGTCACCAGTAGGGATGGGCCCGGTGCTCGATGCGAACCCACGTTCGCATCGAGCACCGGGCGTTCGCTCGCTCGGCGAGCCCAGAACTATTTGGGCCGTTCGCATCACATTCGTGTGATGCGAGCTGCCCCGCAATGCATTGTGGCCGGCGCGGCCGGCGCAGTTCATTGCTGGCTGATGATTGGCCAAGCATGCACTGTGACCCCGCATGCTTGGCCAATCACAGCGCCGGAAACTCGGAGAGCAATAATTGGCTACAGGCAGGACGCCTGTAGCCAATTAAAGCTCAGGGGCTTTAGTACACGCCCCACCATTTAAAAGGCCGCCACGCCGTCGGCGCCGGTCACATGAGTTCCGGCTTTAGGAGAGATCAGTCTGCTGATTCTGTGTCTTTGCTTGCTTCATTGCTACAGAAAGATTTGCTCTTCTTTGCTAAACCATTGGCTATTTATTTGCTAAACCATTGCTACCTGTCATTGATCGTCCATTGCTGCTGGTTAGTGTGTTATTAGCTGCTGCTGGGGATTAGTCTGGTGCGTGTTTTACTGTTAGTACAGTATTTCAGTAGTACCAACCGCAGTGCTGTTAGCACAGCATTGCACCCCAAAAGCACCCATAGGACTTCTAGTGTGTTAGTGGCAGCAAACAGAGCTCCTATATTTTCTTCCCAGAAGTACCCATAGGACTTCAATTGTGTGTTAGTGGCATCACACAGAGCTCCCATATTTTCTTCCCAGAAGCACCCATAGGACTTCTAGTGTGTTAGTGGCATCACACAGAGCTCCCATATTTTCTTCCCAGAAGCACCCATAGGACTTCTAGTGTGTTAGTGGCATCACACAGAGCTCCCATATTTTATTCCCAGAAGCACCCATAGGACTTCTAGTGTGTTAGTGGCATCACACAGAGCTCCCATATTTTCTTCCCAAAAGCACCCATAGGACTTCTAGTGTGTTAGTGGCATCACACAGAGCTCCCATATTTTCTTCCCAGAAGCACCCATAGGACTTCTAGTGTGTTAGTGGCATCACACAGAGCTCCCATATTTTCTTCCCAGAAGCACCCATAGGACTTCAATTGTGTGTTAGTGGCATCACACAGAGCTCCCATATTTTCTTCCCAGAAGCACCCATAGGACTTCTAGTGTGTTAGTGGCATCACACAGAGCTCCTATATTTTCTACTCAGCAGCACCCATAGGACTTCTAGTGTGTTAGTGGCATCACACAGAGCTCCTATATTTTCTTCGCAGAAGCACCCATAGGACTTCTAGTGTGTTAGTGGCATCACACAGAGCTCCTATATTTTCTTCTCAGCAGCACCCATAGGACTTCTAGTGTGTTAGTGGCATCACACAGAGCTCCTATATTTTCTTCGCAGAAGCACCCACAGGACTTCTAGTGTGTTAGTGGCATCACACAGAGCTCCTATATTTTCTTCGCAGAAGCACCCATAGGACTTCTAGTGTGTTAGTGGCATCACACAGAGCTCCTATATTTTCTTCGCAGAAGCACCCATAGGACTTCTAGTGTGTTAGTGGCATCACACAGAGCTCCTATATTTTCTTCTCAGCAGCACCCACAGGACTTCTAGTGTGTTAGTGGCATCACACAGAGCTCCTATATTTTCTTTGCAGAAGCACCCATAGGACTTCTAGTGTGTTAGTGGCATCACACAGAGCTCCTATATTTTCTTCTCAGCAGCACCCACAGGACTTCTAGTGTGTTAGTGGCATCACACAGAGCTCCTATATTTTCTTCGCAGAAGCACCCATAGGACTTCTAGTGTGTTAGTGGCATCACACAGAGCTCCTATATTTTCTTCTCAGCAGCACCCATAGGACTTCTAGTGTGTTAGTGGCAGCAAACAGAGCTCCTATATTTTCTTGTCAGCAGCACACATAGTACCTATAGTGTGTTAGTGTCAGCACCCATAGGACCTACAGTGTGTTGTGAGCACACATAGGAGCTCTATTTTTTATACTATATACACTACCGACTACAATGGCTGGAAGACCGCCAAGGAGAGGCAGAGCGTGCAGAGGCAAGAACATAGGGCAGGCAGGCTCTGTGCTGGCCGTGGTCGTGCATCGCCATCAGCACGTGGCCATGGGACACGCTTGTCTTTGTTTTCGGCAGCTGGACATGTGGAGCCGCATCATGCTGAAGGCTTGGTAGAATGGATGACCAAGCCCTCCTCATCCTCCTCATCCTCTCTCACCCAGGCTCAGGGTACTGGCAGAGCAGCTGCCAACGCGTACTCAATGGCATCATCAGCCACCCCTTCCCTACACCCACCATGTCCTCCTGAGGAGTCCCCCGAACTCTTTGAGCACAGTGTTGGGTACATGCTCCAGGAGGATGCCCAACGATTCGAAGGCTCGGATGATGATACCCAGCTTGAGGAAGTCAGTAGTGTGCGCGCAGAGAGAGGGGATGCTGAAGGACAGCAATCTGGCAGTACTGTTCCACCAGCTGCAGCTTACTGCCAGGTTTGCTCTAGTGGTGAAGAGGGAGGGGATGATGAGGTCACTGACTCCACGTGGGTGCCTGAAGGGAGAGAGGATGAGGAGGAGGACGAGGAGGAGGAGGATGCGGCGTCACATGTCCAACGAGGCAGGGTGCCCCCCTGGAGGCCAGCTAGAGGCCAGCACAGCAACTGTACCACACCGCAGAGCTCCGCCTGTGCAGGGCGCTGCCTCTGCACGTTATCAGAAAAGTTCTTTGGTGTGGGCCTTTTTTGAGACGAGTGCATCAGATCGCACCACTGCTATTTGCAATATTTGTCTCAAGCGTATCTCGCATGGCCAAAACATCAGCCGCTTGGGCACCACAAGCATGAGCAGACATATGTCGACCTGCCATGAAGCTCATTGGCAAGCACACATAAAAGACCCACACCAAAGAACAAAGCGGACCTCTCCTTGCTCCTCATCAGCTGGGATCTCCATCCCCACTATATCTTCAGTCCTCTCTGAAAGCTGCTCTGAGAGGACTGAAGGTGTAGAATTAGGTGTGTCACAACCAAGTACTTGCAGTACACCGACGTCCGATTGTAGCAGGCAAATTTCCCTGCCCCAGCTGCTGGACCGTCGAAAGAAGTACACTCTCAGCCATCCACATGCCCAGCGGTTGAATGCTAGCTTGGCTAAATTGCTAGCACTTCAACTGCTGCCTTTTCAGTTGGTAAACTCGGCCCCCTTCCGTGAGTTTGTTCAATGTGCGGTTCCTCAGTGGCAGGTTCCCAAACGCCACTTTTTCTCACGGAAGGCGATTCCGTCTCTCTACCGGCATGTGGAAGGCAATGTCCATGCCTCGCTGGACAGGGCGGTCAGCGGTAAGGTGCATATTACCGCTGACTCATGCTCCAGCAGGCATGGACAGGGACGTTATCTTTCTTTCACGGCCCATTGGGTCACTCTATTGGCAGCTGGGAGGGATGCAGGACAAGGTGCAGTAGTGTTGGAGGTTGTTCCGCCACCACGCCTCCAAAATGGTACTACTGCTACTGGTTGTGACACACCTCTCTCCTCCACCCCCTCCTCTTCTTCTTCCTCCAGTGCTCTGTCCTCGGAACCAGCGGTGCTCCGTAGGCGTACAAGGGGCTACGCAAGTACGCAGGCAAAAAGATGCCATGCCGCGCTTGCGCTGGTGTGTTTGGGGGACAGGAGCCACACTGGGCCAGAGGTTCTGGCAGCTCTGCAGGGGCAGGCCGAGAGGTGGTTGACGCCACGCCAGCTTAAGCCAGGAATGGTCGTTTCTGACAATGGCACCAACCTCCTCTCCGCCCTGCGACAGGGGAAGCTCACCCATGTGCCCTGTATGGCTCACGTCCTCAACCTGGTGGTGCAGCGGTTCTTGGGCAGGTTCCCAGGCTTACAGGATGTCCTGAGGCAGGCCAGGAAAGTCTGTGTGCATTTCCGCCGATCTTATAATGCCAGTGCTCGGCTGACTGAGCTGCAACAGGAGCTGAACCTGCCCAAGAACCGCCTAATATGTGACATGCCCACCAGGTGGAACTCAACGTTGGCCATGCTGCAGCGACTGCACACGCAGCAGAGGGCCATCAATGAGTACCTTTGCAACTACGGCACCAGGACAGGGTCAGGGGAGCTTGGCTTTTTTTCCCCACGCCAGTGGAGCATGATCAGGGATGCATGCACTGTCCTCTCACCATTTGAGGAGGCCACGAGGATGGTGAGCAGTGACAGTGCATGCATCAGTGACACTGTACCTCTTGTCCACCTGTTGGAGCATACGCTGCGTGGGATAATGGACAGGGCACTTGAGGCAGAACAGAGGCAGGAAGAGGAGGACTTCCTTGCCTCTCAAGGCCCCCTTTATCCGGACAGTGTTCCTTCTGTCCCACCCATCACACAGGAAGAGGATGAGGAGGAGAGGAGGAGGAGGAGGAGGATTGTGTGAGCATGGAGGTGGAGCCTGGCACTCAGCATCAGCAGCAGCAGTCTTTTAGGGATGATGTACAGTCCCAACAAACCAGTGGACTTGTACGTGGCTGGGAGGAGGTGGCTGGCGATCATGTCATCCTCAGTGACCCAGAAGACTCCGGACCGAATGCCTCAGCTAACCTACGCTGCATGGCCTCCCTGATCCTGCAAAGCCTGCGGAAGGATCCTCGTGTTCTTCGGATCAAGGAGAGGGACCATTACTGGCTGGCCACTCTCCTTGATCCACGGTACAAGGGTAAGGTTGCGGACCTTATCTTGCCGTCGCAGAGGGAGCAGAGGATGAGACATCTCAGGGAGGCCTTGCAGAAAGGTCTGTGCAACGCGTTCCCAGAAACTGGGAGGTTACAAACTCCTGGTCCTGGACGACGAGTTGCTGAGGCTTCGGTCAGTAGCAGAAGGAGCGGTGGGGAAGGTGGACGTCTGACCGATGCGTTCAGACAATTTTTTAGTCCACAGCCCCAAGGTATGATCAGTTCCAGCAACCATCGCCAGCGTCTGATATACATGGTGCAGGAATACCTAGGGGCAAGGTCAGACTTGGACACCTTTCCCACCGAAAATCCTCTGGCTTACTGGGTCCTGAGGATGGATCACTGGCCAGAGCTTGCACAGTATGCAATTGAGCTACTGGCCTGTCCTGCCTCCAGCGTTCTTTCCGAACGCACATTCAGTGCTGCTGGAGGATTTGTCACCGATCATAGAGTGCGCCTGTCCACTGACTCGGTTGATCGACTGACCTTCATAAAAATGAATCAGTCTTGGATCACCACCAGCTACCAGGCACCTGAAGCGGATATAACGGAATAATTTATAATGTCACATCCCTTCAAGACTGCCTATGCTGATGCTTAGTGACTGTCCTGTTATGTTAACTGACTATCCTCTTCCTCCTCCTCAATGATCCATGCCACCACACCAGTGCCTAAGGCACAATTTTTCAGCCCCTGTATAACAGGGGCGTGTACTTACAATTTTTTTAAAAAATGCTTCGCAACACGTGTGACTGCTGTGCTCCAAGTACAGTGTCTGTGAGGGGTTGCAGTGTTGTGGCACCAGCACCAGTGCCTAAGGCACAATTTTTCAGCCCCTGTTGGGGCGTGTAATTACAATTTTTAGGCAATGCTTTGTAACAGGTCTCATTGCTGTGCTAAGAGTACAGTATCTGTGAGGGGTTGCAGTGTTGTGGCACCAGCACCAATGCCTAAGGCACAATTTTTCAGCCCCTGTTTAACAGGGGCGTGTAATTACAATTTTTTAAAAAGATGCTTCGCAACAGGTGTGACTGCTGTGCTCCAAGTACAGTATCTGTGAGGGGTTGCAGCGTTGTGGCACCAGCACCAGTGCCTAAGGCACAATTTTTCAGCCCCTGTTGGGGCGTGTAATTACAATTTTTAGGCAATGCTTTGCAACAGGTCTCATTTCTGTGCTAAGAGTACAGTATCTGTGAGGGGTTGCAGTGTTGTGGCACCAGCACCAATGCCTAAGGCACAATTTTTCAGCCCCTGTTTAACAGGGGCGTGTAATTACAATTTTTTAAAAAGATGCTTTGCAACAGGTGTGACTGCTGTGCTCCAAGTACAGTATCTGTGAGGGGTTGCAGTGTTGTGGCACCAGCACCAGTGCCTAAGGCACAATTTTTCAGCCCCTGTTGGGGCGTGTAACTACAATTTTTAGGCAATGCTTTGCAACAGGTCTCATTGCTGTGCTAAGAGTACAGTATCTGTGAGGGGTTGCAGTGTTGTGGCACCAGCACCAATGCCTAAGGCACAATTTTTCAGCCCCTGTTTAACAGGGGCATGTAATTACAATTTTTTAAAAAGATGCTTCGCAACAGGTGTGACTGCTGTGCTCCAAGTACAGTATCTGTGAGGGGTTGCAGTGTTGTGGCACCAGTGCCTAAGGCACAATTTTTCAGCCCCTGTTGGGGCGTGTAATTACAATTTTTAGGCAATGCTTTGCAACAGGTCTTATTACTGTGCTAAGAGTACAGTGTCTGTGAGGGGTTGCAGTGTGGTGGTACCAGCACCAACACCTGAGGCACAATTTTTCTGCCCCTGTTTAACAGGGGCGTGTAATTACAAATCTTGATCTAATAGTTCACAGCAGGGCCCATTCCTGCGCCCACCAAGAGTAACTATGAGGGCCTACAGTCTTGTGGCAACACCATCCACCACCACCACCACCAAAGGCCCAATTTTTCTCCCCCGTTCAACAGGTGCATGCAAGTACAAATCTTGATCTATTAACTCACAGCAGGGCCCATTCCTGTGCCCACCAGTCTTGTGGCTACACCAACATCTAATAGGGCAAATTTCTGCAGAGTATATACGGCAGGCCCCTACTTTCAAACATCCAACTTACAAACGACTCCTACTTGCAAACGGAAAGAGAAAACAGGAAGTGAGAGGAAATCTACCCCTAGGAAGGGAAATTCTATCATGTTAGATTTAATTTTAGAAAAAGGTATCTCCTCTCTACTGATGCTTTATCACCAATCCTTGTTTCAATTAAAACCCCACTTTTCCAAAAACATTTGTCATTGGAACGGAAAGTGAGGTGACATGTTCTGAACAGATGTGCAAAGACAGCAAATGTTACAGGGGTGATAACCCCTCCCTATGTTCTCCAAAAAGCTTAAAAATAGATTTTTTTGGGATGGAGCTACACTTCATAATGTACCTGTTCAGATTCTACTTAAGAACAAACCTACAGTCCGTGTCTTGTTTGCACCACCTATATACTGCTTTTCAGAGTATATAGGGTTGTAGGTATAGGGTTTTATTTTGGGTGCGGGGTCCCCCTTAATATCCATACAAGACAAGGCTGGGGTGGGGGGGGGGGGGTTTGATGGGGTAGCCATGCCATTTTTCTCAAGGATTTTCAGGCATATGGCGGCCAGGACAAGACATGACATTAAAGCCGCAAGTGGTTTTAAATGGCTTCTTTTTTTCCTTTACAAATGTCATTTTGTGCAAGGACAGTTCTAAACACGAGAAACACTTGCCACTTCACAGGCATACTTTAGACACCCCCCAGGTACCATATTTAAAGGAAAATTTCACTTTTTTTTTTCACTTTATGCATCATTAAAATGACTGCTCCCGAAAAAACGTTAGTTTTTAAAAGTTCTTTTTGCATTGATATATGTCCCCTGGGGCAGGACCCGGGTCCCCAAACCTGTTTTATGACATTAACATGCATATTGGCCGTTGTAATTAGCAATTTTGATTTCGAACGTTCGCGTCCATTATAACGAATAGGGTTCGAAAATTCGCGCAAACTTTTGGTCCGTTCGAAGGTTCTGGTGCAAACCGAACCCGGGGGTGTTCGGCTCATCCCTAGTCACCAGTATGGTAATTGTATATTGAAATCATATCCCATCTCAAGTGTCTCTTCTCCAGAGACAATAAGTTCAGTTTTTGCAACCTTTCCTCATAACTAATATCCTCCAGACCCTTTATTAGCTTTGTTGCCCTTCTTTGTACTCGCTCCATTTCCAGTACATCCTTCCTGAGGACTGGTGCCCAGAACTGGACAGCATACTCCAGGTGTGGCCGGACCAGATTCTTGTAGAGTGGGAGAATTATCGTTTTATCTCTAGAGTGGATCCCCTTTTTAATGCATGCCAATATTCTGATTGTTTTGTTAGCAGCAGCTTGGCATTGCATGCCATTGCTGAGCCTATCATCTACTAGGACCCCCAGGTCCTTTTCCATCCAAGATTCCCCCAAAGGTTCTCTCCCCAGTGTATGGATTACATTCATATTTTTGCCACCCAAATGCATTATTTTACATTTTTCTACTTTGAACCTCATTTGCCATGTAGTTGCCCACCCCATTAATTTGTTCAGATCTTTTTGCAAGGTTTCCACATCCTACAGAGAAGTTATTGCCCTGCTTAGCTTAGTACCGTCCACAAATACAGAGATTGAACTGTTTACCCCATCCTCCAGGTCGTTTATGAACATATTAAGTAGGATTGGTCCCAGCACAGAACCCTGGTGGACCCCACTACCCACCCCTGACCATTCAGAGTATTCCCCATTTATTACCACCCTCTAAACTCGCCCTTGTAGCCAGTTTTCAATCCATGTACTCACCCTATGGTCCATGCCAACAGACCTTATTTTGTACAGTAAACGTTTATGGGGAACTGTGTCAAATGCTTTTGCAAAATCCAGATACACCACGTCTACGGGCTTTCCTTTATCTAGCTGGAAACTCACCTCCTCATAAAAGGTTAGTAGATTGGTTTGGCAAGAACGATTCTTCATGAATCCATGCTCATTACTGCTAATGATACTGTTCTTATTACTAACATCTTGTATATAGTCCCTTATCATCCCCTCTAAGAGTTTACATACTATTGAAGTTAGGCTAACTGGTCTGTAATTCCCAGGGATGTATTTTGGGCCCTTTTTAAATATTGGTGCTACATTGGCTTTTCTCCAATCAGCTGGTACCATTCCAGTCAGTAAAGACTGTCAGTAAAAATTAGGAGCAATGGTCTGGCAATTACTTGACTGAGTTCCCTATGTACCCTCGGGTGCAAGCCATCTGGTCCTGGTGATTTATTAATGTTAAGTTTCCCAAGTCTAATTTTAATTTTGTCCTCTGTTAACCATGGAGGTGCTTCCTGTGATGTGTCATGAGGATAAACACTGCAGTTTTGGTTACTGAAGCCCCCCGATTCCCTTGTGAAGACTGAGGAGAAGAATAAATTCAATTCCTTCGCCATTTCCCCATACTTTGTAACCAGATGTCCTTCCTCATTCTTTATGGGGCCAATATGGTCTGTCCTCCCTTTTTTACTGTTTACATACTTAAAGAATTTCTTGGGATATTTTTTGCTCTCCTCCGCTATGTGTCTTTCATGTTCTATCTTAGCCGTCCTTATTGCACCCTTACATTTCTTGTTGCATTCTTTATAAAGTCTGAATGTTGATGATGATCCCTCTAACTTGTATTTTTTGAAGGCCTTCTCCTTTGCTTTTATATGCATTTTTACATTGGAGTTAAGCTATCCAGGACTTTTGTTCGCTCTTTTAAATTTATTACCCAATGGGATGCATTGGCTAATGCCCTTATTTAGTATGCTCTTAAAGCAAGACCATCTCTTCTCCGCCTTCTTAGTTCCTAAGATTTTATCCCAATTTATGCCTTCTAGTAAGGTTCTTAGTTTAAAGAAATTGGCTCTTTTGAAATTCATTGTCTCTGTATTCCCTTTATGTTTCCTATTTGTGTGATTTATACGGAAGCCAATCGACCTGTGATCACTGTTACCTAAATTGCCCCGTATTTCCACATCTGTGATCAGGTCTGTACTGTTGGTAATCAGAAGATCCAGTAATGCTTTATTTCTCGTTGGTGCATCTACCATCTGACCCATAAAATTGTCCTGCAAGACATTTACTACTAATGCACCCAATACTACCCTCTGGAATATGTTCCGCACTGACTATCTCTACCTATGAACCCTCCCCCCCATCGTCTAGTTTAAAAACCCCTCCAACTTTTCGGCCACTACATTTGTTCTTTTTACTTTTATTATTAAACAAGTGTGATTTAACTGTACTTCTGTCTCAGCCTGATTTCAAGGTTTCTGACAGTAGGTGAAGACCATGAATTCAGAAGATGCAGTCATTCCACTTGTTGGTAATATTTTTTCTAGATTGGATGAAATGGATCACCGCATGGATCATTTCGCCATGGCGTTACAAACGCTCCCCTGGAATCTCCCACTATTGCCACCCTGATACAACCTATGCTGCAGGCTGACCCTGCTGCCGCTGCAGTCTCTGTGCAGGCACCCGCCTCGAGTATTACCTCTATAAGAGGTATGTCTGGTTCCACTCCACTTCCCCAGTAATTTGGGGGTGATCCAGTCCAATGCAGAGGGTTTCTCAACCAGGTTGAGATATACTTTGAGATTCTGCCCCAGGCGTTTCCCACGGACAGAAGCAAAGTAGGTTTCGTGATATCTTCGCTTTCTGAGAGAGCCTTGGCTTGGACAAAGCCTCTATGGGAGACACTGTTGTCTTGAGTTACCCTGAGTTTGTGGCTTTGTTTAAAAGGGTAATTGACATTCCTGCATGCTCCACTTCTGCTGCCAAATGCCTCATGTCCTTTGAACAGAGTATGAGAACTGTTTCGGACTTTGCCATTGAATTCTGTACTCTGGCAGCAGAGGTTGCTGCAATGAGGCCCTCGTGGCTGCTTTTTCTCATGGTCTCTAGGATACCGTCAAGGATGAGATAGCAGCCCAAGATATACCCACTGAGCTGGAGAAGATCACGTTTGCCATCCTCATTGACTCTATATAGATGACATTTTGATCCTGTGGCAGGGCCCAATAGAAAGACTCTCTTTTAAGGAGCGCTTGCGGAAGCCTCCTGTACATTTGTCTCTGAGCTTTACCGTCCCACCCATGCCTCCCTCACCTCCCATGCCTCCTGGTACCGAGTCGGGCAGTGACGGTGAACCCATGGGTTTCACGCGTCTCTGCGGATGAGAGAACCTTTAGGAGGAGGGAGTGATTGTGTCTTTATTGTGGCCAGGCAGGTCACTTTTTGAAGTCCTGTCCTACCCATCCAGGGAACGCTCAAACCTTGAGGTCCTGTTACGGACAGACCTTAGGTGGCGTTGTTTCATACCCAGTTATCCAGAACGATAAGCCCCTGGTTTCGGTCACCCTTTCTTGGGCTGAGTCATCCGTCGAGACACAGGCTCTAATTGACTCTAGGGCTGCAGGCCTGTTCATTGATGCTGCCTTTGTATCGAAGCACTCGATTCCCCTGCAGTTACGTGACACTCCACTTTCCATTGAGGCTCTTGACAGGAGACCTCTACAGCCTGCCCATGTGACTCATGAGATGGTTCCGTTGTCCACTAGACATGTGCAATTCGTTTCGTTTTTTTTCGTTTTTCGTTTTTTTTCGTTATTTTCGTTCGTTCGTTTTCGTACGAATGAACGAATCATTCGAATCGTACGAATACGAATAACGAATCGTTACGAATCGTTCGAATCGTACGAATCCGAATAACGAATCATTCGAATCCGAAAAACAACGAAAATCAGAAACCGAAAAACGAAAACGAACGAAAACGAACGAAAACGAACGAAAAAATTTGTAACTTTTTTTTTGTTGAATTGGTCATTTTCCGTGTCCCTTACAATGGTGCTGCTAAACGTGCTTCAAATGGATTGAACAAAAAAATTAGTACATTCGTAACTTTTTTTTTCGATTCGTAACTTTTTTTTTCGATTCGTAACTTTTTTTTCGATTCGTAACTTTTTTTTTTTTTTTTTTTTTTCGATTTGTAATTTTCCGTGTCTCTATTGAACCAAAAAATTCGTACATTCGTAACTTTTTTTCGATTCGTAACTTTTTTTTTTTCGATTCGTAACTTTTTTTTTCGATTCGTAACTTTTTTTTTTTTGTTTTTTTTTTTCAATTTGTAATTTTCCGTGTCTCTATTGAACCCAAAAATTCGTACATTCGTAACTTTTTTTTCGATTCGCAACTTTTTTTTTTCGATTCGTAACTTTTTTTTTCGATTCGTAACTTTTTTTATTTTTATTTTTTCGATTTGTAATTTTCCGTGTCTCTATTGAATGTACGGATCGTTACGAATACGAACAACGACGACTTACGAATGTACGAATCGTTACGAATACGAACAACGACGACTTACGAATGTACGAATCGTTACGAATCGACGGAAACAAAAAAAATGAAACTAAAAAAAACCGATTTTTTTTCGGAAACGAAAAAAACGAAACGAAAATAAACAAATTTTTTGGTTGTGCACATGTCTATTGTCCACGGCCGTAGGTGCTCTTCACAATGAGACAATCCAATTCCAAGTTATTTCCTCACCTAAGTTTCTGCTTGTTATTGGTTATCCTTGGTTACAGAGGCACAACCCCTTTTTTGATTGGCTCCGTGCTGAGGTTCTAACCTGGTCACCACAATGCAGTTAGACATGCTTCCAGAAGGTAGCTAAGGTCCCGTGCACCTCTTCACTCTCCTCCCTGCCAGAGGAGTACCGTGATTTTAGCGATGTCTTTGACAAAGGTCAAGCTGGTAGTTTGCCTCCACACCGTCATATGATTGCGCAATTGACATTCAGCCTGGTGCCATACCCCCTCGGGGCCAGGTTTACCCTTTGTTGGTCTTGGAGGATAAGGCCATGGAAGAGTATGTTGCAGACGCAGGTTTCATCCGCAAATCCTCATCTCCTGCTGGTGCTGGTATCTTCTTTGTGAAGAAGAAGAGTGGTGAACTGAGACCTTGTATTTATTATAGGGATCTCAATCGTTTCATGATTAAGAATGCCTATCCGATTCTGTTGATTACGGAGTTATTTGACCGCCTCAAGGGAGCAACGTTTTTCACGAAGCTTGATTTGAGAGGGGCATACAATCTTGTGAGGATTAAGGAGGGCAACGAGTGTAAAACTGTGTCTAATACCAGAACAGGCCATTATGAGTACCTCGTAATGCCTTTTGGCCTTTGTAACGCCCCAGCAGTTTTCCAGGAATGTATTAATGATGTCCTCCTAGATTTGTTGCAGTTATGTGTGGTGGTTTATCTGTATGATATTTTCCAAGTCCCTGGAGAGCCACCACACAGATGTCTGTCGTGTGCTTCAGAAATGAAGAGAGAACAATCTCTATTGTAAACTGGAGAAGTGCGAGTTTCATTAAACAGGTTAAATTCCTGGGCTATGTCATTTTCACTGCTGTTTTTTTCGATGGACCCAGAGAAACTTTTGGCAGTCCTACAGTGGCCCTGACCCATGGGTTTACGTCCTCTGCAGCGTTTCCTGGGCTTTGTCAACTATTATCTGAAATTTATTCGTAACGTCTTGTCTCTGGTCAAGCCCCTGACTTATATGACCAGAAAAGACGGTAACCCACAGAGTTGGTCTCCGGAGTCCATTAACCACCTTAGACCCGCGCCATAGCCAAATGACGGCTACAGCGCGGATCTGATGTGCCGGGACGATGTCTATTGACGTCGTCCCGGCAACGAGCTGCCTGCGCGCCCCCTGAAGGGCGCGCGCGCGGCGCGCTCTGTGATCCGCGAGTCTGTGAGACTCGATGGATCACAGATCCGAGTAAGGGGTCGATCCCGACCCCTTACCACGTGATCAGCTGTCAGCCAATGACAGCTGATCATGTGATAATAACCGAGCCGGTAATCGGCTTTTTTTCCTGCTCGCGCTGACAGCGCGAGGAGAAAAAAAAAAAGCCGATCACCGGCGGCAGTGAGAGGGACATTAGTCCCTCTCACTGCAATATGCCCACGGTCCATGGTGCCCACCTTTGCTAATAAAAGTGCCCCCAGTGCCATCTGTCAGTGCCCCCAGTGCCATCTGTCAGTGCCCACAGTGCCATATGTCAGTGCCCACAGTGCCAGTGCTGCACATCAGTGTCACCTACCAGTGCTCATCAGTGTCCCCTACCAGTGCTCATCAGTGTCCCCTACCAGTGCCCAGTGCCACCTATCAGTGCCCATCAGTGCCATCTATCAGTGCCACCTATCAGTGCCATCTATCAGTGCCCATCAGTGCCATCCATCAGTGCCCATCCATGCCACCCATCCGTGCCCATCAGTGCCATCTTTGCTGTGCCCATCAGTACCGACTTATCTGTCCCCACCAGTGCAGCCTATCAGTGCCCACCAGTGCAGCCTATCAGTGCCCACCAGTGCCGCCTATGAGTGCCCACCAGTGCCGCCTCATCAGCGCATATCAATGAAGCAGAAAAATTATCTGTTTGCAAAATTTTATAACAAACTATTAAACATGATTTTTTTTTTTTTTTAATTTTCCATCTTTTTTTTATTTGTTTAGCAAAAAATAAAAACCCCAGCTGTGATTAAATACCACCAAAAGAAAGCTCTATTTGTGGGGAAAAAATGGTAAAAATTTCATTTGGGTACAGTGCTGTATGGCCGCGCAATTGTCATTCCAAGTGCGTCAGCGCCGAAAGCTGAAAATTGGTCTGGTCACGAGGGGGGTTTAAGTGCAAAGTAATCAGGTGGTTAAGGCCTTTGAGAGTCTCATGGCTGCCTTTGTTATTGCTCCTGTGTTGGCACATCCTGATGCTACGTTACCTTTTATCCTTGAGGTTAATGCTTCTGAGACTTGTGTTGGCGCCCTTCTGTCTCAACATCCTACCTCTGAGTGCGCTATGCATCCTTGTGGCTACTTTTCCAAGAAATTGTCACCTGCGGAGTGCAATTACGAGATTGGTGACAGAGAGCTGTTGGCGATCATTTTAGCCCTGAAAGAATGGAGACATCTCCTCGAAGGTACCACTGTGTCGGTTCTCATTCTTACTGACTATAAGAATCTCACATTCTATTCTCGGGCTAAATGCCTCTCCCAGAAGGGCACGATGGGCTCTTTTCTTGTCAAGTTTTAATTACATTGTCTCATTCTTACCCGGTAATAAGAATGTAAGGGCTGGCGCGTTGTCATAACAATTTTCCTCCACTTCCAAGTTGGAGTCGGTTCCGGTTCCTGTGATTCCTCCTGATCATATTCTGCCTACGGTTCGCACCAGTCTCACTTTTCCTTTGGGTGACAACATTTCTTGCTGCTCAGGTCCATGCTCCTCCTGAGAAACCTTGTGACCGCTGATTTGTCCCAGAGAGTCTCCATACTGCCATGCTCCAGACTTACCATTCTCCCAAGGCAGCTGGCCACCCTGGGAAGAATCAACTCGTTTGGGCCATTTCCCAACAATTCTGGTGGCCTAGTCTATGTGCTGATGTAACTGCCTTCGTAGTGGCCTGTTCCATGTGTGCTCAGAGTAAGGCTCCATGAGCCCTTCCAGTGGGCCTCCTACAACCCATACCCAATGGAGATAGGCCCTGGACCCACCTGTCTATAGATTTCATTGTGGCGTTACCCAACTCCCAGGGCAACACAGTTATCCTTATGGTGGTTGACTGGATGTCAAAGATGTGTCATTGTATTCTACTTAAGAAGTTGCTCACTTCTAAGGAACTGGCTTCCATTTTTGCTCGGGAGATCTTTTGCTTACATGGGCTACCCAAGGTTATTGCCTTGGACAGGGGTTGTCAGTTTGTGTCCCGGTTCTGGTGAGCCTTTTGTGCACAGTTGGGAATTCAGCTTGCTTTTTCATCTGCGTATCACCCGCAGTCTAATGGGGCTGCAGAACGAGCCAATCAGTCCTTGGAGTCTCCTTAATAAAACCTTTGGTCTGCAACCGCTTTACAACCTCTGTGCCACGTCCTCACCCTGTACAGGTTGAGAATCATGAGGAGTATAACGTGCAGTCCATTTTTGACTCCTGTAGGTTCCATGGGCGTATACAGTACCTGGTGCATTGTAAACGGTACGGTTCGGAGGAATTCTCTTGGGTCTCATCCTCGGACGTACATGCCCCTGTCCTCCCCCACGATTTCCATAGACATTTTCCCCTCAAGCCTAGGGGTCCTCCGAGGCAGGGAGGGGGTTTCCCTTTTTTTTTTTATGGGTTAAGGGGTAGACGATAAATTAGATGGGGGAGGGGGGTAAGGTAAAAATAAAAAAGGAGAAATCACATGAAACCAAGGTGTAAATTAAAAATACTGTAAGATATAACTACTAAATATCTATTAAGAAGATATTATAAGATTGTAAGGAATTGTATTGTGAAATCTATGAAGAAAATAAAGAATTTATAAAAAAGAAATGAGTCTTCAAATTAGTTTTGAAGAGAGATAAGTAAACACTACAGATATATGTGCTTAGTTCAAATTTCATGACTGGGGGTACAACCACTTTAAGGTGATAACTAATGTAGAACTGGTCCTTGAGTTTGCTGACCAACAATCTAAGAAACGCTGTTGCATACTTTTGATCACTGCTCTCTGTAGGCTTCAATATGTTTAAAGGGGCTACGGATTTTGTTTAATTACACCATGAATGATTTCTATATAAAATTGTTAGTTCATTTTCTGACAAATCATTTCTCATTATGTTATGTCTGCTTTTATTATGACTCTAGAGTAGGGTATGTGGATACTTAACTTTCCTGTTTATACTCCCAGCACCAGCAATACAACAACCAAAAAAATGTCTGGGGCTTCCCCTGATCTTACATATCCCACTCAGTAGGAGTCTACTTAGTGCTGCAGGGCATGGCTAATTGTACAGCCGCCAAGCCTCCATGGTGTCAGAATAGGTCTAGGCTCAAAAGATTTAGAGAGTGGGCAATGTTTCCCATTCCACTTCACTTGTGGGTCTGACATGAAGTCTCCCAGTCTTCAGGAATGAGACCTCATAGGTGGGTACTGTGGGTTGGCATGGACTTTTAACTATTATTACCTGTCTACCAGACAAGAACAAAAAATAAGGAAGCAAGGAAGTTTTTATTGTAGCTGTATGCAAAAGCTTTTTTCATTGTTGAATTTACTGCTGTCAAAATAAAATAAAAGTATCTGTATCATTTAAAATACTTTATATGTTTAGTTTAAAGTGTACGTGTATGTAACAAAAAACAAGCATCCACCCCTAGCACAGAATTCTTTGGCCATGAGACTGTTAATGTCACAGGAGCAGTGGCCGTGGGGGTCAGGAATGAGTGCACTGAGGAAGGAGTGAGACACAACCATATTTATGTACCCATCTCTGACAGGTACAATCAACTTTAGACCCCTTTCACACCGAGGCGTTCTTTTTGCACTAAAAATAGCGTCTGAAAAGCGCCTGTAAACTGCCACTTCTCCAGTCCCAGTGTGAAAACCTGAGTGCTTTCACACTTGGGCGGTGTGCTTGTAGGACAAAAAAAAAGTCCTGCAAGCAGCATCTTTGGGCAAAGGGGGAGCGGTGTATACAGAGATACATGTGTATAGGGTTTAGAAAATACCACTAATTCCTAACAGGTTAGGTGTGTAAAGAACTAGGAATCTAACAAAATGTATTGTCAGTAAGAGAATTATTGGAGCATGGGCGTAATGGTTATTGAAAATTCTACCTACCAGTTGAATATTGTTACCATGGCTACAAGTTAGAGACCTTTTTTTGCATTTTTAGTTCAGTACAGACTGAAATAGAAATTCAATTAAATTATAACTATAATCAAATTATAAAGTTAAGTTGCTTGTGTAAAAATCATAAATTCTATATCATTCTTTATTAATAATTATGGGCTTTTTATAGTTTTTAAAAAAAATGTATGATTTCCTTGTGTATTTTAACTTATTTTATTTATTATTAGGCATGTGCTTGAAATGTGCTTTATATTTTGTCAATTTAAGGATTACAGTGAGATGAGCCATAGGAACCAAAAATGTATTTCACTGAAGACTAAAGGTAATGCTGCATATTATAATATCTTCAGTTTTTTTTGTTTCCTTTGGTGAACTACACTATGATATTATTGGCCCATCGCAAGATCTTTGTCTGTAGTACCCCCAGGCTAAATGATGTGCTTATCTAGTTTAAAACATCTGTATACAAGTGAGATGTCTAGCTTTACATAGAATGTATCAGTTAAGTAAACCAGAGGATGCATAACTGTTTACAGGGCATAAAGAAAGGATTTTCATGCCTTCATGCCGTGGATCTGCCAACAATCCCTAAATAAGAAATAAGTCATACTTTGGTTTATCTAGAAACTGGTAATGTTAAAATACTTTGTGCATAAAGAATGCAATGTTGAACTTTAATAATTAGGAATGAGCGAATCTGCCTCTTATTTGATTTGAGGGGGACTTTGTAAAATCCTGCTCTAAAACTACAAACCTAAAACTTAGCATTGAACCCTATTTAAGTCTAAGAGGGGTAAATATTGATACTAAACTCTATCCATTTTTAAGGCTAATAGGCAAGCTATTGTCAAAAAAGGCAATAGGAGCGGGGCACTTCAATGGGGGATATTTAACAAAGCAAAAATAATTTCAAAAAATGATACAGAGGGTCCTTTTAATACGACTATAATGCCCTGTACACACGGTTGGATTTTCCGAAGTAAAATGTTCGATGGGAGCTTTTTGTCGGAAATTCCGAACGTGTGTAGGCTCCATCGGACATTTTCCATCGGAATTTCCGTCACACACAATTTGAGATCTGGATCTCAAATTTTCCAACAACAAAATCCGTTTGCGTAAATTACGATCGTGTGTACACAATTCCGACACACAAAGTGCCACGCATTCTCAGAATAAATTATGAGACGTTCGGTCTGCTCGGTCTGGTAAAACTACTATTCGTAATGGAGATAGCACATTCGTCACTCTGCAATTTTTTAAATAGTTTAATGCAGCACATTCTCTTCTTCGTTATAATGCTAGAATAATGAAGTTGTCAAAAGTCGAGGGGGATGCTGCAGGACGTGCTGTCGAATGCGGTGCAGACCGCGAGGAAGGAGGACGCCGGAGTTTCATGGAGGGTGAGAGGCTCCGTGATCTCCCGCGTTGCCTGTCCGGACTCGGGGACTGCTTAATAGACATGTGCACAACAAAAAAATTTGTTTATTTTCTTTTCGTTTTTTTCGTTTCCGAAAAAAATGTGTTTATTTTCGTTTCGTTTTTTTCGTTTCCGTTGATTCGTAACGATTCATAAATTCGTAAGTCGTCGGTGTTCGTATTCGTAACGATTCGTACATTCGTAAGTCGTCGGTGTTCGTATTCGTAACGATTCGTACATTCGTAAGAGTTATTTTTTCGTTGATTCGTTTTTCGTTAGTTTCATTTTCGTTTATTAGTTTATTCGAAATTCGGACGCATTCGTATTTATTCGTACATTCGTAACATTTGTAACATTCGTAGATTCGTAATCATAGCATAATTCATAATTTTATGTAATGAGTACGCTATTATTACATTTTAAGAGACACGGAAAAATACGAATCGAAAAAAAAAGTTACGAATCGAAAAAAAAAGTTACGAATCTACGAATTTTTTCGTTCAATCCATTCGAAGCACGTTAAGCAGCACCATTGTAAGGGACACGGAAAATTACCAATTCAACAAAAAAAAGTTACGAATGTACAAATTTTTTCGTTCATTTTCGTTGTTCCTGTTTTCGTTTTTCAGATTTTCTTCATTCGTACATTCGTTGTTTCTAATTAGTTTTTTTCGGATTTTCGTTGTTTTTCGGATTCGTTCGATTCGAATGATTCGTTAATCGGATTCGTACGATTCGTACGATTCTAACGATTCGTTATTCGGATTCGTTTGATTCGAACGATTCGTTCATTCGTACGAAAACGAACGAACGAAAATAACGAAAAAAAACTAAACGAATTGCACATGTCTACTGCTCAATAAGAACAGCGCCAGCTTACCAGACAGCCGAGGGATGAGGAACGCTGTCGGCTCACCTCACCCCACGGCCTGACACCACCGATCCGCCACTCCGGCGTACCACCGGTTATTGCTCTCGGTCCTCCTATCTAGATATCGAAGTACACCAATAAAACTTCGGGAAGGATAAACCTATAATTATCGGTAAGGAGGTCTTGAGAAAAGCAGGAAGAGTGTCACACTCCAGGGAGCCAACTATCTAAAACCTCTATGGATAATAAATTTTGAACGCACAGGATCCCAAACAGTACCTTTACTCCTTATAACCATTGGAGCTGCACCTGATAGAGGAAAATCGAACGTCTCCAAGGGTTAATTGATATGTGATAGACCAACGCATATATTTTCCCAGAGTCTGTGATTTAGAAAAAAGATGGGGAGAGAGCATATGGCGGCCTGCAGGAGCTAGTAGAGCGCAACGAGAAACGTATTTCTTTATAAGGCTATAAATTAGCCAACAAGCTGGGGAAGAGAATTAGAAAGGCTCGAAAAGGAAATATGAGTAAAATCTCTACGAAAGGTCCTCCTAAAACCCCAAAAACTACAGTGAGCACCATAAAACAATATCTGAAAACGGGAACAAGCCACCAATTAAACAACACGGAGCAACAACCTAAAGCTATGATGGATAAAAGGAAAGTAAAAGAAAAGAAAATCGATGAGAGACCCGATCAGTCAACAATTGATCATACATTGTAAAGTGAAGTGGAAGTAAGCAGGGTTGAAGAACAGGAGATGGGAGCTCAATTCCCCACAAAAAATGAAATGGAAGAAATGCTTCTTAAAATGGAAAACGCGATTAAAGGAGAATTCCATCTACTCAGAGAAGATTTGGGACATCTATTGGCAAGGGTTGAATCAGTAGAGAACAGAGTGGACACTCAGGACCAAGAAATTTACGAGCTAAAGGAACAGATAAGCTTAATCCAACATAATCAACGAGATACTCAATATAAATTGTAAGACTTAGAAAACAGGAACAGGAGACAAAATATCAGAGTAAGAATGGTCCCGGAGAAAAGAGGAGAAGACCTAAGGGGGATCGTGAAAACTATACTTAACCCCCTCCTGGGAAAAGGAGAGGAAGACTTCCCTAAAATGGAGAGGGTCCATCGTGTGGGCAGACTGTCTGTAACTGAAGCAGGAAGACCTCGAGATATCATAGTCAGATTCCGATATTATGAAGACAAGGCAGAAATTTGGTCAAAACTCTTCGGAAAAACACCCTTGAAATACGAGGACTCCGAGATTCAGATATATTCAGATCTGGCACCCCAAACCCTTGAAAGGAGAAGACAGCAGAGACCCCTGCTAGAAGTGATGCGACTTTCCAATGTGAAATATACTTGGGGTTTCCCTGCATGTCTGATAGGGACAAAAGATGGGCGTTCAGCCAGATTAAGATTCCCGGAAGAATTGTTTGAATTTTGTAATAAACTTGAAATACAAGTTCCAGACCTACCAGGCTGGGCTGATAGGGCAGGGAATGGGGGGATGTCTGGAGGGGGGAGAGGGTGAGGTGGAGGCGGGGAGAGGAAAGGAGGGGGTGGTATGGATGCAGACCGATTGTTGGACGGCACAGCTGAGAGCCGCAGGTGACACGCCCGCTGACCCCCGATACCCCAATGATTTTGGGGTACGGGTAAGAGAAATCTGCTGATCAGAGCCTCACCTCACCTGGGATACTAAGAGAAACGAGGTGGGCCAGAATTTAGTATGGCCCCCAACGACTCTGAGACCTTAGATGGGGTCAGGGAGGGAGGAGGAGGGATGAGGGAGGAGGGGTGGAGGGGGGGATCATGTTGGGAGGGATGGGAAGGAGAAGGGGGAGCTCTCACATCGCTGCGATCCTGCCGCCACTTTCTAACAAGAACTAACCAAAGGAATAGGACGACTGAAATAAAATTTATGTCTTACAATGTAAAGGGACTCAATACACCTAACAAACGACTAAAAATTTTGGAAGAACTGAAAAAATATGGGGCAGGTATTGTCTTCCTCCAGTAGACACATATCTCCCATGTGTCCAACATTAAATTGTTTTCCAGTTTCTTCCCAACGTGGTATTATGGGGACACAATTATGAATAGATCAAGGGGAGTGGCCATAGGTTTTTCCAAAGACATTAATTTTAGCTTGGAGAACCGGTTGGTGGATCCGGAGGGGAGATATCTGTTCCTGAGAGGATCAAATGGAAGAACAAAATTTACACTCGTAAATATCTATGCCCCCAATGTAAGACCTATCCAATTTCTAAATGTGATTCTTTCTAAATTAAGGGATTTTAGGAGGGGATATGTGATTCTGATGGGAGACTTACATTTTTGCATGGACCTGGAGCTCGATTGTACGTCCGGTGTACGAGGGACAAATAATGCTTTAATACAAATGATTAAACAAAAATTGTTCTCTAGTCAGTTGGTGGATATTTGGAGGGTCCAACATCCTAAAATTAGAGATTACACATTTTTCTCCCCCGTACACGGGACATACTCACGGCTCGATTATATTCTATTAGATCATGGCCTGCTAGATAAAGTAGTAGAAACAAATGTAGAGATTATTTCGCTGTCTGACCACGCCCCAGTCTCAATGAGGTTGTGTTTTCCGGATATCCAGGCTCCATTATATAACTGGAGACTAAACGAGGAACTCCTAAGGGATAAGGAAGTGGTGGCTCATATAAAAAGGGAATTAGAACAATACTTTAATAGAAAAGATAATGGAGAGGTCCAGGGATCTTATATCTGGGATGCACATAAGGCATATATCAGAGGGATTCTTATAGCCAAGGGAGCGTGGAGGAAAAAAGAACGACTAAAGAAAATAAAAGATTTGATAGTAGAAATTAACCAAGCCGAGCAGGCGCACAAACAGTCCCCGGGCCAAAATAAGAAACTATATTTAAGAATAGTCTCCAAAAGAGACGATTTAAAAGATTTAATGGAAAGAAGCCAAGCAAACTTATAATAGAATAGTAAAAGAAAGATATCTTTGGGGAAACAAATCTAGTAAGCATCTAGCCAAGATCCTACAAAAAAAAAGAAAAAAAATTATATTGAAAAAATACAAAATAAGGAAGGAGATGTCAAATATCTATCTGGGGATATAGCAGAATCTTTTGGAGAGTACTACGAGGGAGTCTACTCGGTAGAGCAGAAGGAAATTATGAAAGGAGATAAAATAAAGAAAATAGAAAGTTTCCTTCTAAATGCTGGTTTGCCCAAACTCCCCATTGAGGATAGTGAGGCTTTGGAAAGACCATTTACTGAGGACGAAGTTAAAAGGGCTCTGATGAGCTCTCCGTCTGGGAAATGCCCCGGCCTGGACGGTTTTACAGTACTATACTATAAAACATTTCAGGAGCTGTTGATCCCTAGATTGTGTTGCTATTTTAATGGACTAGGCTCAGAATATAGAATGAGTGAGGACTCCTTAACTGCAAATATAACTGTAATTCTGAAAGAAGGGAAGGATGGATCAGTGTGCTCAAGCTATAGACCAATCTCGCTCTTGAACACAGACACAAAGCTATATGCTAAAGTCTTGGCAGAAAGGGTCAAACATCACTTGAGCACACTGGTCCATCCTGACCAGGTAGGTTTCGTGGCTGGAAGAGAGGGTCGGGATAATGGCGTGCGTACATTATTGGTCCTCCAAAAAGTCAGAGAAGCAGGGTCCCCAGGGCTATTCCTGTCAATTGACGCTGAAAAAGCCTTTGACAGGGTTGACTGGGGACTCATGCTACAATCACTAGTCTCTATGGGTTTCGGCCCCAAAATTTTACAACGAATTAGGGTCCTTTATGACCACCCAAAAGCAAAGATCAAAATAAATGGAATTACATATTCCCTGTTTAGTATGGAAAATGGGACGAGACAGGGCTGTCCACTGTCTCCTCTCTTGTTTATTTTGTCCCTTGAACCCCTCCTGGCTACAATCAGGAGAAATCCAGGCATAGAAGGTATTATGGCAGATGGTGAGGAACATAAGTTGGCAGCATTTGCCGATGACATCTTGTTCTATATAGGGAACCCATGGCGGTCGATGCCCAACTTATTAAAAAATTTGAAACAATATGGAGAGATCTCTAACTTCAAAGAAAATGTAACAAAATCTTTTATATTGAATATTAATCTAAATAAAATTGAGCAACAGAATATACAGGAGAGATTTACTTTTCCCTGGAAGAAACATATTAAATATTTGGGGATTAACTTGGCGAAATCCATGAAGGAAATGTATAAAATGAATTACTTACCGTTACTTGACGAGATAGGGAAAAAGTGTAAAGAATTTATCAATAGACCTCTCTCGTGGCTGGGGCTTATAAATGCAGCGAAAATGACACTGTTACCTATAATAACCTACAAATTCCAAATGCTCTCAATCCCATTGTCTTTGACGTACCTCAGAAAATTAAAATCCCTTATAATGAACTTCATCTGGAAGAACAAGAAACATAGAATCGCACTCCATACTTTAAAGCAGGAAAAAAAAAGAGGAGGCATAGCCTTACCCGATATAGTTAATTATTACTATGCAATAGTTCTGTCCAGAATCCCTGAGTGGAGTAAAAAATTTAGTGAAAAAAGATGGGTGAAACTAGAAAAAACTCTTAGTAAGTCACAACTCGGTAAAGTTATTTGGAATCCTCCAATGTTTAGATCACTGGGTGAAAGCACAAATATAATGACACTAAATACACTAAAAGTATGGGATAAGATTTATAAGCAACTTAACGGCAAATACAACTCAACATTAACCTCCTAGGCGGTAATCCCGAGTCTGGCTCGGGTTCAGTTTTTTTCTGCTAGGAGCGGTAACCCCGAGCCAGACTCGGGCTTGCGTTGCAGGATACAGGGGGGAAGTTACTTACCTTTTCCCCTGGATCCTGCGATGTCTACCCGCTGTGTGAGCGAGCCGTTCGCTCGCTCGATTCACACAGTGCCGAGTGCCGCTGATCTCCGTTCCCTGAGACGTTTCGACGCACGGGAGCGGAGATCGGCGCCAAATTCAAAAAAGTTTAAAAACACAACACACATACAGTACTGTAATCTTACAGATTACAGTACTGTATACAAAAAATGCACATCCCCTTTGTCCCTAGTGGTCCGCCCAGTGCCCTGCATGTCATTTTATATAATAAAAAGATTTTTTTTCTGCCTGGAAACTGGAGATTGTCCATAGCAACCAAAAAGTGTCCCTTTATGTCAAAAGTGGTTTTAGACCAGCTAGAAAACACTGATAAAAAATTAGAATCACAATTTATCATCAAACAATAAATTTAATGACAGCGACTATTCTGCAACTGAGCAAATTTCAGTGTTTTTGATTTGATTACATTATTGAATCATTTTTTATATATATTTTTATTATATTATAATTTATGATTTTGTGTTTCAAACTTTATCATACCCGGGATGTCTACTAAACTCTGGTTCGGACAGATTTAAGTGAGTTATTCATAAGAATTGCATTCCTACAATATAAAAACGCCAAATTTCCATGCAAAATAATTGTACCGCTTTCAGCACTAAATTCCGGACAGAATCATACCGCCAGGGAGGTTAATAGCACTTAAAAACAATGACTATTTTGTGGCAGGGAACAAATTAGTGGGAGGGGGTTGGGTTAAAAAAGATTGTGCACAATTGAAGGATATATTATATAATGGCAACATTTTACCACTTAAAGAATTAAAAACAAGGGGGAAATTTTTAATATTAATGAATGGCGGTATCTGCAACTATCCCACTTTGTTAAAAACCTCCCCCAGCCGATCAGGGCAGGAGAGGACTTGACCCGCTTAGAGCGGACCTTTACTGCCCCTGAGACGAAAGGGATGATCTCGAATATCTATAAACTAATACTGGAGGCGGACGGATTGGCGATTCCACCATTCATACACAATTGGGAGAGGGAATTGGGCACGCAGGTTGATACACTCACAGTTGGAAAAATTCTAAAATGAACCCATAGGTCAGCATCAGATACTAGAACCATAGAAATGAACTACAAGTGCCTATCAATGTGGTATATAACTCCAGCGAAAACAAGTACGTTTCAGCAAGGCGCCTCAGCAAAATGCTGTAGAGGCTGTAAGGAGAAGGGGACAATGGCACACCTCTGGTGGGAGTGCTTACTGGACAAAAATAATAAACTATATTAAGGAAATCACCGAAAAAGACCTTGAAAATGATCCGTGGGTAATTCTGTTCCACGGTACCAGAGGAGAGGTCAAGCAATACGAAAGGACCTTAGTCCCGCACCTCCTAAATGCTGCTAAACGATTGATCTCAAGAAATTGGCGTAACCAGGAAAGCCCATCCATATGGGAATGGATAGACACAGTTGAGAATACCTGTAATATTGAGTCCCTCAAAATGAATGTAGAGGAGGAAAAAGGAGAAATGGTAGAAAAGTGGGACAGGTGGAAAAAATTTAAAAAGACTTGGAGCTATGCTGAGGTCGTCCGATTATAGTTCAAAGATTTAAGTATTAAGTATCAACCACTGTTTGATATAATAGGCTAATGGACGCAGCGATGAGGAGAGGGGGGTAGGGGAGGGGTTGGGTTGAAAATTAAAACCAAAGTTGTGATAAAACGGAAGATTTTGGTATACGTGTTTAACCAAATAATTATAATTAAGGATGTTAAGCCACAATGATGTGACTACTAGAACGGACAGAGATGAACAGGAAAAAAAAAAGAATAATGAAGTTGTTTTGCTGCTGATATTCACACAGAGCTTGGACAAACTTATTTCTTTATTGTTTCTCATGATCTCATGAATAATATTAATTTTGTTTTTCGTCAGATCTCCAGAATAATGTTTCTAATTTTTTTATTTTAATCAAGATCTTAATTTTTTTTTGTTTTTTCTAGTGCTCTCCATAATATTATTTCTTGTTTTGTGTGTCAAGTTACCACAACACCATTATCTTGTATGTTTTAACCTCAAGGAGGTTGGTTTGTGTTGGTGTCCCTTGTTAATTTGACATTGTATTTAGAAAATGTACCCGCCTACTCACAAACAAACTGTCCTTTTTGAAGTAAAACACATTTGGCAAGTATTTGGGAATCAAAAATAGCTATTTATTCTGGGTCATAACAAAATAAAGAGGAAGGAAACGCTGGAGAAACTGGTGAAATTTGCGAAGCCTTTGCAAGACACAACACAAGACAAACCCTAATGTCAGGTGAAACTTTCCTAATCTTGACCCAATATATGTCTCAATATATAAGCAGTATAGGCCACTGATGCACCAAGTTAAAATTGCACCTTCATTATAATGATCGTCGCTTCCGTTACTCCGTCCTCCGCTCACAGATCGTACATACAACACACGCGTGTTCCGCTTTATATACACTGTGCATGCGTGAAATACACCCGCCCCTGGCGTTCTTTCTTATGTTTCCCGCCCCTTCTCTTTCGGTGGGAGAGCACATGGCGGAGAGAGACAACAGGTGCATGCAGAGGAGAGCAGCAACGACGAAAGGCCGGAGCCACGAACGTCCCAATCCCAGAGGAGTTTTAAGTCCTCAAATATGTCCTTTATAGAGATGGTGGACATCTTGACGTGGGCCGACTATGATGGGAAGCATGGACCTTACCCAAACCTAAATGTGAGAAAGGCCAAGATCATGACTAAAGTTGTTAAGAGTCTGCACAGGAATTTTGGGGTACGGCGATCCAAGAAGCAATTGAGCAAACGCTGGTCAGACCTCAAATTGAGCAAGCACGATCAGTACAGAAAGATCAGGAAACTGCTTCTAAAAAGTAAGTACTTGTCGTGTGTTCCTATTATTATTATTACTTGCATGCTGCTCCATGTGCTTTTCTTTACTGTTGTACAGTTTAAAATGGCAATTTTCATGTTCATGGGCACAGTAATCGGTCGTAGGAAACATTGTTCGCCCACTTATAAGATGTTTTTGGCAGATACAGGTTAACTACATTTGTTCAGGCCTATTTGTATTAAAATAGGTTTGTTGTCTAGATGGGTTTGTAACTAGAATGAAATGCCAACTTGATTCAGTGTAAGGAGAGGACACTCAGCAGCTGTTTACACATCTGGACACAGGAGCAAAAGTGTGGGACACCAGAACAAACTTTTTAGGGTGTCCTACACAGGTGCTCCAGTGGATACTAGGGGTCTCTACATGTGTGATACTTTAACAAAAAAGGGAAGTATTCCAGCTTTAGAAAGGAAATAAAATGTTCTTCAGCTTGGAACTCTGCCAAAACAGACAATTGTACGACCCTTCCAAGCAATGTTTCATATTCCTATTTCTGCCCTCAAATATCTGTGTGCTAAGTATACAGATTTTTTTATTCTAATAGGGGAGAAAAAACTCAGGACATCTGAGGACACCAGGGACCAGGGACCTCCTAAAGACGGGAAATCCCAAAACCACAAGCATGATGTGGAGGGAGATGTTTATGAAGTGGGCGAAATTGTCACCACAACAGGTGAGTGCCTGAGACCACAGCTTCAGGTAATAGATGGATGCCTGAATATTTATAATACATGGTGTGCTTTTTCCTTTTAGGTGATGTGGATGTTGTGGAAGAAGAATCTAATTTCACAAGTGACCTCATCAGGGAGAGAATGGGGTGCAATCGTGATTTAGAAAATATAAAGGAAAACATCAATAATGTTCAACAAAAAATGAAGAACATCATTGATGTTTTAGGCAGAATATAAAACACACAAAAATTGTACAGATTTCTCGTGTATTTTTGCTTTTAAAAAAAAGATTTAAATTTTTTTAAAACCCAAATTTTGAAGATGCACACAGTGTGTCAACATGTTCTATCTGCCATCATGGGCTATCAATGTACGCATTTTGTGGGTGCAACCCCTTCCTCAGAACTCAATTAGTTGAGCGGAAGGGGTTGAACCCCCAAAACACGTCCATTGATCCCCATGATGGGAGCTAGCACATGTTGACATTAGGCATGGGATCAGGAGGGAAATCCCCAGTTTGAATCCCAATTTGTGTGCATCTTCAAAATTTGGCTTTTACAGGGGTGACATCACCCCATCTGATGAAGGCAATATCAACACAGTTTGGAAATACTAATGTCTGATATTGCCTTCAATTTATCAAAGTTGAACTTTGTAAGTTCCTGAGTTGTGTATGTTATGCTTTGAAACATGCCTGTTTAACAAAAAAAAAGAATCTTTACAATGTGAAAAAAAAGTAATACACCAAAGATGTTGGTTTGTTCAAAAACCCTTTTCTAATACACGTGAATGTGCTTTGAGTAAAATGTTTTTTACTCAACAATGTGTGGCTTCTTCTTTCAATGCTCAATAGCAATTTTTGTAGTAAGTTGGTTTTTACTGTGGGGGTTATTTACTAAAGGCAAATCCACTTTGCAGTACAAGTGCAGTTTCATGTGCACTTTTGCAGGGCACTTGGAGTGCAAAGTGCAATTTCCTTTAGTAAATAACACCCACAGTGCTTTATAATTTGCCACAATCACGCCATTTTCATGACTCCACAAAATTCATTCATGGTGCTGAAAATTATGAATAATTTTCTCAGTAATGCATTACATACATTAACAACAAAAACAAGGTGTGTGTAGCAGACCTACAACATAATAGTTATTAGCTGAAGAAGAGATTGTCACCTCATGTATCAAATAAATTAAATTTGCACTATTGAAGAAAATGGCCAAAAAGAAAACTTCTTTGATATTCTCCTTAAACAGTTGTGTAGAATGCAGCATACAAGGATTATGTAGTTAGGTTTATATTCTGCTACGTTGATTGGCATAAGGAATAGGCGGAACCGGCTGGCCATTAACGCCAGAAAGCGTTCTCCACCACTCTTCTGGCTCTGGTAGTTATAAACCCTCTGGTCCAGGGTGAGGGCCCTCAAGGCTTCAAAACTGTCGGCTGGTCATAACAAACTAACATAAAGCACTGAAAAACTGAAAGGCCGGAGCTGAAAATCAGAAACGAGCGGACAAGAATGCTATGTGAATCAAATATGTAATAGAAATATGAACCCACAAGCACAAACAGAAGAGCAGTAACGATCGTAAAAGCACGAGGCTGAAAAGCGTGAATCGTCTGTCACCAAAGGGTGGTGCACTTGGTATTGAACTTCCTCTTTCTAGTGCCGTTGTATGTGTTGTAAGTCACCGCTTTCTTGATGTTCTCAAACTCGGACCATTTTTGTGTGACCGTGTGTAGGCAAGACAAGTTTGAGCCAACATCCTTTGGAAAAAATCCATGGATTTTGTTCTCAGAATGTCCGATCAATGTCCGATTGTGTGTATGCGGCATAACAGTGACATGAGACAAATCCATTATTTTAAATT
Organism: Lithobates sylvaticus; assembly: GCA_028564925.1. Lineage (NCBI taxonomy): Eukaryota > Metazoa > Chordata > Amphibia > Anura > Ranidae > Lithobates > Lithobates sylvaticus. Next base: position 240,031,945 of record CM053028.1, on the reverse strand, counting down.
ACATGCTTGAGAGATGCCTTGAAGCTGTATGTGGTATTATGAAACAGTAAAATCTTTAAGGGTAATTTTTAATGTGTAAGTTTAACTTGGCTTAAAGCGGAGCTGCACCCGCACAAAAAATATTAAAAGTCAGCAGCTACAAATAGTGCAGCTGCTGACTTTTAATAAATGGGCACTTACCTGTTCCTGGTTCCAGTGGTGTAGGCAGAATGTGACGAGAGACCACTCGTCTCTCGCTGCCCCGCCGTCAGGGAATCAGGAAGTGAAGACGCAACGTCTTCACTGCCCGGTCCCTACTGCGCATGCGCGAGTCGCGCTGCGTGCCCCTATTGGTCTCCGCTGTGTCCTGGGAACTGTGTTTCCCAAGACACAACGGGGCAGCTCCAGATAAGGGGCGGGGCAGCTCCAGATAGGGGAGGGGCAGCTATCCGGAAGTGGGTGCAGATACCTGTATTATACAGGTATCTGCACCCCCCTCCCCCCTGAAAGGTGCAATTGTGGCACCGGAGGGGGGAAGGAATCCGATGAGCGGAAGTTCCACTTTAGGGTGGAACTCCGCTTTAACTACAGCAGCCTCCTAATCTAATGCCGCGTACACACGAGTGGAATGTCCGACAGAAAAAGTCAGACGGAATCTTTTTATCGTATATTCCGATCGTGTGTATGACTCATCTGACTTTTTTTTTTCGAAAATTCTGACGGACCTAGATATTTAGAAACATGTTCTAAATATTTCCGATGGAACCAATTCCTATCGGGAAAACTGCTTGTCTGTATGCTGTTCCGACGAACCAAAAACGACGCATGCTCTGAAGCAACGAGACGTACGAGATGGAAGCTATTGGCTACTGGCTATTGAACTTGCTTTTTCTAGTCCCTTAGTACGTGTTGTACGTCCCAATCAATGCTGTGCTAGATGTGTAAAAGTGATAAAGTCCACTGTAAGTCCATATCAATATTAGACGAATAATAGTGACAAATCAAAGTCTTCAAACATGATATATAAAAAAATACACGTCTTTAATATAAGTAAGTCCTCATGCATTAGTGTATAACCAAATAGTGCATTTCCAACACCGTGCTTACAGAACTGATGAAACCACCTGCTGTGATGTAACGTATAGGGTACCAGAAGTGACGTCAAGCATCGATACATGCTGAGTGTACTAATTTTTTTAAAGGCTGAGTTCACCTTTTTTATTTTTTCTTAATTCCAGCTCCCCTATGTCCCAATATAGCATTAACCACTTCAGTCTCGGAAGGATTTGCCCCCTTAATGACCAGGCCATTTTTTGCAATACGCCACTGCGTACTGCCACTTTAACTGACAATTGCGCGGTCGTGCGACACTGTACCCAAACAAAATTGTCGTCCCTTTTTTCTCACAAATAGAGCTTTCTTTTGGTGGTATTTGATCAGCTCTGCGGTTTTTATTTTTTGCGCTATAGACAAACAAAGAGCGACAATTTAAAAAATATATATACTTTTTGCTGTAATACATATCCAAAAATCAACATATTTTTGGTTAAACAAATTGCAATAGGCGTATATTGATTGGTTTGCACAAAAGTTATCGTGTCTACAAACTATGGTATATATTTTATTTATTTTTAATTGTTTTTACTAGTAATGGCGGTGATATGTGACTGCGACATTGCGGTGGACAAATCAGATCCCAAATTACATTTTTTGGGGACCAGTGACATTATTACATTGATCAGTGCTATAAAAATGCACTGATCAATGTAAAAATGACACTGGCAAGGAAGCAGTTAACACTAGGGTGCGATCAAGGGTTTAACTATGTTCCCTAGGTGTGTTCTAACTGTAGGAGGGATGGGCTGCCAGGGAGATCACAGAGATCACTGTTCCCGATGGCTGGGAACAGAAGATCTTTGACATGTCATCTGTCAGAACAGGGATCAGCCTTGTTATCAAAGGCAGATCCCCATTCTGCCTCTGTACCAGGCGATCGCGGGCACGCTCCCACCCACAACAGTGCCTGCAGGAGCCACCATACAGCTATGGCGATTTGCACAGGAGAGCCAACCTGCCGCTGTATAACGACGGCGGCTGGTTGGCAAGTAGTTAATGTAATTATTTAAAAAAAATAAAATGGCTTTCCATTAATTCTACATAGGCTTACCTTACTCTTTTCATAGCTGTTAAAAACACTGCTCGATTACTTCTGCCTTACTTCCTGGACAGACTTTAGGTCATAACATAGAAAGGAGTTGACCAGCTGATCTCACTAGCACACATCATGCACACCCTGCATCATCTATCCTCAGCTGGTCAACTCCTTTGTGTGTCATGACCTAAAGTCTGTCCAGGAAGTAAGGCTGGAGGATCCAGTGTTTTTAAACAGCTATGAAGACAGTGAGGTAAGCCTGTGTAGAATAAATGGAAAGCTGTTTTCTTTTTGCGAAATAAGTACATTAATGTTATATTGTTATATAGGGGAGCTGGAATTTAAGAAAGCAAAAAAGGTGAACTTAGCCTTTGAATGCACTTTTAACACTTGCTAAATGTAGGAGTTATTGTAACCTATTAAATTAGTGTTACTTAACCTCCCTGGCAGTAATCCTGAGTTTGGCTCTGGGTGGAAACTTCAGTACCATAAGCGGTAACCCCGAGCCAGACTCGGGCTCGCATTGCAGCATACAGGGGAAGTTACTTACCTTGTCCCCTGGGTCCTGCGATGTCTTCCCGCTGTGTGTGCGAGCTCCTCCGCTCGATTCACACAGTGCCGAGTGTGGCTGATCTCTGTTCCCTGCGACGTTACGACGCATGGGAGTGGAGATCGGCGCCAAATTCAAAAAAGTTAAAACACACAATACACATACAGTACTCTAATCTTACAGATTACAGTACTGTATAAAAAAATACACATCCCCTTTGTCCCTAGTGGTCTGTCCAGTGCCCTGCATGTCGTTTTATATAATAAATAAAAAAAATTCTGCCTGGAAACTGGAGATTGTCCATAGCAACCAAAAAGTGTCTTTTTATGTCAAAAGTGGTTTTAGACCAGCTAGAAAACAGCGATAATAAATTAGAATCACAATTCATCATCAAACACTAAATTTAATGACAGCGACAATGCTGCAACTGAGCAAATGTCAGTGTTTTCGATTTGATTACATTATTGAATATTTTTTATAGTTATTTATTATATTATAATTTATGATTTAGTGTTTCAAACTTGATCATACCCGGGATGTCTACTAGACTCTGGTTTGGACAGATTAAAGTGAGTTGTTCATAAGAATTGCATGCCTACAATATAAAACGCCAAATTTCCATGCAAAATAATTGTACCGTGAAGTGAACGCATCCTGATTCAAAATCTGCACATGCACAGTACGCTCTCTTGCATTGCAGAAAAGACTCTCCCCACCAAGATTTGCACACTGCTATAGCCCTATTCCATCTCAGACACAGAGCTACAAAAAATGGCCACTGAGCCTCCTTCTTTGAGGACAACTAAAGAAATTATCAATTTAGTTATCCTCAAAGAAGAAGGTTTAGCAGCCATTTTCTTTTGGTCCTTGTTGTGGAAACAAGGACCAAAAGAGTATTTAGGCTAGGCTCCATGAGTGACATAAAAGGCCCACAGGAACTTTGCATTAAACAATATTTTTACAAACAGCCATAGGCGTGCGCAGTGGGTGTGCCAGGTGTGCCTGGGTACACCCTAATCATTATGGGGTTGATTTACTAAAACCAGAGAGTGCAAAATCTGGTGTAGCTGTGCATGCTAGCCAATCAGCTACCAACTCTGGCTTGTTCAAATACGCTTTGACAAAAAAACCTGGAAGCTGATTGGTTTCTATGCAGAGCTGCACCAGATTTTGTACTCCCCAGTTCTGTGTTGTATGTTTCAGGATGGAGATCGGAGGAAGGGGCTAGTAGATATGTAATTTAGCGGCTCCTTCCTTTTTTAAATGAACACCATGAACACACTCACTCACTGTCATTGTAGATGTACAGACCCAGACTAGATGAAGTGGATGGAACTTTCACAAATGTATTTATTTATTACAGGTGTTTATACAGCTTCAACAATTTATGCAGCTCTTTACATATTTTCTGAACCACATCATACATCCCATCAGTCCTTACCATCAAGGAGCTTGCAATATAGGGTCCTTTCCTTTCATGTATACATACTAGGGCCTCTTTAGAGAGGAGCTAACTAACCTATTAGCAAGTCTTTGGAAAGTGGGAGGAAACCATAGCACCTTATTGCTGAAAATAAATAGAGACAACAAATTTTTTCTGGTGCAAGTTCTGGGAACCAGCTATACGTATCCAAGTTCTGAAGAGTCGTGGCTTTCAGACCATGTCTGGTCCTGATATATCCAAAAATATTCAGTTTAATTAAACCACTCAATTCACTTGTTTTATAGTAAGTTTATTGCAGAAAAAAGGCATCACATTTACAATTAAGCACTACGAGTGAAACGCGTCAAGGCTTCTTTCTTGATGTCTGTTTACCTGAGCATGCCTTTTTTCTACAATAAACTTATGGTCCAGCAAAAGAATGGAATAATTTTTTGTATTACTGAAAATTTGCTAAAAACAACTTGTATAACTTAACACAACCAATTTTCTTGAAAGACGTGCGTGAAAGTTCTGTATGAAATTAATTTCTTATGTGCTGCTTGTTGAAAAAAATATACATTATGAAACACAAAACTATGCATCGAGCATATCAGAGATTTATATTTTGATTGCATGCTGAAAAATAATTTTGAAGGGAAATCATTATTAATTGATTCCAGTTTAGTATATTACATTTCTTCACACTCTCCATCTGTTCTGCCATTTCCAATACATCTGTTTATATTAAGCGTGGAAAACAACATGTTAAAAATTGTATGCAGGACCATTAGAAGCCAGCCACAGAATCTTACTCTACTCCTTGCATAAATAATTTAAAATGGTATTGCTCTTGTGAATCATTTGCAACCTGGTCTTGAATCAGTTGGCTTAAATGTAAGCTTGGTGAATAAACTTTCTATAACTATAATACCATTATAGGAATGTGTATGTGATTCAGCTGATAGGCTTAAATGCATAATTTATATTCTAATGCAATTCGTGATCAATTAGATAATAAGTATTAACTGTAATAACCCACATTTTGTAACTAGAAATGGTCTTATCCTGGCATTACAGCCCATACTTTTTTTTTACTTTTGCAGTTTTGTATATCTGTTATTACTATTAGTACTTTTCATTGGTTCTTTCTAATGGAACTTTGCGTAGCTTTTTCCACTTTGGTCCTTTGGGTACTTTCCACTGCAACTAAGGTCTCCTATGACTCCTTCATTTGCCTCCAACTCCCCTCATTTCTTTGCACTTTATAAAAATGTTTGCTTGCATTACACTGCAGACTGATGCTTTAAGCAGCATTGTGACTATAAGTAGAACAGAGAACAAAAAGAAGGTAAAAATACAGCTGCTAATCAATCTTGACCTGAAGTCTCTCATTTGCTAGTCAATCAAAAACAGGCTGAAGGCTTCTTTTAATATCAGTGTCTTTGGAAGTTAGGAATGGTGCCACCTGTATCTCTTCTGCACTGTTGTGCTAGTTTGGTCTTGCATGCTTTGTCTACTTGAATGTCTACTTGGAGCCTACTGGAGTCTGTAATATATGGAGTAAGGAAAACGTATGTAAGAGGTATCTGCTGAGGAGCACTTGGGCAAGGATAGAGCTACTGAGGAGGGTGATGCAACTAGGTTTTTTCTACTGTTTTGCTTATTTTGGCACTTAAAGTGTATTTACACATTTGCAGTCAAATTTGAGAAATTCCTACTATGTTTGTTATGTATTCCCATTCTCTCATTCACGCAACAGACCTGAAAAAAAATGTCTTTGTTTCCAAGGAGAAAGTGTCATGAAGTGTCGTGGTGTTCAAATCTATTTTCCAGCTGTTTGGATAACTGCAATAAAGGAGAGCATGTAAGGATTTTTAAGCAAGTAAACAGCACTTAAAACGGTATCCAGCAATTTTTAAATATTATTGTTAAGTTAGGCTATGCTAATGGTAACATGTAACAAATATAATGTAGGTGTTATCCCAATTTGGCTGCAAAAGTGGAAAAAAACTTTAAGGCCATATTTCAAAATCCTGTTGGACATGCAAAATCTCTGTCTAGTCTTTTTCCTACCACTTTCTTAAACTGATAGCACAAATTTTTCATGAAGTATTCTCGGTTGGCCACTGATCCCTTTTTTAGAGAAAAATTGAGGACTTATTAGTGATATGTACACCAATCAGCCATAACATTATTACCACCCACCATAACATGACCACTCACCTAAAATTTAGCAATTCCCCCATTTGCCGCCAAAACAGCCCACACCCTTTGGGGCATTGACTTCACTAGACCTCTGAAGGTATGCTGTGGTATCTGGCACAAAACTGTCAGTAGCAGATCCCTGCCTCCGCTGGCTTGCCTTTTTCCATAGTGCATCCGGTTGTCATGTCTTCCCTAGGAAAATTAGCCAAATACACCTGGTCATCCACATAATGTAAAAGAAAATATGATTTATCAGACCAGGCCACCTTCTTCCATGGTCCAGTTCTGATACTCACATGCCCATTGTAGGCTGTGGATGGGTGGTGATGGGTCAGCATGGGCACCTTGACTGCATTGCGGCTACACAGACCATAGGCAACAAACTGAGATGCACTGTGGGAAAACATGAGAGTGATTGGGACCTGGCAAACTTAGCAAGAGCATGCCTCTATCCCTGATATGTAAATGTGGATAAAAGAAAAAAAAATGTGAGGACTTTACTTGTGCAATGCGAATGATGATATATATATTGACAATAATATAAAAACAATATTGAAATACATATGGTCTACTTTAATTTATTTAGGTGTCACAATCACGTGAAAAACACGGATAGACACATAACAAATAGATTCGTACTTATAATGATAATACTAATATTGATAAACATACTACTACTAATAATAATAGAAGTAATAATAATAATAATAATAATGTAATAATTATCTAATTTTAATGTTTATTCAATAATTATTTAACATGACAATTGATAATTATAAAATATTTGATACAAGTAATCGGTAGACATAATTGATAAGAATTGCAATAATCATGGTTGATGAATTAAATGCAGAAGAATAACATACATCCAATACAAATTGATACACGATACTGGAAATGTAAAACTCAAAAAGATTTCAAGATTCATCATAAAAACCGGCTTTTCTTGGCACCCTTTATCTGGGACCCTACACGTTTCATGGCCTGTAGCCAATCATCAGGAGTGAAAGATGTAAGACTATACTGAAAGATGAAAATAAATGTATAACTATTAATGTATAGTTCCCTCTAGAAAGGGGGAACATACAGACAAACAACAGATGGTCAGTCACTTATGAATCAACTCAGAGGCTGTGTCCAGCTTCTGAATGGGAATACGGTGGGTCCAAGCAGTGTGTCTCACCCAGGGTTAAGACGGGAGACCTCTCACTCCTCCCCTCTCCCTCCAAGAGGGGCCAGGGAAAACAGCCAAGGGGTGTACCAGACACCACAGCAGAATCCCTGTGTATGTGTTACGTGCCTTCAGAATATTATCAATACCTAAAAAATATAATGTGTAAAACCAAAAATCACAAAAAATATATAAACGTAAGTGCAAATAAAAAGGATGAAGGTGTGGTAGGTGTATGAAATAAATAGATCACCTATGTGTCCACACAGGAATAGTTTGGTGTTCTGACACCATTCTATTGGAATTAGAATGAACTTTTTCAGCAATTCGAGCTACAGTAGCTGTTCTTTTGGATCAGACTACATGAGCAAGCCTTCGCTCCCAACATGCATCAATGAGCATTGACCACCCATGACTCTGTCGCCAGTTCAGTGGTTCTCCTTCCTTGAACCACTTTTGGTAGGACCTGACCACTACAGACTGTGAACATCCCACAATAGCTGCAGTTTTGGAGTTTTCTCTGATCCAGTTGTCTAGCCATTACAAAAGGGCAGGCATAGTCAGGCACTCTTGCTGAGAGCCTGTGACTACCCCTTTGTTCTATTAACCCCCAAAAGAAAGCTACAGGTGTAGGGGAGGACATAAATGGAGGACGATTTCACCTAACAGAAGAGGCATAAACACAAGGGACACATCCTATCCTATTCAGGTGCCCGGGCCATTTTCGTGTGCCGGACATATGAATTACAGCAACGGGGGTGTTTTTGAAAGCACCTGATTAGAGCTATAGGCTCTAATAGGTGCCCAAAAAGGTGAACAGCGGGCGGAATGCTGTGCGTTCGCTGTTCACTCAGCTGTGTGTTAGCAAAGCGAAGGAATTCGATTTGCTAACACTGAATCGCCTCTCAGCCAATCAGGTTGCCGGGTCTGTTACCGGTCATCTGATGGAGGACATGCAGGAGACCACCGCTGACCCACTCCGAGACAGGTAAGTGCCAGGCAGCATCTGATGGGGCACACTGGCGGCATCTGATGGGGCACACTAACAGCATCTGATGGGGCACAGTAGCGGTAATTGATGGGCACACTGGCAGCATCTGATGGGGCACAGTAGTGGCAATTGATGGGCACTCTGGCAGCATCTGATGGGGCACAGTAGCGGCAATTGATGGGCACACTGGCAGGAATTCATGGGCACAGTGTCAGCAATTGATGGGCACGGTTTCTACGTTTGATGGGCACAGTGTCAGCCATTGATGGGCACAGTGGCTGCATTTGATGGCACAGTGGCTGCGTTTGATGGGCACAGTAGCTGCATTTGATGGCACAGTAGCTGTGTTTGATGGCACAGTGGCTGGCTGCATTTAATGGCACAGTGGCTGCATTTGATGGCACAGTGACAGCATTTGATGGGCACAGTGGCGGCATTTGATGGCACAGTGGTTGCGTTTGATGGCACAGTGGTTGCGTTTGGTGGCACAGTAGCTGCAATTGATGTTTTTTTTTTATCAGTTTGTTTGCGCGGTCCAAAAAATGTTGAGCACCAGCCGCCACTGGTACTGACTGTATTTTATATCCCTTGTGCAGATTTTTCTATTTTTGATTTTGGCTGCACTTAGGTTTTATTCACATGACCTCCGGAACATTTACCCCCCCATCATGACCAGGCCATTTTTTGCTATACGGCACTGCATTACTTTAACTGTCAATAGCGCAGTCATGCAGTGCTGTACATGAATTAAATGTATCCTTTTTTCCTACAAATAGAGCTTTTTTTGGTGGCATTTGATCACCACTGGGTTGTTTTGCGCTATAAACAAAATAAGACCAACAATTTTGCAAAAAAAAAAAAAAAAAAAAAAAAATATTTTTTTACTTGCTACTATAAAACATCCAATAAAAAAATTAAAATAATCGAATTTCTTCATAAATTTAGGCTAATGTATTCTGTTACATTTTTTTGGGGTTAAAAAAATCCCAACACCCCTCCTTCCTTTACCTTCTGGAAACATTTGGTCAAGGTCAACTTGCCTTTATATAAAGATGCCTATGTTAATCAGGGTTGCCCCAAAAAGTATGATAAAGTTTGGTCTAAATGGTTGGCTGACCCAACCATAGCTTCTATGTTAGATAAACCATAACACCTTTGTAATTTTATATTCTTGATGTACATAAAGGAGATATGAGTTGATATTGGAGACATCCTCCTCCAACTACCATTACTGGTATTCCCAAGACGTTTTATCGTTAGGACCTGAGCCATACACAGACTCAGCACAGTCATCTAGATCCTGGAGTTTTGCTATTGTTTGTTACAACCTCTGCGTGGGTGGCTGTGGTCTATATTGTGACCTTTTATTTTTGCTTTGTTGTGGTGTATGATTGTACACTTGATATATCAATAAACAATTATATAAAAAAAAAATATCCCAGCATCTACAAATGATGGTATGTATAGTGGACATTTTATTTATTTATTACTAGTAATAGCAGTAATCAGCGACTTATAGTGGGACTGCAATATTGTGGCAAACAAACTGAAACTAACTGACACTATTGATACTTTGATACCAGCGTTAAACATCTAAGGCAATCGAAGGGTTAAATGTGTGCCTAACCAGTGTTTAAGTGTACACAGTGTGGTGTTTTTTTACTAAGGGATGTGATGAATTTTATTCCCTGCTTTGCAGGGAAACAAAATCCACCACATCCCTGATGACAGGACGGAGCTCTGCCTTGTTTACATATGCAGAGCTCAATCCTGTGTCTCTCCTCGCCAATCAGCGGGTGCTGGTGGACATCCATTGGCTGGCACCCACTGATCGGCTTCTGCTGTGACTAATCACAGAAGAAGATGTGCACACCCCCTATGCGGAAGTGGTGAATCACATATACATATATATATATATATGTATGTATATGTGATTTTGCACAGAACGGCGGCCCTGTAGCAGTAAATCTGCTGTAAGGAGGTTGGGAGGTGGTTAAAAGTATTTTAGCCTAGGCCTTTTTGGTTTCTTCTGGTGACACAGAATCAAATTCAAATCTTCCTAAGGGTTATGCTTATGAACATTTGTTTTGAAAATTATGTTATTTTAACAAAACTCAGACATAGACTTTTGCTTCTGTTTGAAACGATTTAATGCAGGAAGTATAGACTGGGGGAGATTTACTAAAACTGGTGCACTTAAAATCTGGTGTAGAGTGTAAAGAGTGTAAAAACTGGTGCAGCTCTGAATAAAATTCAGTCAGCTTCCAGTTTTTTTTGTCAAAGCCTAGAAGCTGATTGGCTACCATGCACGGTGCATGGTAGCCAATCAGCTTCTAGGCTTTGACAATAAAACCTGGAAGCTGACTGAATTCTATTCAGAGCTGCACCAGTTTTTACACTCTCCAGTTTTAGTAACCCCTCATTATTTTTGTGAAAAACATACTATTGCTCATTTTTAAATGCAACCATAAACATATCATAGGAAAAAGTGTAACAAATAAGATCCCTGCTTGTGCTTATATACTGTAGACTGTGTAAATATTTATGCTGAGGCAAAATCCATCAAGAGGCATTTTACTATAGAAATGTGGTAAGAAGAAAAAAAATTTTCAGTAAAAATTACCGTATATATTCTCGAGTATAAGCCAAGGTTTTCAGCACATTTTATTGTGCTGAAAGTGCCCCCCTCGGCTTATACTCGAGTCAAGCACTTTTCTGCAGCAGAAAATTATATTTTTCGAACCAAATTTGGGGCCCCGTATCTTGGGGCCACTTGGTGCTAGGAACCTCAGCTTTGGATATGTTGTGGTGCAGGTTCCACTGGGTTTGCACACCAAAAATGGGTTCCTAGCACCAAGTGGCCCCAAGATACGGGGCCCCAAATTCGGTCAATTATGTCCATCTACAGCAATTTTGTTTCGGGACCCTTTGGGGCTGCAGCTAGGGAGCATCTAGGAACCCTTAACTACAGAGTTTGAAGTTTCGGGGGACCTATGGCTGCAAATGGGAACAGTGAGGCTGCAAATGGGCATGGTTGACTCTCTTTTCCACTTACAGTAGCTGCGCATTTCTTACCCTAGGCTTATACTCGAGTCAAAACGTTTTCCCAGTTTTTGTGGTAAAATTAGGTGCCTCGGCTTATATTCGGGTAGGCTTATACTCGAGTATATACGGTAATAGCTTTTTACAACCAGAAAAAAGAGGTGAAATTGGAAATAAAAAACTATAAAAAGCAGTAAAATGTTGATTTCACCCTACTGATTATTTGAGTACATGCTTGTCACATTTACATGAAAAACTACTTAAAAGGTGGGATCTCTGTTTCTGGTAGGATAATATGGAGAGTTTGAGTATAAACATAAAATCGGTTTGTAATTGGTTTTATGTTCTACTATGTTCTACTACATTCATATAATTGATTTATACTTTATCTTGCAATTTCATATAAGGCTATGTACCCTGTGTTATATTGTATATATGTGCAATGCTTAAATGACTAGGATGTATTTTTACTTTCAGTTTTTAAGATATTTTGTACAAATAAAATAGTTATGTTACTATATTTTGCATATTTTTGAGTTTTTGTGAAAATGTTTTGTTTATTTTGCTGTTGTTGCTATCTCCTTACTTTGCAGTCTATTTTACATATAAAATACAGTAAAGTACAGATGTGCGTAAAACAGTGTATGCCTTACATTTTAAATTGGCATAGGTATCCTTTATCTCAGCAGCTTCAACAGCTGATTCTGAGGCCAAATTCAAAGTGTTATATGCATATTAATGAAACGCTCCTAGATGGCATTTGCAACATGTAGCTTTGCAAAGTATCTTTTAAAATTCGTTTTTAGAATATTTCAAATGTTTCTACCAATTATCTTTAAATGCTTTATTTGTAAAAATGCAAGCTATAATTAAATGTGTTAGCAACTTGTTGTTCGCATTGATGCTCAAGAATGCTTGCATTTTGTGAATGAAGTATTGAAAGTGAAACTGAACTCCCCAATATACCGTACTCACTTCCACCTTCCATTGATATGGTAGTTACACCCCTTGCTGGCATCTGTCATCTTCTCCATGGGCGCTGGGTTTCTAGCCTCCTAATTGGCTGACAGGGGGATGATGTCATCCCGAGCATGCACAGCTCAGTGTATGTTTAATAGGAAACTGTAAGAATGTGGGTACTGTAAGTGTGTATTATTGCAGAAGAGACATAGCATGGATCTTGTGACAGGCTTGATTCATAGCATATGTTTAATGCTTGTCCCTGTAACTCCTTGGCTGTACACTGGAAAGTGGAGTGCCTAGGTGACCTCATGTCATGATAAGTATGTCCTTTAGTCCCTGGCTAGCTGGGGCAATGCGAAGGTGGTGACAGGATATAACAGGGCATGGACTTCTACGGGTGCCTGGTTGGAGATCTTGGGGGAAAGGTATTTGTAGCAGGTGCCAAGCACCAGGCAGACTTGTGGACTGGCAGATGCAGATACACGCCAACAGGTGCAGGGCAGCAGGCAGACTTGTGGACTGGCAGATGCAGATACACGCCAACAGGTGCAGGGCAGCAGGCAGACTGGTGGACTGGCAGGTGCAGGTACATAGCAACAGGTGCAAAACAGCGCGCAGCAACCAAGCTGGAGAGCAGGTGGATGCAGGATCTCGAGTGATCAGACAGGCAGAAGTTAGTAATGGCCAAGCAGCAGAGGTACAGAATCGGGTCCAGAGCAGAGTCAGGGCTAACCCAGGGTTGGTATCAGGCAAGCAGAGAAGGCACCGCAACATTAGGCAAAAATCAGAGTTAAGTCACAAGCTGGTTCAGCAATAAGGAACAAGCTGAGTCAAACCGGCTGGGTATACACAGGAACAAACACAGGATCAGATCACACATGGTAGAAGCTGACAACCACTCAGAAATCTTCTGGTTTATGGAGCTACTTTAAATAAAAACTCTCATAAGTTATTATGCGCTCCGGTTAGGGAACCTCTAGTTGTCACTCAAGAATTTCTATTAGCAGGTGCGCATCTTTGTGCTCGAGTTTGTATACGATTTCCCTGACAGAATGTTTCACATAATTAAAAACAGCAGAAAGTCTTTTGTTTTTTTTCTGAGACATTGGGGTTAATTTATTAAAGGCAAATAGGCTGTTTTCCTTACAAGGGAAGTTGCACTTTGCAAGGGGCATTTCCCCATAACTTACGACAATGTGCGCAGTACCTTATATATATATATATATATATATATATATATATATATATATATATATATATATATATATATATATATATATTGTACATTTACATCAGTCCCTGCCCTCAAGTAGCTTACAATCTAAAGACCGTAACTCACATTCATTTACTGTACTATGGACAATTTACCTACCAGCATGTCTTTGGAGTATGGAAAGAAATCCAAGCGGGCACAGGGAGAGCATGCAAACTACAGGAAGGCAGTGTCATGGCTGGGATTCAAACCAATGACCCTATTTCTGGTAAGTGGAAGTGTTAACCACTTAGTCACTATGTCGCCCTTGCACGTTATTGGGTATTCTTTGATAAATGAAAATCTACCATAATGACACACTTGAAAAGTACATATTCCCTTAGTAAATCAACTCCTCTGTGTAGTAGAGAGCACAGCAATATCTAGGGCAGGAAAAAGAGCCTGATGAAAAATTATGGCTGCCCCTAGGTACTTATGCAATTACAAAATATACTTAGAAACTGATTTTTCAAAGGAATAACATTATGTTTGGATTGCCTAAATTAACTTTCTCTCTTTCACATGTTTGTATAAACAATATTACAAATACAAAGGTCCCATTTTAAAATTACAATCCAGTCAACAGTAAAAATAAAATATATAAAATCCTTCAGGGGACACAGCCTATGCACTGAATGGTTTAAAGTGTTGACTATTTTTATTTTTCAAAAGAGTGGGGGAGGATTAGAACTCCCGCCAGGTTTTATTACCACCAAAGGCACCATTAGAGAGATTCATTCACTTCCTGTCTGGTAAAAAGGTTGTTCCCAAGACAGAAAGTGACGGTATATATATCTCTTCAACAGCAAAGCAGACAGAAGTAAAAATTATTTTAATAAGTTAAGTAAGGAAATGCTTTTTATTGTTGTCACTTTTCATTTTGCAGATTTTCTCTCACTTCCTGTCTCGTCAATGCTTGCCCCCAGAACAGGAAGTGAGGGAAAATCTCTCTAACGGAGCCCTGGATATCAGTAAAACCCGATAGGGGTTCTAAACTTCCCCCACTATATATGAATAGTTTTTAGTATAGATAAACTTTAATTTCCATTTTTTGCAGCTTAGTTTGCCATTTGCATAGTTTCTTTGATTGCTACTTTTCAATTGCCTTGAATCGATTTTAGCACTTTGAATGACAATTACTCAGTTATTCAACACTGTACCCAAATTATTATTATTATTATTTTTTTTTTTTTGAGACAGATAGAGCTTTATTTTAGTGGTATTTAGTCACCACTGGGTTTTCTATTTTATTTATTTTTTTTGCTAATGTTATCACATTTGCTAATAAATAATTTTTCTTCATAAATTTAGGCTAAAATGTATTCTGCTACACTTTTTTGGTAAAAAAAAACCAAATCAATGTATATTAGTTAGTCTGTGTGAACGTCATAGAGTCTACAAACTATGTTATACAGTATATATTTGAAAACGTGATCAGTCCTGAGGTACTGGCTGCCTATCTCAGTTCTTGAGACCATAAAATGCCAGGATAGTATAACTATATACTCCCCACATTACTCATTTTTGGAAATAAGACAGTAAAAGGTATTTAGTAAGAGCCACGGTGAGTTTTTTAAAGTTGTAATTTTTTTGTCATGATTTTTTGCAAAATTAATACATTATTCTTTTCACAAAGTTGCCATTTCATTTCTCACACACAGCATAGGCATCAGGGCTCAAGTCCTGCAAGAACGCAAGGGAACAGTGTTCCTATACTTTTTCCACAGCTGGAACGCCATTCCTGTTAGCAGCTGCATCCTGCAGGACTAGCCTTCGAAGTATGTGAGCTGTGTCCATTATGGACAGTGGAGCCCGCAAAAAATATGGCTGCGGGCCAACAGCGCAACCGCACATGCGCCACTCCAAAGCCTGCAAAGCACATACCTGATCGTCATTTTCAGCTTGTCGGGTGCATGCGCAGTTGTGTAATGGTGCCGCCTGGTGCCATTTTTGAATGGAAGACAGTAACACTCGGTCTTGGCGGCGTCTTGCCACAGCAGAGAGCAGGAGGACAGAAGCAATACACTGATGTGAGTGTCTCGTGGTGGCACCTCACCACAGCAGAGAGGAGGACACTGATGTGAGTGGGGCATTTGAGGACATTACTGGGGGGAGTGAAGGGGCAGAGGAGGACATTCCTGTGGGGGGGGGGGTGAAGAGGACAGAGGGGGACATTGCTGGGGGGGTGAAGGGGCTGAGGAGGACATTATTGGGGGGATGAATACGGAGGAGAAGGACAGTGCTGTAGGGGGTATATGAAGGTGGGCATAGGAGGACTCTGCTGTGGGAGGGGAAAGGGGGAAGATTAGGCTACTGCTGTTGAGGGGGTGATATAGGGGGCATGGCAGGACACTGCAGTGGGGGATCATGATATAAAGGAGGGCAGAGGAGGACACTACTTGAGGGTGGCAGAGGATGACACTACTGTGGGGGGAGGGTGAAGGAAGGAGGCAGAGGAGGATACTACTGTGTGGGGCAGTGTTACCAACCTCCCATTAATGTATGGGCTGCCTATAAAAAATATGTCCGCAGCCTCTATCAATCTCTTGTATTATGTCCGCATCCTCTAACCATCTCCTGTACCATGTCCACATCCTATAACCATCTCCTGTACCATGTACGCAGCATATGACCATCTCCTGTACATTATCCGCAGCATCTAACCATCTCCTGTACCATGTCCACAGCATCTAACCATCTCCTGTACCATGTCTGCAATCTCTGACCATCTCTTGTCTTGTATCATATCTGCAGTCTCTAAGAGGGAGTCTGGAGAGAAGTCAAGAGTGGGAGCGCTGCTGGGATGGGGGTCACGGCAGAAGTCAGACGTGTGTGGACTGTGGAGAGGAGCATACAGGTTAAATTATTAAGTTGTTACTGTTTTATATTTGTTTAATGCATGTGAATTTTCGAGGTGTCCTCATAAGCTGGTACTTTACAATAAATGTTACAATAAATATACACACCCTTTTTTATTTTTGAGGTGGTGGGGGGGATCTTGGGTGAGTTCCCAAATTTTTTTTCCCCAGGACCTGACCCCTGATAGGCATATTTAGAATTACACCCCAAAACACACTCTGTTATGCCTCCTGGGTATGGGGCTACCACATGTGTGAGACTTTTTCACAGCCTAGATACAGAGAAATGCCGGGAAAGTTAAAACACCCACAAAATTAACCCATTTTGGAAAGCAAGCACTCCAAGGTATTTTATGAAAGGCATAGCGAGTCTTTTACAAATGTACTTGTTCACCACAAGTTTTTGGAAAAAGCAGGAAAGAAATTAAAATGTATTTTTTTACACAAGATTGTCAATTATTACCATATTTCTAACACACGTCATGGACATACTAATGCCCCGTACACACGGTCGGAATTTCCGACGGAAAATGTCCTATTGGACCATGTTGTCGGAAAATCCGACCGTGTGTGGGCGCCATCTGACTTTTTCCGTCGGAATTTCCGTCGGAAAAAACTTGAGATGCTGCTCTCAAATTTTCAGACAACAAAGTCCGATAGGACTTTTTCCGATCGTGTGTAGCAAATTCCGACGGACAAAGTGCCACGCATGCTCAGATCAAATTACAAGACCAAAGCTATTGGCTACTAGCCTCTACGTAGTTCCGTCGTACGCAACGAACGTCACCACGTTCAGAATGATTGGATTTTCCGACAACTTTGTCCGACCGTGTGTATGCAACACCAGTGTCGGGCAAAATCCGTCGGAAAAAATCTGACGGATTTTGTGGTCGAAATTTCCGACCGTGTGTATGGGGCATTAGAATTACACCTCAAAACATATTCTGCTACTCCTCCCGAGTATGGTGCTATCATGTGTGAGACTTTTTCACAGCCTTGACTAATAGAGAGGCCCAAAATCCAAGGAAGCACCTTCAGGCTTTCTAGGGACATAAATTATGCATCTAATTTTGATTACCTATTACATTTTTGGAGGCTCTGGAGCACCAGGACAGTAGAAACACCCACAAAATTACCATATTTTGGAGAGTAAACTTCCAAAAATATTTTTTTTTTTAGTTTTTTTTTTTTTTTTTTTTTTAATCAAAATTTTACAAGATAGGTTACAGTCAATGTAACAAGGTAGATATACAAAGTAATAACAAAAAAAGAGAGGAGCTCAATGTTTAAACTATGTCATAAGCTTGCAGGTTTCGCATGGTATAGGAGAGCATGGCCTCAAAAAGAGGTAGAACCTGTCACCCCATCTGGGTACACGCTGTGAGCAGGTTCTTGGTGGAACTCTAGTGAGCGGCCTGCCTTCGACCCTAGTATGGGTCTGAGGAGCACCATATCAAAAGTATAGGTGGACAACAGTGTGAACTAGCGAACAAAAGAAAGAAAAGAATAAAACTTTTGCCATGGGTGTATCGCAATACACATAGTATAGCTATGGGTTATAATAGTTAACAGTAATCAAAACGAGCGTTGTGACTGAGAGGAACAACTGAGGTAAACAGGGTGAGAAGATTTAAACGTTGATGGGAGAGGGGCATCAGTTATGTGGGAGTTCATTCATAGGGGGTTTGCATTTAGGGTGTTTAAGCCAGAGGTCCCAGTTTGTTCGGAAGGTATGAATTTGGAGGTGGGCCTTGGCGTGCATAAATTCCATTAGGCAGTGGTTATTTAGGAGTGTGAGTATTTCCACGATGGAGGGGGATGCAGGGGATTTCCAGTTTTTGGCAATGGCTAGGCGTGTAGCAATGAGAACATGAGAGATAATATTTTGTGAGGGTCGGGGCCAGGATTCTAGGTCAAGGCCTAATAGCGCCATTTGTGGAGTCAGGGATACAGGAACTGATAAGATGGAGAGGAGGAGTGTGGATAGCGTAGTCCATAGCGTGGCCAGGTTTGGGCATTCCCACCATATGTGAAGTGAGGTACCCGGGGATCCACAGTTTCTCCAGCACAGATTGCTTGCAGCCGGGTATATGTGGGCAAGTTTGGTTGGCGTGAGGTACCAATTATGGTATATTTTTTGGGCTGTTTCCCAATGAAGTAGGCATTTGGAGAATTTCAAGGGCAGTTGGAGTGAGCGGTACCATTGTTGGGGAGTATATGTGCAACGTAGTAAGTGCTCCCATTTCAACATTGTGGGAGTTTTGAGTTTTGGGTGGGTTTCAGTAAGGAGTTTGTAGCAGACTGAAATGCCACGTCTGTGGGGCGAGGTGAGATTGAAAAATGTCAGTATGTGCCATGCAAGTAAGTCTTTCGACCAATGTACTTTAGATAGAATTGATCGCGCTCTCAGGTATTTAAAGAAATCTTTATGGTCTAGGTGAAAGGTGGATTGGAGAGTGAGGAATGATTTGAGATTGGGACCTTGATAGAGGGTGTCGATAGTGGGGATGCCTCTGGCTGTCCAGTCAGAGACGTTGATGTCAGGAGTGAGAATGTGGAGGGCTGTCAGTGGTATATGCTGGAGCAGGTTTAACGGAATACCTTTAGATGATTGTATGATGGTTTTCCATACTCGTACGGTGGCATTGATTGTGTCTAGGAACGAGTGCGTCACGTGATGTTGCAGTAAGAGGGCGCAGAGGATCAGTTTGGGTTGGAAGGTAAGGGCCGTTTGTTCTATTTGTAGCCATGTGGTACGTTGAGTATTGGTCCACCAGGCTTTGGTCTGGTCAAGGATAATCGCTTTATAGTAGGCCGCTAAATTTGGCGCTCCCATCCCACCAGCAGTAACTGGTTGGCAGAGAGTGGTGCATTTAAGTCGGGATCGTTTGCCGTTCCATATGAAGGTGTTAAGTATATTTTGTAATTGCATTATCTGTTGTCGGAGGAAGGGTATGGGGATGGTTCGGAAGATGTACAGGACATGAGGTAGAAGGAACATTTTAGTAAGGGCGATCCTGCCTGCCCAAGAGGCCGTTGTGTATTTGAGGTCTTGTATTGTTTTGTATAGTTTGTTTATGAGGCTGTTAAAATTTAGAGAGCGAAGGCGTGATGAGGGTGTGGTTAGTTGAATGCCCAGGTATGTAAGGGTGGAGTTAGGCGTCCACGAAAAAGAGGTGCAACTGGTGATAGCATGTTTGACTCGGTGATCCAGTCCGATGCCCAGCATGCTAGATTTTGAAAAATTGATTTTATAGAGAGAGATTTTGCTGAATAGTTCCAGGGTATTGTGTAGTGCGGGGAGCAAGGTGACAGGATCAGTTAATGAGACGATAACGTCATCTGCATATAGGCCTATTTTATGTGTTTCTTGTGCTATTGCTATTCCTGATATTAGCGGGTTGTCTCTAATTGATTGGGCCAGGGGTTCCATGATAAGGGCGAATATTAGGGGTGAGAGTGGGCACCCCTGACGCGTCCCGTTAGTGATACGGAAAGGGTCTGACAGTAGTCCGGAGGTCATTACTCTGGCACTGGGAGAGGAGTAGAGGGCGAGTATTGCCTGGAGGATGAGTCCCTGAAAGCCAAATTTGCGGAGGACAGCGTGTAAGTAGGACCAATCCACTCTGTCAAACGCCTTCTCTGCATCAAGGGAGATGAGCAGAGAAGGTGTTTGATGGTGTTCCACCCATTGAATCAAATCGATGAATCTGCGGGTACCATCCGAGGTCTGCCTGCCAGCCACAAAACCCACCTGGTCTATATGAATTAGTTGTGGTATGATATCAGAAAGTCGCGTGGCCAGAAGCTTGGCAAATAGCTTAGTATCAGTGTTAAGTAGGGAGATGGGTCTGTAGCTGGCAGGCTGGTCGGCCGGTTTACCTGGTTTCGGGATAGTGACAATGGTAGCTTGGAGGGATTCCGGTGGAATTGAGCCCGTGTTAGCAATAAAATTAAAAGATTGGCATAAGTAGGGGGTCAGGAGTTCAGAGAACGTTTTATAGTATTCGTTATTAAATCCGTCAGGGCCTGGGGCCTTATGTAATGGTAGAGCTTTGATGGCCGTTTCAACTTCCGACGGCGTAAACTGAGAGGAAAGGTGGAGGATTTTATCTTGTGAGAGTGTGGGAAGGTGAAGGCTAGAGAGGAAGTTATCTATATCGGAGGGTGAGGGTGGTACGGCTGAGCCAGTGTCGGTAAGATTGTATAATTTGGAATAATAGGAGCTAAATTGGTCCGCTATGTGTTTAGGGTTGGTATGTTTTGTACCCCGGTGGTCTGTAAGGAATGGAATTTTGGATTGCATTATTTTGCGTTTGAGTTGTTTAGCTAGATACGCCCCGGGTTTGTTGTGATGTGAATAAGATTGTAGGCGGAGGCGTTTGAGATGGTAGTCAAAATTAGAGTGAAGGTGGTCACTCAGGGCTTGTCTAGCCGTTTGCAGATCAGAGGCAAGCAGGGGGGAAGGTTGGGGTTTATTGGCACGTTCAAGAGTACGTATGCGTTCTAGAAGTGTATTCGTGGTGGAGTTACGGGTTTTCTTCTCGTGGGCGCCTAACTTGATTAGGAGGCCTCTGATGTAGGCCTTGTGGGCATTCCAAAGTATGGTGTGGTTATCTACCGAACTTTCGTTTGTGGTAAAATATTGTTGTAATTCGGATATAATCTGCTTTTGGTAGGTTGGGCGCGTAATGAGGGAGGTATTAAGCCTCCAGATAGTATTGTGTTTGTGGGAGAGTGCTGGGAATAGTCTCATAGAAATGGGTGCGTGGTCAGACCACGTGATGAGTCCAATTTTGGTGTCTTGGACCAGTTGTAGGGTGTGTTTGTCAGTCAGAAAAAGATCTATCCGGGAATAAGTTTGTTGCGCGTGGGAAAAGAATGTGTAATCCCTTTCGGTGCCATGAAGGCATCTCCAGGGATCATAAAGGTCTTCTGAGTGGAGCAGGGGGGCGAGAGAGGAGGAGCGCTTGCGGGCAGGGTTAGAGGTATCTAAAGTGGCATCAACAATTTGGTTGAAGTCGCCGCAAATGATTAGGGGTCCTTGTTTAAAGGGTTCGAGCTTTTTTAATAGTAGTTTGTAGAAACGGTGTTGATTTGTATTGGGGGAGTAAATGTTGGCAATAGTGATGGTTTGGTTATTGATAGTGGCATTTAAGATTATGAATCTGCCATCCGGATCTATGTCCGTGTGGAGTGGTTGGAATGAGACTGTGGAACGGATAGCAAGCATAACACCCGCTTTCTTCTTGGTGGCGTTGGCGAAGTAGGAATGAGGGTAATGTTTGTGAGAACAGGAAGGGGGTTTGTTGGATGTAAAATGGGTTTCCTGTACACATAGTATGTCAGAAGAGTGAGCTAAAGCTTCTTTCCACAGCATATTTCTTTTATAGGGGGAGTTCAGGCCTTTGGCGTTGATGGAAGTGAAGGTGATTGACATCTTGGGAGATGGGAATTCAGCGGGGTAGGAGGGGATACGGGGTGCAGCCTAGTGATAGGTACGTGTGGGGGAGGTTATGAGGGGGTAGACCTGTGGTAAAGAGTTGCAGTGGGAAACTCAGTCAATAGAGCAGCAAGAAATCAGAAATTTCTATAAAACAGTGTACACAACCTGTAATAAGCAATGGCAGTTTAGCAAGAATCAGGAATTTCTATAAGACAGTGTATACAACCTGTAATAAACAATGGCAGTTTATAGCGTTAGTTTGGTACAAAAAAAAATGAAAATAAAAAAAATAAAAAAAAATAAAAAATGCAGCAAGGCGTCTGTCAAGTGCTTGGCACTTTTCTCACTCTGGGGGAAAAAAGAGTACGGAGTGTACACAGTGGTACGCTCATCAAGGACAAATATGGGTCAAAATAGTGCAGGGTCAATGGCACAAAACTTTTCCAAGGGGCACTTGAAGAAGTATAGCTGTATTAGGTAGCCTTCATCTGTGAATGAGAGCAGGGTTATGGCGTTTGGGAGCTGAGGAGGATGACGATGGTGGGGGTCGCTGAGGCAGAGGGTCTGGAGGCGGAGTGGTGATCAGTCCCCAATTGATCATGCGCTTGACGCCATCCTTGGGAGTAAAGATGGTGGTGCTTTGGTTCTGGTGCGTGACTATCAGCTTGGTAGGAAAGCCCCATTTGTATGGGATGTTGTTTTTCCTGAGGGTTGCAGTGGTTTGTGAGAATTCTTTTCTCTTCTGAGCAGTGGCAGCTGATATGTCAGCGTAGAGGGACACAGAGGAGTAGGGATCAGGAAGCGGAGAGGCGGATCTGGCAGCCGCCATGATCTTCTCTTTTACCTGGAAGAAATGGATGCGTGCTAGGACATCTCTGGGCACAGAAGCAGGGAGATGAGGGGGCTTGACAAGTCGGTGAGCTCGATCGATGGTCATGTCATTTTGTTGCAGTTGAGGTATAAGTGTGAGGAATAGCTGTTGTATGTATGGGATCAAGTCTGGGGGCTTAATCGATTCTGGTAGCCCTCTAAATTTGATGTTATTCCTCCTCGATCGATCTTCCAAATCTGCGACTTTGGCCTTCAGATAGTGAATGTCCTCAGTGTGGTGATCGTGGGCATCCGCCATTTCATTATAGGCCGCCGTGTGGTCCGTAAGTTGTCGTTCAATAGTGTCTGTGCGGTCCTCTATTTGATCGATTCTGGTATGGAGTACAGAGATCGAAGATCTCAATTCATTACGTATGTCATGCTGTAATGACAGTAGCATGAGCTTGAGTGTATGCTCAGAGGCTGGTTGGTCAGATGCAGGCAGTGCAGCAAGGGAGTCAGGGTGAGATATTTCAGGGCCTGCAGTGGCTGGTGTGTCCCAGTGCTGCTTCTTAAGCAGAGGAGCTTTGGTGGGTGAGAGGAATTGAGAATGTGCAGCTCTCTTACCTCTGTCGGCTGATGAGGGCTGAGGGGAATCTGCTGCTGGGGCTGAGCTGTCCATCTCCTCAGGGAAGTGCGGTGGAGGGCTCCCTGGTTCAGTCAGGGGGATGTGTGGCGGCGCGCCGGCGCCATTTTGGGCTGTCGACATGTCAGCTCTCTGGAAGTAATACGTGAGGCGGCGGGGCTGATGGGGGCCGATATGTCCGCTCCCGGACATACCGATCGAGTGCCCGATGGTTCCGCTCCTCTCTGGTGAGTCAGAGAGGGGGGATGAGCTGCTTGGTAGTGCAGGGAGTTGCTGTGTGTCCTTCGGCTGAGCGGAGCTGAGGGATCAGGCGGCCATCTCAGTCCGCGGCTATTCACGCCCCCCCCAAAAATATTTTTTAAGTGGCATGATGAGTCTTATGGAGATGTCATTTTATTGCCACAAGTTTTTGGAAAATGTGAAAAGAAAATTTTTTGATACAAAGTTGTCAATTTAATTAGATGTTTCTAACACGCAACACGGGCATACTTAGAATTACACTCTAAAACATTCTGTGGCACTTTTTCACTGTCTGAACTGATTATGTATCGGACATTGTATCTATTGAAGTGATCAGGGAATATACTGTAGCTTAAAGCAGCATCACCTATAGCATCCCTAGTTCCTATACGCCAAGCCAGCCTGGACTACTGGTACATGGCTTCCCCCAGTAATGCCCTAATCACCCTAAAGCTAGGGTTAAACCTAAGATAAGGATTCATGATACTTAATGTAAATTAATTGCCATGAGTATCTCAATACAATCAAGCTCGTCCACGCTGCAGTGCTAATGAGTAATATTAGAAAGCTTGTATTTTTTTATTATTTTATTAGGGCCCATTCACACCATTGTGATAATGCCCATTGGTGTGATTAATTTGGGCCACCCCAAGGCAAGTTTTCAGTGCACTGACAATGTACTAGCGAGTATTGTGGTGTGCTTTCATTGATGCTGCATGCACAATTTTTCGTCTGTTGTCATGCATTGGGCAGCTAGTTTTTCCATTTCTACCTCTGTAGTAATGCACCCAAAACATGAAAATTTTTTTTTTTTTTTTTTTTTTTTTACATTTAAAAAATTAAGAATAACCCTAATGGTGAAACAAACTATAACAAAAAGCTATTTTATCTGAAACATATGCAGTTTCAGGTACATAAGTGTGAACACTTGAAGGTCTATTTTATTTCACTTATTTTCTCAGAACAAAAATGAGAACTTTGTCCAGTTATATCAGCAGGCTTATTGTACTTTGCTTTTGGCTGCTCTGTTGTAACTGTAAAGACTTTTTTATACCATAAAGCTGGTCAATTTAGGGCAGAACACATTTCAGACAAATTACAGAACAAGTTCTAGTGGTCTATTTCCTAGTGACTTTTTTAAGCCAAGTAGTCTGTAAAATGTATACTTACTTGGCTTTTGTTATATTTCTCTGTATAAATATGTTCTGTAAAACTTTGCTCAGGAGGGCTACATTTCTACTGACTAAAATGAATAGAATGGAAAAAATTAAGATATATTCCATTTTAGTACAGTCTTAAAAGTGCCAATACCTGTCCTGCTGATCAAGCAGATTAAAATGTATTCCACAAAAATATGGTTAAATGGGCTGTGATGTGAAAGGCAGTTAATTGGTAAAGACTAATTGTGGTTTTGTGAGAAATAAATATTTATTACAGGCACTTATATACTGTATCTCAATCAATTTACCCAGTGCTTTACACATATTTATTATATATTCACATCAGTCCCTGTCCCCAAGGAGCTTACAATCTAAGGTCCCTAACTCACATTCATCCATACCCATATCAAGGCCAATTTAGATAGGAGCCAGTTAACCTACCAGCGCTACTTTGGAGTGTGTGAGGAAACAGGGAGAACATACAAACTCGTTGCAGGTAGTACTGTGGTTGGGATTTGAACCAGCGACCCTATTGTTGCTAGGCAGAAGTGCTAGCCACTGAGCTATGCATGCAATCTTTGGTTTACTGCATCCATTGCAACAGGAAGCTTAGTGAAAGGGTTACAGTTGTACTCAGAAGTTTACATACCCTGGCAAATTTTTATGATTTCTTGGCCATTTTTCAGAGAATATGAATGATAACACAAAAATGTTTCTTTCACTCATGGTTAGTGTTTAGCTAAAGCCATTTATTATCAATCAACTGTGTTTACTCTTTTTAAATCATATTCACAACAGAAACTACCCAAATGACCCTGATCAAAAGTTTACATACCCCATTTCTTAATACCGTGTATTGCCCCGTTTAGCATCAATGACAGCTTGAAGTCTTTTGTGGTATTTGTGGATGAGGCTCTTTATCTTCACAGATGGTAAAGCTACCCATTCCTCTTGGCCTCCAGTTCCTGTAAATTATTGGGCTGTCTTGCATGAACTGTATGTTTGAGATCTCCCCAGAGTGGCTCAATGATATTGAGGTCAGGAGACCGAGATGGCCACTCCAGAACCTTCACTGTATTCTGCTGTAGAAAATGACAGTTTGACATTGTCATGTTGGAATGTCCAAGTACGTCCCATGCAAAGCTTCCTGGCTGATGAATGCAAATGTTCCTCTAGTATTTTTTGATAACATACTGCATTCATCTTGCCATCAATTTTGACCAAATTTCCTGTGTCTTTGTAGCTCACACATCCCCAAGACATCAGTGATCCACCTCTGTGTTTCACAGTAGGAATGGTGTACCTTTCTGTATAGGCCTTGTTGACTCCTCTCCAAATGTACTGTTTATGGTTGTGGCCAAATAGCAAAATGTTAGTCTCATCACTCTAAATGACATTGTGCCAGAAGGTTTGAGGCTTGTCTCTGTGCTGTTTATAACTAGAGTCATAATTAGAGTTGAGCGGACACCTGGATGTTCGGGTTCGGCCGAACTTCGGAAAAAAGTTTGAGTTCGGGACCGAACTTGACCCGAACTTGACCCCAAACCCGAACCCCATTGAAGTCAATGGGGACCCAAACTTATGAGGACTAAAATGGCTCTAAAAAAAGTAATGGAAAGGGCTAGAGGGCTGCAAATGGCAACCAAATGTTGTTAAGAGCATGGCAAGTGCTCTGCAAACAAATGTGAATAGGGAAATAACTTAAAATAACATAAAAATTAATAATAAATAAAAAAATAAATAAATAACAAAAAATAAATAATAATATGCTGGAGGCCCCCTTCTCAGCAGAAGAGTTACAGGAAGTCATTAAGAACCTCAGAAACTCAACGGCACGATGCCACACATATGGTGGGAATGCCCCAGAATACACCCTTTCTGGAAAAAATTATTCAATTTAATGGATAAGCTAGTGGGAAAATAAATACTTTGAAATTAAACATTTTTTAAATTATAATCTTGACCTAGGAGGACGAGGTCCATATGGAGTAGAAGGTTGAGGTGGTGGTGAATGTGGCTGTGTAGGTGGAAGCAGCAGTGGAAGAGGACGAGGTAGCCAACACTGGTTCAAAAATACAACAATGGCTGGGTAAGGCTGTTGATGTGTCGAATTCTGTACCCCTTCGGATAGTGTCCGCCCTGTACTGCGCTGGCTCAGTACGTAGGACAAGGGGATTTCGAAAATCTCCAAAGACGAACGGCGTCTACGCTGTGAGTCCAGGTTCAAGCCACACCATCCGAGGTTCAAGCCGAGCGAAGCGAGGCCGTGCCCGAAGCACAGCGAGCGAAGCGAGCCCATGAGGGGCCCGGTTACTATGTGCTACTGTATGTCCACTTGGATGGTGGGGCTTGAACCTTCACTCATTGTGCAGACGCCGTTCATCTTCGGAGATTTTGTGAATCTCCTTGTCTTCCGTACTGCGCAAGGGCTGCGCCTGCGCAGCACGGGCCGAACACTATCCAATGGTCGGACAGTTTTTGTCAGAACACCGGTATACATGTCTATTCTGCACAAGGTACGGACAAGTCCTGTGGGATCCATGCCGCGCTTGTCTGTGATAATGCCCCCTGCCGTGCTAAATACACGTTTAGATAATACACTGGCTGCAGGGCAGGCCAGCACCTCCAAGGTATAAAGGGCAAGCTCAGGCCATGTGCCCAATTTGGAGACCGAGAAGTTGAAGGGGGCAGACCCGTCATTCAGTACGTGTAGGCGTGTGCACACATACTGCTCCACCATGTTGGTGAAATGCTGCCTCCTGCTAAGATGTTCCATGTCAGCTGGTGGTGCTGGTTGTTGTGGCATGCTGACAAAGCTTTTCCACATTTCGGCCATGCTAACCCTGCCTTCTGAGGTGCTGGCGGTGCCCCGGCTGCGTTGGCGACCTCTTCCTCCTCCTCTGCCTTCACCTTGTTCTTCCACCGTACCCCCGCTGCCAGGTAGGAATGCCACCAGCAGCGCGTCTACCAGCGTGCGCTTGTACTCGCGCATCTTACGATCACGCTCCAGTGAAGTAATTAAGGAGGGTACGTTGTCCTTGTAACAGGGATCCCGCAGGGTGACCACCCAGTAATCAGCACCAGTTAAAATGTGGGAAACTCGGCGGTCGTTGCGAGACACTGCAGCATGTAATCGCTCTTGTGTGCCCGGCTGCCCAGAGGCAACAAAAAGCTGTCCTCTGTGGGAGGTGTATCGTCTGTGTCCTCTGTATCCCCCCAGCCACGCACCAGTGATGGCCAAAAGCTGGTCTGGGTGCCACCCTGCTGTGAACATGGTTCCTCCTCCTCCATCTCCTCCTCATCCTCCACCTTGTCATCCTCCAGAACTGTGCCCTTGCTGCCGGACAATTGTGTACCTGGCGTTTGTTGGTGCAGGAACCCACCCTCGTAGCCACTTGTGAATGACTGCCCTGAAAGCCTTGGAAATGATCCCGGTTCCTCCTCCTCCTCCTGTGCCACATCCTCTTCCATCATCGCCCGAAATGTTTTTTCAAGGAGGCATAGAACTGGGATAGTAACGCTGAGAACTGTGTCATTGGCACTGGCCATGTGGGGGGAGTACTCGAAACAGCGCAACAAGGCACACAGGTCTCGCATGGAGGCCCAGTTATTGGTGGTGAAGTGGTGCTGTTCCGCAGAGCGACTCACACGTGCATGCTGCAGCTGAAACTCCATTATCGCCTGCTGATGCTCACACAGTCTGGCCAGCATGTGCAAGATGGAGTTCCACCTTGTGGGCACGTTACATATGAGGCGGTGAGCCGAAAGGCTGAAGTTACGCTGCAGCGCTGACAGGTGAGCAGCAGCAGGGTGAGAATGCCGAAAGTGCGCACAGACGGCCCGCACTTTCTGCAGCAGCTCTGGCATATCGGGGTAATTTTGAAGGAACCTCTGGACCACCAAGTTCAGCACATGTGCCAGGCAAGGGATGTGCGTCAAAACGGCTAGGCCCAGAGCTGCTACGAGATTTCGCCCATTATTGCACACCACCAGGCCGGGCTTGAGGCTCACCGCCACCAACCACTCATCGGTCTGTTGTTCCATGTCCCTCCACAACTCCTACGCAGTGTGGGGTTTTTCTCCCAAACAGGACATTTTTAAAACTACCTGCTGTCGTTTACCCCTGGCTGTGCTGAACTTGGTGGTGAAGGTGTTACGCTGACCGGATGAGGAGGCGATAGAGGATGAGGAAGCGGAGTAGTAGGAGTTAGCAACAGGAGGCAAACTGAAGCGCCCTGCAATCCTCGGTGGTGGAAGGACATGCGCCAAACTGCTATCTGCCTCAGGCCCAGCCGCCACTGCATTTACCCAGTGTGCTGTTAGGGAGATATAACGTCCCTGACCGTGCTTACTGGTCCACGCATCCGTAGTTAGGTGGACCTTGCCACAGATGGCGTTGCGCAGTGCACACCTGATTTTGTCCCCCATTTGGTTGTGCAGGGAATGGATGGCTCACCTGGAAATGTAGTGGTGGCTGGGCACGACGTACTGTGGGACAGCCAATGCCATCAGCCTTTTAAAACTCTGCGTCTCCACCAGACGGAATGACAGCATTTCAAAGGCGAGGAATTTTGAAATGCTGGCATTCAGGGCCAGGGATCGCGGGTGGCTAAGGGGGTACTTCCTCTCCCACTTCAGTGTTTGGGAGATAGAGAGTTGACGCTTCCGTGGGACATTGTGGAGATGGTGGGTGACCCAGGTGGTAGTGTTGCTGGCAGATCCTCTGTTTGCGGGTTGGCAGGTGCCACTGTCACTACAGAGGTGGATGAAGAGGCCGAGACTGCAGCAGAAGAGAAAGCAGGAGGAGCCAGAGACCTTTCTTGGTTTTTGAGGTGTCTGCTCCAATGCAGCTCGTGCTTTGCACTTAGATGCCTGGTCATGCAGGTTGTTCTCAAGTTGAGAACGTTTATGCCTCGCTTCAAGCTCTGATTGCACAGCGTGCAAACCACTCGTGTCTTGTCATCAGCACATTGTCTAAAGAACTGCCACGCTAGGGAACTCCTTGGACCTGGCTTTGGTGTGCTCGGTCCCTTGCTGCATTGGGCAGTAGCAGACATACTGTCTAGGGGACGGACGCTCTGCTTTTGCACCCTGCTCCCTCTTCTGCTGTGCTGGTGGCTCTGTGCGACCACCGCCTCTTCCTCCGAACTACACTGGTCACCTGCGTGACGTTGATTCCATGTGGGGTCGAGGACCTCCACATCATCTTCCACCCAGTCTTCACCCCTGCCCTCCTTGTCGGTCTGCACAATTGCGAAAGCAGCAGCAGTTGGCACCTGTGTTTCATCATCATCCGAGGCTTGCTGCGATGGTCCTCCCATTTACTCATCATGAAACATAAGTGGTTGGGCATCGGTGCACACAATATCTTCCACTTCTGGGGCAGGGCTAGGTGGATGGCCCTGGGAAACCCTGCTAACAGAGTCATCAAAAAGCAGAAGAGACTGCTGCATGATTTGGGGCTCAGACTGCTTGGCTGATTTGCAAGGGGTGAGGTGAAAGACTGATGGACATCGGCTGCAGGTGCCAACTCTCTCCTTTTATCAGGAGACTGGGTGGGAGACAATGTGAAGGAACCGGAGGCACTGTCAGCAACCCAATCTACTATCACCTGTACTTGTACTGGCCTCAACCTTCGTACAGCCTCATTAGGCGCGACCAAATACCGCTGCAGGCTCTGTCGCCTACTCGCACCTGAGGAAGGTGTTTCACTTGTGCGTGTAGCTGGCACAGATCGACCACATCCTCTCCCTGCAACAGGAGCTCCACCAGCAGCACCACGACCGGGGCCATGTCCCTTCTTTGACGTTCTCCTCATTTTTTCCAAATTTAGGATCTTGCCCTAAATGGGTGTTTTTGCAATAGCAGAATACACCCACAGTATGTAAACAATGTATCTCAAAACCTACAGAAATTTAGAAAATGCTATTCCAAAAAAATGTTTTTGCCCTAAAAAAATTTTATTTGAATAGCACAATAGAAGAAAAATATATAAATTGTGTATGTCCCACCTCCAGATATGCAAAAAACACTGCAATTTTTTTTTTTTTTTTGCACTAAATGTGTGTTTTTGCAATAGCAAAATACACCCACAGTATGTAAAAGGTGTATCTCAAAACCTACAGAAATGCAGAAAATGCTATTCAAAAAAAATGTTTTTGCCCTAAAAATATTTTATTTGAATAGCACAATATAAAAAAAATATATAAATTGGGTATGTCACACCTGCAGATATGCAGAAAACACTGCAAAATATTTTTTTTGCCCTAAATGGGTGTTTTTGGAAGAGCAGAATACACACACAGTATGTACAGGGTGTATCTCACAGTAACATATGCAGTGCTGGTGCACTGAGCTTGCAGATAAAATGTATATTTTCTCTGGCACTGGGCTCATGGCAGTGTAAAAAGACTGTGCACTGCAACCCAACCAGGTAAATTTCTGTAGATCGCTTTGTATTAGAATAGATTTCTGAATCTGGACTCCTAGATAATTCTCTCTCCCTCAAAGCAGAAAAAGGAACCTTGCCCTACACTGTCTATCTTTTCTCTCAGTGCAGTGTAAAATGCTTGTGCACTGCACCCACACAACTAAATCTATGTAGATCGCTGACTAATTAGAATAGATTTCATGAATCTGGACTGACTCCTATCATGTAATTCTCTCCCTCACAGCAACAGCAGCCAAGAACCTTTCCCTACACTGTCTAAAGCACAGTCACGGAGTGATTCTAACTGTAGGGGGGGATGGGCTACTACTCACATGACAGAGATCAATGCTCCCGATGACAGGGAGCAGTGATCTCTGTCATATCAAGGCAGAACGGGGAAATTCCTTGTTTACAAAGGCATCTCCCCGTTATTCTACTCTGTGACACAATCGCGGGCACCCGGCGGACATCGAGTCCACAGGACACGCGGTCACGGTCATGAAGCACGCAGTGGGCACCCACAATGCTGCTTCTTAAAGGGGACTTACCTGTACGCCATTTGCCCAGCCATGGCATTGTGTTGACGTATATCGTCGTGTGCTTGTCGGCATGTGGTTAACCCACTACTACTTCCACTGGATCCGAGCCTTGACCTTGAAAGGACCGAGTGTTGACGTATATCGTCGTGTGCTTGTCGGCATGTGGTTAACCCACTACTACTTCCACTGGCAGAAGTGATGATTTTATTAAGACTACGGTAGTCAATACAGGGACGTAGAGATCCGTCCTTTTTGGCGACAAAGAAGAACCCCGCTCCAGCAGGGGAAGAGGACTTGCGGATTAAGCCTCTCTTGAGGTTCTCCTGAATGTAGTCAGTCATGGCTTGTGTCTCAGGGATGGAGAGAGGGTAGATCCTGCCACGGGACGGGGTGGTACCAGGGAGGAGATCAATAGGGCAATCGAAGGGTCTGTGTGGTGGCAAGACCTCCGCTTGCTTCTTGCAGAACACATCGGAAAAGTCCTGGTAAGGCTTGGGAAGACTAGGCAGAGCAGGAGCGTAGGAAACTTGTCTAATGGGTACCGCTTGGAGGCAATGCCAGTGGCAGGAAGGACCCCAACTCTTGATGTCCCCCGAGGACCAGTCGAGGGTAGGAGAATGTAGCTGGAGCCAGGGTAGGCCCAAAAGGATCTCTGAGGTACAGTTGGGTAACACCAAGAAGCTAATCTTCCACTGGCAGACCTCAAGTAGTCTTACAACGATATCAGGTTGGCCAAGAAATAAGGGATATAGGGTGTGATAAGAGAAAACTTGTACATGCTTACACATTGTTAAACAAAGAATTTTTTTTTGGACTATAACATGTCGGTTCAGAAGTTACTGTCCGACTTTAGGCCCATGTGTAAAGATCCTCATCTGATAGAAGCTGGTCTCTCAACCTGCTTTTGTTGAATGGATATGCTGGTGAAACAGGCATGCTGTCATTGAGCCATGTAGGCTACTGAAGGAGAGAGAGGATGGTGGGAGCATCTGCTCTGAGGAAAGGAGAACACATGGCTCAAAGCCACCAGAGAGAGAGAGTGAGAGACTGAGCCACTGCTGGGATACAGACGTGCTACACCACAGATCGAAATTGCCTGGGGTAACCGAGAGTGAGCGGTCATCCATGCCAGAGGGATACGTGATGTACGTGTTGATCCTTGCTATTGATGTAGATATATATACTCACTGGCCACTTAGATAGGTACATATTGCTAGTATCGGGATGGACCCCCTTTTGCCTTTAGAACTGTTCCTAATTCTTCATGGCATAGATTCAATGAGGTGTTGGAAACATTCCTTTGAGATTTAGGAATATATTTACATGATGGCATCACACAGTTGCTGTAGATTTGTCGGCTGCATGTCCATGATGCAAATCTCCCTTTCCACCACATCCCAAAGGTGGATTAAGATATGGTGACTGTGGAGGCCATTGGAGTACAGTACACTCATTGTTATGTTCAAGAAACCAGTGGTGAGATGATTTGAGCTTTGTGACATGGTGCATTATCCTACTGCTGGAAGTAGTCATCATAAAATGGGTACACTGTAGTCATAAAGGTATGGACATGGTCAGCAACAATACTCCGGTAGACCATGGCGCCAAAACAATGCTTAATTGGGCCCCTGTCAGAACACAATAGATCAGAAGGGGAGGTTGCGCCACTAACATTGCATGTGTTAGTACGGAGATCTGTACGTCTTTTTTTCATTCAGCCCGCTGGGTTGAACCAAAAAAAATAACTTCCCGTGTGTGCGCAGCATTAGAATACTCGCAATTTTTTTTTACAATTGCCTTTATACTTTTGTGCATGAGAAAAGAACAATTGTAGAAACAAATAGAGAATAGTCTTAAACCTAGTACACACCAGTAGTCTTTTTCGTTCAACCCAGCGGGCTGAATGGAAAAAACAGACAGCTCAAAAAGAGCCTCTGTACTAACGATCTGATGTTCGTACATCGATCTCCCCTGCTGTGCTATTCTGTTCTGACAGGGGGCGGCCTCCCGCCAAAACACTCCGGTCAGTGCTCTCAGACAGTGGCTGAGAGTGCTGATTGGGAACCGATCACCAGACCCTTTTCGTTTATGCCCCTTCAACAAAAGCCAGCCGAATGGCTGGCTTCTGTCGGACCGGCTGCAGTACACACAAGGGCCAAATGTCAGCCGATTTCTATTCAACCGGCTGATGCCGCCCAACATTCAGCCTGTGTGTACTAGGCTTAATTATAGCTCATTAATGAATGTCTTTACTTAATCATGCGTGTCCATGTTCACAATTTCTTTTACCACCACACCCAGCATCCCTTACTACTTGGCCAATTTGACATTATTGTAGGTTTATGAACATCCTACTAATGTAATTCTCTTCTCTTTTAGCTTTAAACCAAGCTGATAAAAGGCACCTCAACATCAATGGTTAACAATGTATTGGCCACTGCTAATATAAATTGTAGGCTAAGAGCAGGGAAAAAGTCTCATATTGTCAAATGCTGACACACAAAGAGAAAAGAACTTCCTAATAAGGGCAGATCTCAGTAACTGAAAATAACACACTGAAAATCTGAAAAAAAATAGGTTGTTGAAATTAATCAAAAGAATAAAATAAACATCCTCACTGTATTATTGCTAACATCAAATTTTGAAAAGGAGGAACTATTTCTGATATATAATTGATGATCTTGTGCATAACAGCAAATTACAAGCACATACAATTTTACAACAGAATTAAGTCATCATGCTGGGTTGTTTCATTTCCTTTACTACTGATCAAAATCAATACTTGACAAGTGATTTAATGTTCCCTCTTGAAGTATATTATTATTTCCCCAACAGGGCATAATAACCTTATTGGTAGTTATGTTGTCTGCAGCCTCACCTTAGTGACACCACTGAGTGGGTGTTTGATTCATAGTGTTTCCGTGTTGGGATATTAGCTGTATATTAGTCTCATTGATACCAAGCAGCTGGATGCAAAGGCTTTCATTGTAATTAGAATAATTAAAGGAAACAAACACAAGGAAAATTTTTCAGTTGTGCTTTGTGCATGCTAATCATTGAACAGCAATATCTGCACAGCTTCCTCCACTTCAAACCTCTTTTGCTTGGGTGTTCACTAAAATCTCACATTTTGTAGCTCCTCTTATTACATTTTGTAAGAAAATCCTCTGATTAACAGTTACAAGAAGTATTTAAAATAAAACTTTTTTTGCAACTATTTGATTAGATTCTGTTAAAAATTCTTAAATCATAAATAGATTACAAGGTAGAGATTTACTTGAAAAGTTAATTAACACATATATGAACAACATTCCAGAGAGGATTTACAGTATAAAACCAAGTCAATATATACAATAAGCCATGCATTTATGTTTTTAATCAATCAACACTTTTTTGTTGCTTACATTATTTTAAATACTTTTATAAAACTGGTACTGTGATAACTACTATTAATTAATACATATAAATATTATATATTGTAGAAACTTAGAAAGTGATGGCATCGAGTCTGCCCCATTTTTTGTTACTTAAACATGTTTTTGTATTTTTGTTTTGTTAACTTTTTTGTCTGATTATCGATCTATGTTTGTCCCAAGCATGTAGCATATGCATTTTATTTTTCCATTTAAGTATTTACCACTTCTAAATGTTGACCAAACTGACCTGGAAATATGATGAGGCTTACTGTATATGCCTCACTTTTTATTGTTCAAAGTTCTTGCATTAAAAAAAAAAACACTACATTTACAAAATACAGTCTTTATATACATGGCCGCACACAGTTATCATGGAACCAGTTTTCATTACTCTTGTGCTTTAATGTAGAACTTCTTCATTCACATAGTAT
Source organism: Lithobates sylvaticus (assembly GCA_028564925.1). Lineage (NCBI taxonomy): Eukaryota > Metazoa > Chordata > Amphibia > Anura > Ranidae > Lithobates > Lithobates sylvaticus. Next base: position 239,996,241 of record CM053028.1, on the reverse strand, counting down.
AATATTGAAAAGTTGTGCCATTAGCTATGAATGTTACCTGCCCCAACCTAAAGGGTTTTGGACTAAACTCTTACCTGTCAATGAAAAAATTCTGTTTAGTTGTTTATCAACTGTCACCACAGGGACATACCCAAGTTTATGACTTGGCTGTGTCATGGATCATAATCCATACCTTTTGTGGATCTCATTTTCCAAAGATCAGGCATTATTTAGAATTCAGCTTTCAGAGGGTCCATGCCTATTGCTGGGGACACAAATCTTTAACAGTCTTTCAGGGTTATGCTTACCTCCTTTGGGAGTCCCTGAAAAAGAAACAAAGCAGTATGCTATAATTGGAGCATCCAATCTCTTGGCAGTTTTATCAAAATTTAATAACACAGGTTTCTGCTGTGAGCCCCTGCACTCCATGTATTGTTGTTTAAAAATTAGAATGGTTGCTCCCAGCAGTGCCCAAATACACAAGTCTTTTTCTTTGTGAGCCTCTTTCAGTATAAGATCCAGACGTCCTGAATATGATGTACCTACAAATCTATGTTTGTTTTTCTTTTATGTCTATATTTTTATATAGACATAAAAGAAATAGTATATATAGTATAGTATATATTTTTTGTGTACTTTGGACAACAGATTTTCCTCGAAAATATTTCTGTTAAATCAAACAAAAAGTTTACTTTAATTCTACAATTGATCCAGAGGAAGACAAAAATCCATACAAGGATGGTCTCATTACATGAACATGTGAAAAAGAAATCAACCACCTCTGACTTCTTAACTGACCCAAATAAAAAAACAATATACAACAAATATAATAAATCTTTTTAATCCCAAATCTGGGCAAATATCAGCCCACCTATTCCTTTCTCACCCATTCACAATTGCTTGCCTGCACCACTTCCAGGAGTGAGGACTGGTGATCCAGCTTTGCAATTTGTTTCTGTGCCAACCTATCCCTTCTTCATGAAGTCATTATGATACTGCAATCTTCTGAATCCTGAGAAAACCCTGCTGCTGGACAGCCAATAGGAAGAGTACAGGCAAAGACAGAGCACCTGAAGAACACCTTCCCACTTTACAGTAAGCAAGAGAGAAGTCTTTGGACCATGAATTAAAGTAGATAGGGCTTTTAGAATACAATTTTTCATCCATTCACAAAAAGATTTTTACTATATTCAATGAATTAGGAGGTTGAATGAGGTTTATAATTTGACCAGCCATTGTTTCTGGTGAGTTTTGGACAAATGGTGAAGGAGCACACCGGGTGTTTTGTTACACGATTAAGACATTTACTTTTGATCATTTTATTTTTAATTTTTTTGGGGATTGCAAAATGGAATATTTGGAATACATATGAATTTTTGATATATGCACTTCATTAATGAACATTATTTTTTTTGCGGTAAGCACCTTTTGTTTACTGTGTCGGCACACAGTTTTTCCTTTGCACTCTTTTCAACAGCATTTGCACTTTATTTGTTTGTTTCATAGAACAGAAACTTTTTTGGTATGATAGTATGAATTATTTTATTTGAGACACAGTATTGATCATTATATATAATTGTTTGATTTAATTCATTTCACATATAGTAGTGGGTTCATTATCACCAGATTGTAGGATTATAGATTTTTCTTCTTGCCATATTAACTGGAGATTTATCAGTACTCAGGTGGCAGCAATCTCATTTAATTCCTCAATCTTCCATTAGTATCTTTGAAGCTATTTTTTTTCTTTTTTTTACCCCATTCTGTGATTAAGGCATGGGGGGGGGGGGGGGGGTACACTCACAGCTGACACTAGTGTTGTGCAGGACTTTAACTAAACTGGAATAACCACAATTTTAAAAGTACCCTTTTCCTAGAGTTTCAATTAAAATGCAAACAGCACTGAAGTTTTTAGGGGCAAATCTTAAAAATCAGTTCTGACCATTTTCAAGGCTAGTAGGCAAGCAACTGTCAAAAAAAGAGAGTCTGCAGGAGTCTGACATTGCACCATTGATCTGCTGATTATGGGTGCAATCCTCTGTAGGCTCCTAAGAAAAAAAAATTGCACTTATTATTATTTTTTAAAAGTTAACATCCTTTGAAAAGGGCTTTGTTAATGTAGTTTTGGATGCACACTTTTTTTCTAGCCACAATAGGCCTAAAATGACCAGCGGACATTGCAGTCACAACAGATCTAAAATCTATAGGAAAGTGTGCTATTATAAAAATAAAGATAAAGCCATCAACTTCCTATAAATTTAGTCAGTGGCACAACTGTTTAATGGTATAGTTTGTGAAGTGTCTTTAAAGGTGGCATGGGAAAAACAACAATCTTTTAAGTTACATACTGGGGAGTTGTATGTGGTATTATGGAATAGCACAATTTTCAAGGACAGTGTCAGTGACACCATATTCTGCTACCACATATTTTAGCTATATTTATAAACAAAAAAAGGCCGTCAATTTTGAAATTTTGCCTGCCTGTGCCATTCTGCCGATGTACATCTGTGTGTGGCGGTCGGCAAGTGGTTAAGGTAAAAAAAAGTTTACCCCCTTGTCCCAACTTATACCCCTTCCAGCGCTGTGCCTGAGAACAGCAATTCTCTCCTCCCCTCATTTGTCTCCCAGCTCGCACAGGCTTTGCTGAGAGCAGCGGGAGCCATTGGCTCCCTCTACTGTCAGTAAAATCCATGGACGAAGGTGCAGAGTGTGGGTTCCAGCCTCGTTATGTGTGTCTATTAGACATGTGCACACTGAAATATTTTGTTTCGGAATTTCGTTGTTGTCCGAAAAATAAATTTATTTAGTTACTCCCAAAATTTTTGTTTATTTATTTTGTTTGGTTAAAAAAATGCATTCGTGCGAAAATTTGAAATAATTAAGGTTGAATCTGTCTTTGAAGGCTTATGGTGTCTGTCAAATGTTCTAAGAAGGTTCGATGGAGCAACTAAACTGTACGACGCCGTAATCGTACATTTCCGGTCGAATGTTCGGCTTACAAGCTATAGTAGAATTCTAATGTATGACACTAGTAATAATTATATTTATTAATTATTATTTCTAGTCAACCAACATTGGAATTATTCTATAGCCTATGGGCGGAGTATTTGACCATAAATGTCCGCTTGCAGCGACTGCTTCGTTGAATCTTCATGTTGAATCTTTTCTCTCTATGTCTAAAAATCTTGGACTAAAAGAGTTAGGTTAGGCACATGCAACCTTTTTTGCTATTGTCTCTATAATGTTGAATCTTTTCTCTCGATGTAGAATAATCTTGAACTAATAGAGCTAAGGTTAAGCACATTCGACCACAGGTTCGATGGGCACAGATCGCTATTGTCAGTGTCATGTGGAATCTCCTATCTATATCGAACTGTTGCAACGAAAACGAAACTAAAGCATTTGTTTATATCGGATCTTTCGGTTTTCGGATTCTGCATGTTCTTTATTGTTTGTTAAAATGATAATGAAAATACCCCCGAAATTCAGACGAAAATGCATTTGGACGAAATCGAATGTCTAGTGCCTATAGATGCAGGCAGCATGGCTTTGGGTCAAGCATGCAGGTGAAGTGGCTTCCTATGGTAGCACATAGAGAGATGGAGCTAGGAGTACCAGCAAGGGACCTCATAAAAGAGGATTGGGGTCCACTCTGTCCAATACCATAGCCCAGTGAAGGTAGGTATACCATGTTTAATATTTTAAAAGAAAAACGATTTGACTTTACAAATGCTTTAAGCACAAGTTTTGCTTCCAGAAGATGCCCCTATATAGAAAGGAAAAAGATTCCAAGACCTGCAGGATCGGATGTTTAAGGTCACCACATCCCAAAATTAATAGAGAAAACACACAAAACCCCCTTAGGTCGTGGGACTTTTTAAGTGACCAAAAACAATACTTTGTCGTATAAAACAGAAGTTTATTACAAAATAGTATATTCAATAAAAGACTTTAAGTCATCAAAGACAAAAAAAGTGCAAAAACATTTGCATGGATTATGATACATATACAGACACATGTAGGCTTAATGGATGAACCCAACGTTTCCAACTTGATGCCCTTCTTCAGGGATTTTTTTTAACATACAGAGCCAGGTGTCTATTAGAGAAGCATATATGTCATTAAATAGGCATTAATACAAACAATACATATATATCTCAAAGATAAATTAGAATAAAATTACATAAAACACAAGAAAATGAGCAGCATAGGTCACGTACCAAAGAGTATCAGTAACCCATGAAATATGGGAAACTGGGAAAGTCCCATATATCAAAGAGGTGAATGAGTAAGAAAGCTACTATCGGATGGCACCAATATAGTCCAACAAGGATCACTCAGTGAAGGTCCAAAGAAAGCCCCCAGCCAAAGATCAGATCAAATGATCTGAAATGGGAGACAGAGTATATAAGATATAATAGTATATTGGCAACAAAATTTACTGTTGAAATTTGCACATATATAGGCAAAAGACAAAGCAGGTTCAGTGTACATACCTAGGCAGAAAGTGTATCAGAAGTGTTGCTCAAACAACATCCAATATTTGCAAGTCCCAAAAAATTCTAAAGATCTAAAAGTATTTCTGTTTACCTCCGTCTTGTTATACCCAAGGGAACCGGTGATCAGAGCCGTCGCAGCTGTGTTTACACACTGATGACGGCTCTGATAAATACCCAGGTAACATCCGTGCATTTGCACTGGCGTGGGGCTGTCACGACGCAGGCCCAGCGACGAATGAAGGTCACTGTGCATCCAATGGGTAGCCTGGACCAACTGTTACAGGATGCCGCCCAAAATAGACGTGACAGCGACCTGCGCTTGGGGAACACCGACGCACAGTCACAGCCAATTGGCAAAGAGCAGAGCTCAAAAAAAGCCGTGATCAAGCCAAAGCCATGAAAAAAGTGAAGAGGCATCGGCGCAAAAGGTGTGCCAGGTGAGAAATCATTGAGGATAAGGGCCAAATGGAAAAAATAGCTAGTAGTCAGATGAACGAGAGGGGAAAGAGAGGACAACAACGGAGATTGATGCAACAAAGAAGCAAACCATAAAATACACATAGAAGGGCATAGAGTTAGTTCCCATTCAGGGGGAATAGTGTGTTTTAAAGAGCATGTATAACAAAATACCTCATACTAAGTGGTAAAACATAATGCAGAGAACCTGAATTGGAGAGAAAAAGATTAAACTTAGAATAATGAGAGTGTCAAACTCATAGCTAATAAATATTAGAGAAAGTATCTATTCTTCCCCCAGATGAAAAACCCTCCAGAAAGGGGCGATAGCTAACCATGTCATTAAGGCCAGGAGGTAAAGTGGCGTTTAGATTAATTATCCAGCGTGTTTCTTGTTGTAATAAGATTCCATTCCAATCACCACCCCGAGTACTCAGGTGTATTCTGTCAAGGATTAAAAACTTTATCTGGGGAATTTTGCTTTTATGGGAATCTCTCACGTGTCTGCCTAATGGGAGGTCTGGGTTCGATTTTTTCATGCTTAAAATATGACTATATGCTCGTTTATGGAATTCTTTCTTAGTTTTGCCTATATAGAATGAGCCAAATAGGCAAAATAATATATAGACTACCCTTGCTGTCTTGCAATTTGCAAAGTGTGTCGGTTTAAAGATCTTGCCATTCGGGAGTTTGATGTTATTTGCAGTGTACATATATTGGCAGTGACTGCATCCACCACAACGAAAGGTGTCCGGACGCTTTGATGGATAATCATGGAATTCTCTTATGAATTCACTTTGTATGAGTACATCCTTTAGGTACCAACACTCTGTAATTTTTTTTACTCACACTGATACAGTGGGTAAAAAAAACATTGGTGTCTCTGACACCAATGCAGCAGTCATTTTTCCTCCCACTGACACAGACCCCAGTGACATTTTTCTTCCCAATGACACCACTGATGCAGTGACATTTTTCCTCACACTGATGCTGGGGCATTCCTTCATTTACCTCTGTTAGCTGCATATTTTGCAGCTAACAATAGTCTTGAAAAGGAAGGGTCGACCCTTCCTTTTCAAGACCTCTGCAATTTACCCTGGCATGCTGTCAATCAACTTATGTGCCACAATCTGACTCATGGCAGCCCATTCTTGCATAATGCTTGGAGTTTATCAGAATTTTTTTTTTTTGTTAACTCGCCTCTTGAGGATTGACCACAAGTTCTCAATGGGATTAAGGTCTGGGGGGTTTCTTGACAAGGTGCTCCATCATGCTGGAAAAGGCATTGTTCGTCACCAAACTGTTCTATGGTTGGAAAAAGTTTTTTACCATACTTTATTCATGGCTGTGTTCCTAGGCAAACTTGTGAGTGAGCCCACTCCCTTGGCTGAGAAGCAAACCCACACATGAATGGTCTCAGGATGATTTACTGTTGGCATGCCTTTACCCCAGTCCTCAGCAGCCCAATTTCTGTACCTTTTTCAGAATATCAGTCTGTCCCTGATGTTTTTCCTGGAGAAAAGTGGCATCTTTGCTGTCATTCTTGACACCAGGTCATCCTCAAAAAGTCTTCGCCTCACTGTGCCTCACACCTGCCTGCTGCCATTCCTGAGAAAGCTCTGCACTGATAGTGTCCCTATCCCACAGCTGAATTAACTGTTGGAGACCCTACTGGCACTTGCTGGACTTTTGTGGGCACCCTGAAGTCTTCTTCACAAAAATTGAACCTCTCCTTGAAGTTCTTGATGATCCGATAAATGGTTGATTTAGGTGTAATCTTAGTAGCAGCAATAGCCTTGCCTGTGGATCCCTTTTTGTGCAAAGCAAAGATGACTGCATGTGTTTTCTTGCAGGTAACCATGGTTAACAGGGGAAGAAAAATGATTTCAAGCACCGCCCTCCTTTTAAAGCTTCTAGTCTGTTATTCTAACTCAATCAACATTACAGAGTGATTTCTAGCCTTGCCCTCATCAACACTGACACCTGTGTTAACAAGAGAATCACGGACATGTTGTCAGCTGGTCTTTTTGAGGCAGGGCTGAAATGCAGCGAAAATGTTTTTTTGGGGATTAAGTTAATTTTGATGGCAAAGAGGGACTTTGCAATTAATTGCAATTTATCTAATCACTTTTTTTTATAACATTCTGGAGTATATGCAAATTGTCATTATAAAAACTGAGGCGGCAGACTTTGTGAAAATTAATATTTGTGTCATTCTCAAAACTTTTGGCCAGGGCTGTAGAACAAAAGAAATGTCAGGCAGCCGACCAGTAGTATGCCACTGCTGAAAGCTCCTCCACTTTAAATAGCCAGTAGAGATTAGTGCTGAAGTGCATTTGCTTTTCTTAGTGTGCATGCAAACCACATGGAGCCCAAGCCAGCAGCAAACCTCAATGCTATCCTAATAGTGAAATTTGGCAAAAAAATAAAATATTTTACATCCCCATGGCAGCCATGTTTTTTATTAGGGGTGTTGAAAATAATTGCATAATTGATGCATCACGATGCAGCCTTAAACGATTCTGCATCGATGCAGAGAACAGCTACATTAATTGCATGGATGACATCATCCCAGCGCCCCCTATCTCTCCTAGGACAGCCCTGCCAGCGTACTCTAAAGTTAAAAAAAATCACTACCAGTCCCTCTGTTTGATGGATCCATCCTGCACTGTGTAAGTGTTAATGTAAACCGATGCCTCTACCTTATTATCTCTGAACTTCCAGTCACGTGCCCTCCGGCTGTTCTCCTCCTCTCACTGTAGCATTAGATTGGAGGAGGAGAATGGCTGGAGGGCAAGTGACTGTAACCAGCCATGAAAGATCAGAGATAATAAGGTAGAGGCATGGATTTACATGAACCCTTACACAGGGCAGGACGGATCCAAGAAACAGAGGGACTGGCAATGATTTATTTAAACGTTATCGTACGCTGGCAGGGCTGTCCCAGAAGACTGGGGGTCTCTTGGGAATGCGGAAGGCTGTGTAATGTAAATGGGGGACTGTATAATGTAAATGGGGCATGTATAATGTAAAAGGAGCTGTATAATGTTAAGGGGGGCTGTGTAATGTAAAGGGGGGATGTGGAAAGTAAAGGAGGCTGTGGAATGTAAAGGGACTGTGTAATGTAAAGAAGGGCTGTGTAATGTAAAGGGGGGGCTGTGTAATAAAAAGTGGCTGTCTAATGTAAACGGGGCTGTGGAATGTGCAGGGGGGTGTGCAATGTAAAGGGGCTGTGTAATGTAAAGGAGGGGCTATGGAATGTAAATATTTAATGTGCAGTGGGGCTGTGTAATATAAAGAGGGCTGTGCCATTTAATATTTACTGTTCTAAATAAATACTGTTGTTGTCTGCTGTGTTCAGGTTTTGCTACATGCAAGGAGTGCCCCTTTTTTTAAGAGCAGATAAAAAAAATGAAGTTCTTCTGACTTTTTGCTGAAAACCATGGGCAGTAATCATGATGCATCAAGATTAGGGTTGAGCAAACCCAAACTGTAAAGTTCTGGTTCGTACCGGACTTTTGGGTTTTTGGTACCCAAACCCGAACAATTTACTGTATGTTCGGGTTCGAGTTTGGTGTTTGGCAATGTAATGGCGCATTTTAAAAAGCTGCAGGGCAGCCAATCAACATTCATTTAACTTGTGTGCCCTTAGAAGCCATCACAGCCATGCCTACTAATGGCATGGCTGTGATTGGATAGTGCAGCATGTGACCCAGCCTCTATATAAGCTAGAGGCACATAGCACAGCACGTCACTCTGCTTTAGATATATAGTGTAGAGAAAGGTTGCTGCTGCTGCTTTGAGGGAGAGAGTTAGATAGGAGTCCTGATTCAGAAATCAAATTACTCAGCGATCTACCTTGATTTTGTTGTGTGGGTGCAGTGTGCAATCTTTTTACCCTGCCCTGAGCAAAGTGCCAGAGAAAAGATAACTTTTAGGTTAGGTTGGCGTCGGCGGGCATTTTATGCAGGCTCAGTGCACCAGCACTGCATATGTTACTGTGAGATGCACCCTTTAGATACTGTTGGTCTATTCTGCTATTCAAAAAACACCCATTTAGGGCAAAAAATATATATTTTGCAGTGTTTCCTGCATATCTGTATGTGTGAGATACACACTTTAGATACTGTTCTTCTATTCTGCTATTCCAAAAAATAATAATTTAGGGCAAAAAAAGTGTTTTTGAATAGCAATTTCTGCATATCTGTACGTGTGAGATACACCCTTTAGATACTGTTGCTCTATTCTGCTATTCTAAAAACACCCATTTAGGGCAAAAAAATATATTTTGCAGTGTTCCCTGCATATCTGTACGTGTGAGATACACACTTTAGATAGTGTTCTTCTATTCTGCTATTTAAAAAAAGAATAATTTAGAGCAAAAAATTTTTTTGGAATACCATTTTCTGCATATCTGTATATTTTGCAGTGTTTCCTGCATATCTGTATGTGTGAGATACACCCTTTAGATACTGTTGCTCTATTCTGCTATTCTAAAAACACCCATTTAGGGCAAAAAAATATATTTTGCAGTGTTCCCTGCATATCTGTACGTGTGAGATACACACTTTAGATAGTGTTCTTCTATTCTGCTATTTAAAAAAAGAATAATTTAGAGCAAAAAAATTTTTTTGAATACCATTTTCTGCATATCTGTATATTTTGCAGTGTTTCCTGCATATCTGTACGTGTGAGATACACCCTTTAGATACTGTTGCTCTATTCTGCTATTCTAAAAACACCCATTTAGGGCAAAAAAATATATTTTGCAGTGTTCCCTGCATATATGTACGTGTGAGATACACACTTTAGATAGTGTTCTTCTATTCTGCTATTCAAAAAAAGAATAATTTAGAGCAAAAAATTTTTTTTGAATACCATTTTCTGCATATCTGTATATTTTGCAGTGTTTCCTGCATATCTGTACGTGTGAGATACACCCTTTAGATACTGTTGCTCTATTCTGCTATTCTAAAAACACCCAATTAGGGCAAAAATTTTGGTGCGTTTTCTGCATATCTGTACGTGTGAAATACACACTTTAGATACTGTTCTTCTATTCTGCAATTCAAAAAAATAATAATTTAGGGCAAATTTTTTTTTTTGAATAGCATTTTCTGCATATCTGTACACACTTTAGATCAGGGGTCTCAAACTAGCGGCCCTCCAGCTGTTGCGAAACTACAAGTCCCATCATGCCTCTGCTTGTGGGAGTCATGCTTGTAACTGTCAGCTTTGCTATGCCTCATGGGACTTGTAGTTTTGCAACATCTGGAGGGCCACCAGTTTGAGACCTCTGCTTTAGATACTGTTGCTCTATTTTGCTATTCAAAAAAAACACATTTAGGTGAAAAATAAAATTATATTGCGGCCTAGTCTATATCTGTACTTGTAAGATACACCCTTTAGATACTGTTGTTCTATTCTGCTATTCTAGAAACACCCATTTAGGGCAAAAAAAATATCTGTACATACTGTGTAGATACTGTTGTTATATTCTGCTATTCAAAAAACACCCATTTAGGCAAGATCCTAAATTTGAGAAATATGAGAAGAACGTCAAAGAAGGGACGTGGCCCTGGTCATGGTGCTGCTGGTGGAGCTCCTGTTGCAGGGAGAGGACGTGCCAGCTACACGCACAAGTGAAACACCTTCCTCAGGTGCGAGTAGGCGACAGAGCCTGCAGCGGTATTTGGTCGGGCCTAATGCGGCTCTACGAATGTTGAGGCCAGGACAAGTACAGGCGATAGTAGATTGGGTTTCTGACAGTGCCTTCAGTTCCTTCACATTGTCTCCCACCCAGTCTCCTGCTAAATGATCAGAGTTGGCACCTGCAGCCGATGTCCATCAGTCTTTCACCTCACCCCCTTGAAAATCAGCCAAGCAGTCTGAGCCCCAAATCATGCAGAAGTCTCTTCTGCTTTTTGATGACTCTGTTAGCAGGGTTTCCCAGGGCCATCCACCTAGCCCTGCCCCAGAAGTGGAAGAGATTGAGTGCACCGATTCCCAACCACTTATGTTTCAAGATGAGTACATGGGAGGATCATCGCAGCACGTCTCGGATGATGACGAAATACAGGTGCCAACTGCTGCTGCTTTCGCAATTGTGCAGACCGACAAGGAGGGCAGGGGTGAAGACTGGGTGGAAGATGATGTGGAGGGCGATGACCTCGACCCCACATGGAATCAACGTCATGCAGGTGACCAGTGTAGTTCGGAGGAAGAGGCGGTGGTCAAACAGAGTCACCAGCACAGCAGAAGAGGGAGCAGGGTGCAAAAGCGGAGCGTCCGTCCCCTAGACAGTACACCTGCTGCTGCCTAACACAGCAAGGGACCGAGAACACCAAAGCCAGGTCCAAGGAGTTCCCTAGCATGGCAGTTCTTCAGACAATGTGCTGATGACAAGACACGAGTGGTTTGCACGCTGTGCAATCAAAGCCTGAAGCGAGGCATAAACGTTCTCAACCTGAGCACAACCTGCATGACCAGGCATCTAAGTGCAAAGCACGAGCTGCATTGGAGCAGACACCTCAAAAACCAAGAAAGGTCTCTGGCTCCTCCTGCTTCCTCTTCTGCTGCAGTCTCAGCCTCTTCATCCACCTCTGTAGTGACAGTGGCACCTGCCACACAAACAGAGGATCTGCCACCAACACTACCACCTGGGTCACCAACCATCTCCACAATGTCCCATGGAAGCGTCAGCTCTCTATCTCCCAAACACTGGAGTGGAAGAGGAAGTACCCCCCTACCCACCCTCGATCCCTGGCCCTGAATGCCAGCATTTCAAAATTCCTGGCCTTTGAAATTCTGTCATTCCGTCTGGTGGAGACGCAGAGTTTTAAAAGCCTGTTGGCATTGGCTGTCCCAGTATGTCGTGCCCAGCCACCACTACTTTTCCAGGGAGCCATCACTTCCCTGCACAACCAAGTGGGGTACAAAATCAGGTGTGCACTGCGCAACGCCATCTGTGGCAAGGTCCACCTAACTATGGATACGTGGACCAGTAAGCACGGTCAGGGACATTATATCTCCCTAACAGCACACTGGGTAAATGCAGTGGCGGCTGGGTCTGAGGTGGATAGCAGTTTGGCGCATGTTCTTCCACCACCGAGGATTGCAGGGCGCTTCAGTCTGCCTCCTGTTGCTAACTCCTCCTACTCCGCTTCCTTATCCTCTACCGCCTCCTCATCTGGTCAGCGTAACACCTTCACCACCAACTTCAGCACAGCCAGGATTAAACGACAGCAGGCAGTTTTACAACTTTCCTGTTTGGGGGAAAAAACCCACACAGCGCAGGAGTTGGGGAGGGACATGGAACAACAGACCTATGAGTGGTTGGTGGCAGTGAGCCTCAAGCCCGGCCTGGTGATGTGCGATAATGGGTGAAATCTTGTAGCAACTCTGGGCCTAGCCGGTTTGACGCACATCCCTTGCCTGGCGCATGTGCTGAATTTGGTGGTCCAGAGGTTCCTTACAAATTACCCCGATATGCCAGAGCTGCTGCAGAAAGTGCGGGCCGTCTGTGCGCACTTTTGGCGTTCTCACCCTGCTGCTGCTTGCCTGTCAGCACTGCAGCGTAACTTCGGCCTTCCCGCTCACCGATTCATATGTGACGTGCTCACAAGGTGAAACTCCACCTTGCACATGTTGGCCAGACTGTGCGAGCAGCAGGTGATAGTGGAGTTTCAGCTGCAGCATGCACGCATCGGTCGCTCTGCAGAACAGCACCACTTCACCACCAATAACTGGGCCTCCATGCAAGACCTGTGTGCCTTGTTGCACTGTTTCAAGTACTCCACCAACATGGCCAGTGCCGGTGACGCCGCTCTCAGCGTTACTATCCCAGTTCTATGCCTCCTTGAAAAAATGCTTTGGGCGATGATGGAAGAGGATGTGGCACAGGAGGAAGTGGATGAAGAGGGAACATTTACAAAGCTTTCAAGTCATTCACAAGTGGCTCTGAGGGTGGGTTCCTGCACCAACAAACGCCAGGTACACAATTGTCCAGCAAGGGCACAGTTCTGACGAGGTGGAGGATGAGGAGATGGAGGAGGAACCATGTTCACAGCAGGGTGGCACCCGGACCAGCTCATGGCCATCACTGGTGTGTGGCTGGGGGGATACAGAGGACGCAGACGATACACCTCCTACAGAGGACAGCTTTTCGTTGCCTCTGGGCAGCCTGGCACACATGAGCGATTACATGCTGCAGGGTCTCTGCAACAACCGCTGAGTTACCCACATTCTAACTGGTGCTGATTACTGGGTGGCCACGCTGCTGGATCCCCGTTACAAGGACAACGTACGCACGCTGGTAGAACCGCTGCTGGTGGCATTTCCACCTGACAGCGGGGGCACAGTGGAAGCACAAGGCGAAGGCAGAGGAGGAGGAAGAGGTCGCCAACGCAGCCGGGGCACCGCCAGCACCTCAGAAGGCAGGGTTAGCATGGCCGAAATGTGGAAAAGCTTTGTCAGCATGCCACAACAACCAGCACCACCAGCTGAAATGGAATGTCTTAGCAGGTGGCAGCATTTCACCAACATGGTGGACAACATGGTGGAGCAGTATGTGTGCACACGCCTACACGTACTGAATGACGGGTCTGCCCCCTTCAACTTCTGGGTCTCCAAATTGGGCACATGGCCTGAGCTTGCCCTTTACGGCTTGGAGGTGCTGACCCGCCCTGCAGCCAGTGTATTATCTGAACGTGTATCTAGCACGGCAGGGGGCGTTATCACAGACAAGCGCAGCCGCCTGTACAGAGCCAATGTGGACAAGCTCACATTCATTAAAATAAACCAGGCATGGATCCCACAGGACTTGTCTGTACCTTGTGCAGATTAGACATGTATACCGGCCTTACCCAGCCATTGTTGTATTTTTGATCTTTCTCACTCTTGGGGCGTACCCTAATTTAAAAAATGTGTTGGCAACCTCGTCGTCCTCCACCGCCGCTTCCACCTACACCGCCACATCCACGGCCACCTCAACCTTCAACTCCATATGGACCTCGTCCTCCTAGGTCAAGATTATTATTTTTAATCTTTATGTATTTTATGATTTTAAGTTATTTCCCTATCCACATTTGTTATCCACACTTGCCATGCTCTTAACAACATTTTGCTGCCATTTGCAGCCCTCTAGCCCTTTCAATTACTTTTTTATAGCCATTTTAGTCCTCAAAAGTTCGGGTCCCCATTGACTTCAATGGGGTTCGGGTTCGGGGTCAAGTTCGGGTCCCGAACTCGAACTTTTTTGCGAAGTTCGGCTGAACCCGTCAAACCCGAACATCCAGGTGTCCGCTCAACTCTAATCAAGATGTATCAAATCGAATTGAATCATTGACAGGATAATCGTAATCAAATCAAATTGTGAGACCAGTGAAGATGCCCAACTCTATTTTTTTATACAAAATATTTTTTACCATCACTTATATCTTGTATCTTTCTCCTATGACTCACATTTTTTTTCTAAAAGGAAAAATCAAAAGCTCTATGATGCAAATGGCTGCATGAACAGCCTTTACAAAGACTTAGAAATTGTTTCTCATGCCAGTTGTATTCATCATATAATAAGATAGCTTAAGTTGATTATAAGAAATTGTCATATTTAATATTACATTCCAGGCTGTCGCTGTATATTCACAAAATTGTGTTTTTAATTTCATACAATATAACAGAAAACAAGCAGATAAAATAAAAACTAATGCAGCACTAAAAGTACATACCACTTGCAGTATTTGGCTTTACCTGAATTTACTGCTAGCCTGAATAAACAGACATTGTCTAAAATTATAAAAAAAATAAAAGTCTGTCTGTAGTATATTTTTTTTAAAAATGCACGCTTTGTTATCTGGTGTTAACACATGTTTAATGCAGGTTTGTTACTTTTTATCTGCAAACATTTTTTTCTTTCTATTGTCCTAGTTTGTTCTAGGAACATGTTATCAAAAGAAATGCTGCAAATCAGCATGAAAAAAAACAAAAAACAAAAGAAGAAAAAGAAAAAAAAAAAACACGTGAATATCTCCTGCTGATTGGGCATCTGTCACTGATTGGCTAGTTTCTGTTCTTCCTTTGAAAAAGAAAAGCTTTTGGCCATGAAAGAGGAAGCTATTCTAAATCAGAAAGAAATCACAATAATACATTTAATAAGCAGACACATGTCCTGATTCACATACAACTATGTTCACAATTTGAGTTTATTTAGGAAAGCAAGGATTTTGTAGCAAACCACAAGAACTAGATTGTACCTTTATTTTATTCAGTGCAGTCCAAAAAAATGAAAGGTCGTGGCTGATGGATTGTTATGGGTAACTGCACTTTGGTAAATTGCTTTTAAATGATTTACTATTTTGTTTTATAAAAACAGCAATAATTATTTGTACCAGTGGTTTCCTGCACTCATTTAGTCTATCTGTGAAATTATAGTGTGTCCAATAACTTGGTGCAGATGTTCCCAGTTTGTGAATAACAAATCTGTCTGTCAATAATGGTTAAATACCTGTGTGTTCAGGCTCTTGCTTTCTCTCAGGGGAGCTATAATCAACACACGGGAATTACTAGTCACTGCAATGTGCCAATTATACACCAATCCTGGTGTACTGGTCAAAGTGTGCTGAAATAAAATCAATGAAATGTGTTTCATTCTAATAAGGCTTCACTTCAGAAGGAAAGGAGCAGTACCTGTGAAATGCACATGAAGAATTGGGATAATATTACAATGCCTGGGTGATCGTTATTGCTGTTGGAATCATATTTATATTAGATCACTAAAGCTGCCAGTATTCATCCTTCTGCCACTCTATTAATCCATATAGCATGCATAATTCACCATTAATAGCTTACTGTCAACTGTCTGCTGGTTATATAAAGCAGGAGTATAGACTACTGTGAAATAAAAAGCTGCGATGACTTGTTTGCATTTCATAATCAATGAACTGTACCTGACTTTCACAAACTGATTATCATAGTAATTATTTCCTGTAATGTACTCGCTTTAGAAGAAATTCTAATATAAATGTTGCAGCCTGATCCAGTTACCATGGAAAAAAGTTAGCATAGATATGACATCTAAGAAATTATATTGTCAAATATATGTTACTTTTTATCTGTAAGTTCCCATCTTCAATAACCATTAAAGTAAACCTGTCACAAATCCAGGCAATTCAAATTTAACATGTGAGGAAAAATGCATAAGTGTAGGTTACCTTTAATGACAAATCAATGGATTTAGAGAATAGGCAGCTAAAGTTGATGTGCTTGTTGTTACTTTCTCTGAAAAACTCATGTATGGCCTTACCCCACTCACCTCCCTATTGGTCAATGGGGCTACATGGCACATTAAACAACCAGTTAAAATTGTTTATATATTTTTTTTATTTTTTTCTTGTTCCAGCATATTTTTACTAAAAGAAACTTTGTATGCATTTTTTACCATACACTCCATTTTATTTATCTTTTGATGGGTTTACTTTAAGCCCAACAAGGGGTCCTAGGGCACACAAGTGAAATGTGAGAAAAACTAGGACATTAAAAATCATATCAAAAGAGTGGAAGGGGTTGTTAGTAAGTGCTGCTGATAAAAAAAAAATTCATATTAATTTAGTTTTAGCTATCTGTCTTCTCCGGATTGGTGATGAATCCAACTGCCCTGGGTATGGTTTGACAAAGGTTCTGCGAACTTAAAAGAAGTTTGGAAGCCGAACCTGGACCGGATTCACATCTATGCGTTTTGCGGGCGGTGCGTTTTTGGAAAACAAGAAGAAAGCGGAGGCTCGGCAAGAAGAACCGAAGAGCGGCACAAGACCCCCAAGGTCGGAACAAGACCCCCGGACGGCGGCGGCGACGAAGGAGAAAGCCGGGCTCCTCCCCTAATTAAAACGCTAGCATAAGATAGCGGGAAAAGTCCGGCGAGAAGACCCCCCAAGACTTCAGTGGAACTGCACCAGAAAAACAAGTGTTGTGTTTGTGATGCGATTTTTTTTTTCTAAATTTTTTACTTTAACACTGTATATAGCTGGTTGCTAAGCAGGTGGCTAAGAAGCCGGCCGCCACATCCTTAACAACCAATGAGTCATCAGCTGTCAGTGGGCTCCCCCCCCCGAAAGCCAAATGTAAAAAAAAAAATCGCCGGCAAAAAATTTGCAAAAAAAACGGCATGGGGTTCCCCTCCCCTGGTCCATACCAGGCCATTATCCAAGCATGCCGTCCATTAGGTCATGTTGATGAGGACAAGGGCCTCTTCCCGACAACCCTGGTCATTGTTGAGGTCTACAGGTGGGGGGCTTATCGAAATCTGGAAGCCCCCATTAACAAATTGGAGGAGCTGGGATGTGGGGGGCCCCATGTGAATGGGTATCGGTGGCATGTTAACAAACTTCAGAGCCATCTTCGCCCAGAACCGCCATCTCCCGGTGCCGCCATATCCCGGTGTCATCTTCTTCTTGTGCTGTTTTCTCCCGCAAAGCTGTCTTCTTCATTGCCGCCGCTGTCTTCTTCATCGCCGCCGCTGTCTTCTTCATCGCTACCGGTTACCCGCTAAAAGACAAAAAAAGCCGGTCTTGTCCTTAAGCTATCTTTCGCCGTTGTGATGTCCCGGCTGTCCGGCACCTCTTATATTGCAAATGACTATGACAGCTGTCATTGCCAGCTTCTTTGTTTTTAAAAAAGACAGCACACATTTAAAAGAATCTTTTTTTTTTTTATTAAAGAAGCTGGCAATCTGTGCCATTTGCTGATAATTTCAGCAAATGTATTTCTTTGTAAATGCCATGTTTGCTGTTGATTCTGGATCAAGGATGAAGAACAATTACATAGAGCCCCCCCCCCCCAAAAAAAAAATGCAGACCAGATCCTTTGTGGTTAATTGACTAAGAATAAAGAGAAGCAAAAGATGTTAGACTCCAAATTGCACCTGTTTGAAACAATTGGCAAGTGTGATTTCTTGTTTGGCTGCTTTTGATATCCATTTTCTTTCCTATTTTGTAGTGTTTTTTTACATGTTCTGTAAACAAATGCATTTTTGAATGAATGTTACAGAGTAATGCATACTTTTTTAATGTTAAGTATATCTATAAAAATTACAGTCATGTAGTGTAGTATATGACAAATTTTATTTCATGTCTAATTCAAATTTTATTACAATATCTACTTTATCTATATAATTATATATCTTAATTCTTGTAGGCGTATGGCAAATATTAATTTTCTATGTTTGGAGCTCGTCAGCGTTCCCAGCGATAAGTTCCTGTTCGCCATTTTGGCAAGGCAAGTTTACAATGTTGTTACCTAACAGATGTCTCTCAATGTTATATTAAAACAAACTATAGCTTTAACCCCATCTCTCTTACCTTAACAGAAATTTCCCCTTCCCCACTTCATTTGCTCAGCCTGTCTCTTTTGTTTGTGCATTTTAGTTTGCTAATTTTCAGCTGCCTGCAGCTAGCGTGCTTTCCTGTCGCATCATGGCAGCATACACTTTGGGTTGTGACTCCGCCCCCACAATCTGATAGGACCATATAACTATAAGTTGCAGAGAGGGCCGCCCCCCCCCCCCCCAGTATTCTCTTATTTTTCCTCAACAGTCATTACCGAACAGATCAGCACCTCCTTACCGCTTCGCCCCAGCCAGGTTCTAGCCTCTCCTGGGTGGAAGTCCTTACCTGTACAGCCTCTAAACGAGCTAGATGGAAGGAGCCTCACTCTGGTGATCTCAGGGGTGTATGAGCGGCCTTATTATAAGCCTTAAACAGGCTTAGTTGTGTTGCAGCGGTCTCCGTCCCTTTCATTTCCTTCACTGGTGTTCCTGAGCCTTGTTGTCCCTCTGTGAGGCTCCCTGGTGCGCGCCAAGCATCTCGGCACTTCCGCGCATGCACAGTAGACAGTCTCAGGGCATTCTATCCACTTTGCCAGGTTCCAAAATGGCTCCGGGCATTGCGCTGGGCTACTGGGCATGCGCGAGCAGGATGTGGCTTCAGCGGCCATGGCGGCAGTTTTATAAAGCCATTGATACTGTTTTCATTGCTCCTGCCTGCTCCTGTGTATCTGGACTGCTCCTTTTGCTCTCCTTGTGTTTTTTGGTGTACCCCTCCCTTAGGTAAGTGGCTGTCATTTGGCCTGTCCTCACCCTGCCTTACTTGCATGTCTTACTCCTCTATCTTTCCTAGGTGTACCACTACTTCCTCCCTATGGAGACCGCTGCCCCAGCAGATCACCATCAGCCTAATAGGTAAGGGGGGAGGATTTACTTTGGTAAGTAGTGAAGATTGAAAAATAGAGCAGGATTCCACTAATGCTGCCTAAATTGGTCAGCCCCATCAGGTCCTCAAGGTCGTCCAACTCAAGGCGCAGAAAGACCCCGCACATGAGAAGCCGCTCAAGTCACAAAAGAAGTTGCTCAGGCCCCAGGGGGAGTCGCAGAAGGAGCCAATCTAAATCTCACTCAAGACATAGCCCCCCCTATCGCAGAAGATCCCCTGTGCGCAGACATCAGTCGCCAGCGCATCACTCCCGTCCCACCGGGATTGCTTGCTGGGTATGAGGGGGTACCGCCCTCCCAGACAAACTGGCCTGTCGCAGGTGTTTCAAAGAAGCCACCAAAGAAAGAAAACCGGATACCAGGTAATCCGCTGGAGTCTCAACTCCGCAAGTCTTAACTCCCGATATGGAATTTTCAACCCGAAGTGCCTCACCCACTCCTCCCAGTACATCAAGGGAGCAAGATTCCCCGTCTGACAACGAGGGGTTGGAAGCATCAGCTGGGTTAGATTTTTCGCTGATAGAGCCCTTTGTAAAATCGGTCAAAGAAGCAGTAAACTGTGAGGAACCTCAGGAGGCCCAGCAAAGCGGAAAAAGTACTTTCCAAATCTCAAGAAGGACCCAGAGGCTTTCCCATTCATTGAGGAATTGGATGAACTAATCAGGGAAGAATGGCAAAGACCCAAGAAAAGTCCAGTCTAACTAACAGACTTGCCAAGTTGTACCTGCTCAAAGAGCCTAAAGCAAACCCCATTGGTTTCTCCCCCAGTAGTAGTTGCATCCTTGATGCGTCTAGCTAGACGCAGTAACATTCAGGGACATGCTCGATCTCAAAAGGGCCTACCTATCGGCAGGAGGCGCTTGCAGACCAGCCATGGCGCTCGCAGCGGTAGGTAGAGCTATCTCCCGCGCGCATCTCCAGGTCTTCAAGCACCAAAAAGCTTGTCTCCGAGGGCGCAGACCAAGGGAAGATAGTCAAAGCTCTCCAGGAACTTAGCCTTGCGGGGGACTTTGTGGCAGAGGCCTCTGTTGACACAATCAAATCCGCATCAAGGGCAATGCTGGCTTCTGTAATGGCCAGAAGGGTGCTATGACTAAAGCCCTGGGCGGCAGACCCCGCAACTAAGTCCAACTGGTGCCGAATCCTGTATGATGGGGAAAACCTCTTTGGGGCAAAGTTGGACTCAGCCATCTCGAAAGTGACCGGCGGAAAGTCAGGACTTATCCCATCAGATAAAAGACCGAAGCAGCAGAGGCCGCCTCCCTTCAGGCGCAATCTCCCGGAGAGATACAGGGATGCAAAAGCCTACAGGCCTGGGAAGGAATATAGAAGGAGCTGGAAGAATCCTCAGACGTCCTTCATGAAATTCCAAAAACCCAAGACCCCTGCTTCCAGTGATCAAAAGTTATTTTGATCCAGCGGTAGTGGGAGCCAGACTCTCAAAATTCAGGCTGGTCTGGGCGGAAATGATAAAAGACCCATGGACGGTGGCCACCATCCGATTCGGGCACAGATGGTCGCCCCCCAAGGGATCAGTTCTGCTTAACCAATCTTCCACCATCTCGAGAAAAAAAGATGTTACTAATCAAGTACATCCAGGACCTTCTCCAAAAACGGGCAATAGTGGAGGTTCCACTAACACAAAGAGGCGAGGGGTTTTACTCCCCGCTATTCCTGGTCAAAAAGAAATCAGGGGATCTACGTTCGGTCTTGGACCTAAAAAAACTCAGAGTCATTCAAAATGGAAAGCCTGCAGTCGATCCTCCAAGCAATAAATCTGGGAGATTGGATGCTTTCTATCGACCTCCAGGACGCCTACCTGCATATCCCTATTCATGCTGCATTCCAGAAATTCCTTAGTTTCTCAGTAAATCATTACCACTTCCAACTTCAAAGTCTCCCGTTCGGGATTTCCACTGCCCCCAGAACATTCACGAACATAATACCAGTTATAGCCTCCTTGAGAGAGAGAGGACTAAGAGTCCATCACTACCTGGATGACATCCTTCTCTTTTCAGACAGCCAGGAATCTCTCATCCAACACCGGGGCATTCTAGTCTCCACGCTGCAGAGTTTAGGGTGGCTAATAAACTGGGAAAAAAGCAATACCCAGCCCACCCAAAGGATGGTCTTCCTCGGGGCCGAACTGGACACCCGGATGAACACAGTGGAGCTTCCACTGGAGAAAATCCCTCTCTTGATCCAGAGAGTGAGGACATCAATCTTAGCCACATCATTACTGGCCAGAGCATGCCTCAATCTCCTAGGCTCTCTGTCAGCGACCATTCCGATGGTTCAATGGGCACAGTGGAACTCAAGACCCCTCCAAACCTCCTTTCTGCACCAGTGGGACGGCACATTCATGTCTCAACCGATCTCCATCTCAGAAGAGGTCAAGCAATCACTACAGTGGTGGACACGACCTTGCAAGTTGAAGAGATGCAAACATATAGTCACCCCTCTTTAAGAAGTAGTGACTTCAGACGCCAGCCTGGAGGGGTGGGGGCACACTATCAAGATTACGCGGCTCAAGGCCGCTGGCCATTCAGGGCACAGGACTCAGTTTCAAATGTACTGGAAATGAAGGCAGCTTTCCAAGCCCTCCTGACCTTCAGCCTTCACTTGAGGGGGAAGCAGGTCCTCCTGAGAATGGACAACAGAGTGGCTGTCGCCTACATCAACAAACAGGGGGGTACCCTGCATGATGCAGGAGGTCCTACTGTTATGCAATGGGCACAGCTGAACCTGTGGGATTTGAGAGCGGTTTATGTCCCGGGAGCCCAGAACCTCTTGGCCGACTCACTTAGCAGGAGCTTCATATCCAACAACGAGTGGTCTCTGAGTCCCCAGGCCCTCACCCTCATATCTTGCACCTGGGGATCACTGGATATAGACCTTGCAGCAGCACCAGCAAACACAAAGTGCCAGAGGTTCTTGTCAAGGATTCCCTTTCCTTCAACGGAGGGAACAGATTGCCTGCAACACCCCTGGAATTTCCGTCTCAGCTACATCGTCCCCCCGACTCCCCTCATAGCGAGGTTCCTTCTGAGGCTCAAGAGATCAGCGGCATTGGTAGTGGCTGTGATTAGCTTTGGGCCGAGGAGGCCATGGTTCAACTCCCTCATGCAATTGAACACGGCAGACCCGCTTCCTCTCCCGTTATCGGCGGACCTGCTCTCTCAGGGTCATCTACTTCACCCGAACCCGGAGAAGCTGCATCTAACAGCCTGGAGGATAAAAGGGCTAGATTTCTAGATCAGGGGTGCTCCCAGAGAGCGGTAGATACATTACTCCAGGCCAGAAGGCCTACCACCAACAGCACCTACAGGTGGGTCTGGGACAAATTTGTTACCTTTGCACATCAGCAAGGCTGGGACTCATCTTCCCCGTCGGTATCTCAGATCCTGGAGTTTCTGCAGTCAGCCCTAGAAAAAGTTCTTGGGTCTAGCACCTTGAAGGTCCAATTGTCAGCCCTTTCCGCCTTCACCGGAGTCAAGTGGGAACAAAATCCCCTTGTTATCCAGTTTCAGAAGGCCTGTCTAAAACTAAGACCACCCAGGAAACCCTCCTTCCTGGTCTGGGATCTTTCAGTTGTATTGGAAGCCTTATCTAAGGAACCTTTCTTCCCGCTCAAAAACATCTCCCTCTGGGACCTAACGCTAAAAATCTCATTCCTAATTGCCATAACATCTGCAAAAAGTGTCTCAGAGATGTAAGCCTTACTGGCTAAGGAGCCGTACCTGATCATTTACCCAGACAGAATAGTCCTGAGGCCTTCGGATCGCCTTATCCCTAACGTATCCTCCTCTTTCCACTTCAATCAGGAAATTAACCTCCCAGCACTTGTCATGGATCAGGGAAACCCTCATCCACTAGATGTTAAAGGCAACATCTTGGAATACCTTTCGGCAACCAAACCTATCAGGAAAATGGAAAACCTGTTAATCATCCTGCACGGCTTTAAGAGAGGCCAAGCGGCATCCTCTCGTACCATCGCTTCATGGCTGCTGAAGGCCATCAAGAAGGCTTACTCGTTGAGTACTTTACAGATTCCTGAGGGGTTAAAGGCGCATTCCATCAGGGCAGTGGCAACCTCATGGGCAGCCTACTGTAGAGTTTCGGCGGAAACCATTTGCAGAGCGGCCATCTGGTCTTCCAGAAACACCTTCATATCTCATTATAAGGTGGATTCCGTGCGCCTATCAACAGTGGATGTCACGTACCTGGTGGTGCGAGCCCGAGATTGCAGGGGGAGGCCTCCCTTGCGTCTCCCACTCCTGGTCCCCTGGTGTGGGAACAGGAGAGCCAGGAGTGAGGAGGAGCACGGGTGCCTGGCAGGATCAACAGACCGGTGGGAAGGAAACAGGTTAGCTGAGCAGGCAGGATCTCTGGGAAGCAGGCTCACAGGTAAACCGGATAGCAGAGCTGGCAGGATCACAGGAAGCAGGCTCACAGGTAAACTGGATAGCAGAGCTGGCAGGATCACAGGAAACAGGCTCACAGGTAAACCGGATAGCAGAGCTGGCAGGATCACAGGAAGCAGGCTCACAGGTAAACTGGATAGCAGAGCTGGCAGGATCACAGGAAGCAGGCTCACAGGTAAACTGGATAGCAGAGCTGGCAGGATCACAGGAAACAGGCTCACAGGTAAACCGGATAGCAGAGCTGGCAGGATCACAGGAAGCAGGCTCACAGGTAAACTGGATAGCAGAGCTGGCAGGATCACAGGAAACAGGCTCACAGGTAAACCGGATAGCAGAGCTGGCAGGATCACAGGAATCAGGCTCACAGGTAAACTGGATGGCAGAGCTGGCAGGATCACAGGAAGCAAGCTCACAGGTAAACTGGATAGCAGAGCTGGCAGGATCACAGGAAACAGGCTCACAGGTAAACTGGATAGCAGAGCTGGCAGGATCACAGGAATCAGGCTCACAGGTAAACTGGATGGCAGAGCTGGCAGGATCACAGGAAGCAAGCTCACAGGTAAACTGGATAGCAGAGCTGGCAGGATCACAGGAAACAGGCTCACAGGTAAACTGGATAGCAGAGCTGGCAGGATCACAGGAATCAGGCTCACAGGTAAGCTGGATAGCGGAGCTGACAGGAACTGGACAACGGCTTGGCAAGCAGGTTCACAGGTAAGCTTGGATAGCAGAGCTGACAGGAACTGGACAACGGCTTGGCAAGTAAGTTCACAGGTACACTTGGATAGCAGAGCTGACAGGAACTGAACAACGGCTTGGCAAGCAGGTTCACAGGTAAGCTTGGATAGCAGAGCTGACAGGAACTGGACAACGGCTTGGCAAGTAAGTTCACAGGTACACTTGGATAGCAGAGCTGACAGGAACCGGACAACGGCTTGGCAAGTAAGTTCACAGGTACACTTGGATAGCAGAGCTGACAGGAACTGGACAACGGCTTGGCAAGCAGGTTCACAGGTAAGCTGGGATAGCTGAGCTGACAGGAACTGAACACAGGAAACGGAACCACAGACTGGACTGGAACCAGCAGGTGAACAGGCTCGTTACAGAGGGTCAGACTGCAGACTGGACAAAGGCTAAACAAGGAACCAAAGTTCATCAAGAAGTCAGGTAATGAATCTGAACTAGAGCAAGGTACAATGGATCAGGCAGGAGGATGGTCACTGGAAGCCGGGGTCGGGTACAGGCAGAAAGCAGGATAGTCTTTATGGCAAGCCGGGTCAAGGAACAGGTATAACAGGATCAGGTTTCTTTTACTACACCACAACGCTGTAGAGCAGACAGCAAAGACCGTCTGCTCAAGTCAGGCTTAAATAGGCCGGCTGGTGCTAACTAGGGCGCGCGCCCGTCTCCCTGTGCGCGGTTGTGCACGTGCCCGCGCCCGGGCGCGCATGCGCATGCGCATGCGCAATGGAATCTGAGGGCCAGGACGGCCCGGGTTTAGATTTCTGGCAGGATCTTCATGACATTGCCCCCCTCCTAGGGGCAACCTCCGGGTGCCCCTCTGGGCAAATCTCTCAGGATGAGCTCTTTTGAAGGCTTGAACTAGACTCTTAGCATGGATATTACACTCGGGCTCCCAGGAATTTTCTTCAGGACCATATCCCTTCCATTTGATCAAAAACTGGTTCTGATTTCTCCTTTTTCTAACATTTAGTATGGCCTCTACCTCATATTCTTCCTCGCCATCTACCAAGACTGGGTCCGGGGGTACCGTCCTTCTGTTGGAAAAGGGGTTGGAAGTGGAGGGCTTTAACAGGGAAACATGAAAGACTGGATGGACCTTGAGGGAATCAGGAAGTTCCAACTCATAGGCTACTTCATTAATCTTTCGTTTGACTGGAAAGGGACCTAAGAACTTAGGGCCCAGTTTCTTTGAGGGACAAGCCAATTTCAGATTCAAGGTGGAGAGCCACACTGTGTCACCCGGTGCCAGTACCAATTCTCCACGCCTCTTTCGGTCAAAGACTGCTTTGTTATGTTCCTGGGTCCGGGCCATGGTGTCCTGCAGGAGTTGGTTATTGAAAGCAAAGAAGTCAATCTTCTCCTGGACTGCGGGCACAGTACATTCAGGAAGGGAATTGGGCAGAAATGAAGGATGAAAGCCATAGTTGGCGAAAAAGGGTGTCTGTTGGGTGGCCGAGTGGATAGCATTGTTATATGCAAACTCGGCAACTGGTAACAGGGAGATCCAATCGTCTTGGGAGAAGGAAGAAAAGCATCGAAGATATTGTTCCAGGGTCTGATTGGTTCTTTCGGTCTGTCCATTGGTTTGAGGGTGATAAGCGGAAGAAAACGATAGCTCAATATTGAGGGCCTTGCAGAGTGATTTCCAAAACCGAGAGGTGAATTGTACCCCTCGGTCGGACACTATGTTGGCTGGTACCCCATGGAGTCTGATGACTTCTCGGATGAACACTTGTGCGGTTTCTGAGGCAGAAGGGGTACCCTTCATGGGAACAAAGTGTGCCATCTTTGACAGACGATCAACTATCACGAAGATCGTAGTGTGGTCCTCTGCTGGGGGCAGTTCCACAATGAAATCTATGGACAGCATTTTCCAGGGGCGATCTGGGACTGGTAATGGCTTGAGTAAGCCCCAGGCTTTGGTTCTGTGACTCTTGCTCCGAATACACACAGTGCATGTTTCCACAAATTTCCTGCAGTCTTCCCTTAGCTGAGGCCACCAGAAGGTACGTTGTACCAATTCAGTGGTTTTGGTGACACCAAAGTGTCCGGCAAGCTTGTGATCATGGCACAATTCCAGGACGGTTACCCGCAGACCCTCGGGAATGAAAATCTTATCCCCATGCCACAATAGCCCATCCTTGGCCTGCAACCCAGGACCGGGAGTGGGTATGAGGCCACTGGAGGCCCGCCTGAGCTGGGACAGTAGGTCTTTCTGTAACAGGAGAAAGTTTCCAGGGGCAAGGATAGTGTCTGGAGGGGAACCATCCTGGGATTTGTGATACATACGAGACAGAGCGTCCGGCTTCGCGTTTTTGGAACCCGGACGATATGTCACGTGAAAAGTAAAACGAGAGAAAAATAAGGCCCAACGGGCCTGTCTAGGTTTTAACCTCTTGGCAGTCTTCAGGTACTCTAGATTCTTGTGATCTGTGAAGATCAGGATTGGGTGAGTAGCCCCTTCTAGCAGGTAACGCCATTCCTCGAGGGCGGTCTTTATGGCCAGTAATTCCCGATCCCCCACATCGTAGTTCTTCTCGGCTGGGGACAGTTTCCGTGAGAAGAATGCCACGGGGTGTAGCAGGGCTTTGATGCCCTGTCTCTGGGACAGGATGGCCCCTACAGCTATCTCTGAGGCATCCACTTCGAGGACAAAGGGCAGAGAAGGATCTGGATGCTTCAGGATAGGGGCTGAGGTAAAGAGCCCCTTGAGGGCCTCGAAGGCCCCTTGGGCCTCAGGGGACCAATGAAAACGGGTACCTTGTTTGGTGAGTTGAGTAATGGGTGCCACTATGGCCGAGAATCCCTTGATGAATTTGCGATAAAAATTGGCAAAGCCAATGAATCGCTGGATCCCCTTTTTATCTGCGGGAACTGGCCAGTCCAGGATGGCTGAGATTTTCTGGGGGTCCATCCGGATGCCTCTACTGGAGATGATCAAACCTAGGAAGGGTATGCTTTCTACCTCAAAGAGACATTTTTCTGCCTTGGCATAGAGGCCATGTTGCCGGAGACGACCCAACACACTTTTAACATGTCCACGATGCAGCTCTAGGGAGGAAGAGAAAATTAGTATGTCATCAAGATAAACAACAGCAAAAACATCAAGGAAGTCCCGAAGTACATCATTTATAAAGGCCTGGAAGGTAGCGGGGGCGTTACAGAGTCCAAACGGCATCACCAGGTACTCGAAGTGCCCAAATCGAGACCGAAATGCCGTCTTCCATTCGTCCCCATCCTTTATACGTATCAAATTGTATGCCCCTCTGAGGTCCAGTTTAGAAAAGATGGAGGCCGTGCCAAGCCTCTGAAACAGTTCAGGTACCAGGGGAAGCGGGTAGCGATTTTTGACTGTGACCTCGTTTAGGGCACGGTAGTCCACACAGGGTCTGAGAGAATGGTCCTTCTTTTCTACAAAAAATATTCCAGCACCTGCAGGAGACGTAGATGGGCGGATAAACCCTTTTTTCAGGTTATCATCAATATAGTCCTTTAATTTTCCCTGCTCCACCTCTGTTAACGGGAAAACCCTACCGAAGGGAATCTTGGCCCCGGGAAGGAGTTCAATGGGACAGTCATAGGGCCTATGTGGTGGCAGCACATCTGCCCTTTGTTTACTAAACACATCCAGGTATGCATGGTAGACTTCAGGGATGGACTGACGTAGACCTGCCTCGTTTTCGAGGCAGAGCAGAGCAGAGGGTCCTGCGGGGGCCAAGGAGCCGCAGGACCTTTGGCATTAGGGAGAAGAAAAGGCCACCTCTCCTGTGGACCAGTTGATGACCGGGTTGTGTGCTTGCAGCCAGGGGATTCCTAGAATGACTGGAAACAAGGGAGAAGAAATTATGTCCAAACATAACAGTTCTTGATGTGACTCTGAGATTACTGTGTGCAATGGGGCAGTCTCCTGAGTCACTGGGCCAGATTTGATGGTGGACCCATCCGCCAGGTGGACAGACAGGCCTTGTTTTCTCAGACGGAGAGGAATTCGATGCCGGAGAGCAAAAGCAGAGTCCATAAAGCAACTGCAGGCACCAGAGTCAATGATAGCTGTGGTTTGTAGGGTCCTTCCTGAGAACTGGAAGGAAACAGAAAGGGCAAGATGAGATGAAACCCCGGTCACAGGATCCACATAACTGGAGAGAATAGTGGGGAACTTACGGAGTTTAGCCGGGCAATTCCGAACATAATGACCAGGCTCTCCACAATACAGGCACAGATTGTTGCTGCGGCGTCTCTGACGTTCAGCTGGGGTGAGAGAAGGCCGCAGGAGTCCAAGTTGCATGGGTTCGGATGCTGAAGAGGCATGAGTAGGTTTAACGGGGGGAGCAGTGCGGAAGTGACTAGGACCCCTGGGGAGCATCCAGGTAGGTCTTGGGGACCCCAAGGTTCGTTCGGCCCTACGCTCCCGTAGGCGCCGGTCAATTTGGATGCTTAGGTCTATGAGGGAATTCAGGGTCTGGGGTACCCCCACTCTGGCGAGCTCGTCCTTGAGTGCGTCTGAGAGGCCCATGCGGAATTGATGACGGAGGGCAGCATCGTTCCAGTCGGTGTCGGCACCCCAACGCCTGAACTCAGCCACATAGCCCTCTGCTGGTCTTCGACCCTGTTGGAGAGAACGTAAGGCGGCCTCCGCAGTGGTTGAGAGTTGGGGGTCCTCATAAAGCTGCGCCATGGCATCAAAAAAGGTGGAGAGACTGGTCAATGCTGCATCCTTTTGTTCCACGAGACGGTGGGCCCAGATTTGGGGATCCCCAGTCAGTAGGGCTACCACAAAACCCACCTTGGTGGTCTCTAAAGAGAAGGTCCTAGGTTGCAGGGCAAAATGGAGTTCACCGGAGTTACGGAAAGTTCTGAAGCTACCACGGGCACCCGTAAATTTCTCTGGAGTAGGTACCTTGGGCTCAGGTGGTAGCATCACTATAGTCTGGGTAGGTGCAGGCCCCGTTGGGGGTATTGCTGGGTGAGGAGTTCCTTGGGTACTGGATGGACCAGACAGGGCCAGTACCCGTTCCTCCAGCCGGGTATAACCCTGCTGGAGGTTCTTCACCGCTTCGGTCAGACCTGCCAGGTGTTGGCATAGCCCCTCCATGGCGGGGGCTCCCTGCTCGGGCTCAGACATGGCTGTCTGCTACTGTCACGTACCTGGTGGTGCGAGCCCGAGATTGCAGGGGGAGGCCTCCCTTGCGTCTCCCACTCCTGGTCCCCTGGTGTGGGAACAGGAGAGCCAGGAGTGAGGAGGAGCACGGGTGCCTGGCAGGATCAACAGACCGGTGGGAAGGAAACAGGTTAGCTGAGCAGGCAGGATCTCTGGGAAGCAGGCTCACAGGTAAACCGGATAGCAGAGCTGGCAGGATCACAGGAAGCAGGCTCACAGGTAAACTGGATAGCAGAGCTGGCAGGATCACAGGAAACAGGCTCACAGGTAAACCGGATAGCAGAGCTGGCAGGATCACAGGAAGCAGGCTCACAGGTAAACTGGATAGCAGAGCTGGCAGGATCACAGGAAGCAGGCTCACAGGTAAACTGGATAGCAGAGCTGGCAGGATCACAGGAAACAGGCTCACAGGTAAACCGGATAGCAGAGCTGGCAGGATCACAGGAAGCAGGCTCACAGGTAAACTGGATAGCAGAGCTGGCAGGATCACAGGAAACAGGCTCACAGGTAAACCGGATAGCAGAGCTGGCAGGATCACAGGAATCAGGCTCACAGGTAAACTGGATGGCAGAGCTGGCAGGATCACAGGAAGCAAGCTCACAGGTAAACTGGATAGCAGAGCTGGCAGGATCACAGGAAACAGGCTCACAGGTAAACTGGATAGCAGAGCTGGCAGGATCACAGGAATCAGGCTCACAGGTAAACTGGATGGCAGAGCTGGCAGGATCACAGGAAGCAAGCTCACAGGTAAACTGGATAGCAGAGCTGGCAGGATCACAGGAAACAGGCTCACAGGTAAACTGGATAGCAGAGCTGGCAGGATCACAGGAATCAGGCTCACAGGTAAGCTGGATAGCGGAGCTGACAGGAACTGGACAACGGCTTGGCAAGCAGGTTCACAGGTAAGCTTGGATAGCAGAGCTGACAGGAACTGGACAACGGCTTGGCAAGTAAGTTCACAGGTACACTTGGATAGCAGAGCTGACAGGAACTGAACAACGGCTTGGCAAGCAGGTTCACAGGTAAGCTTGGATAGCAGAGCTGACAGGAACTGGACAACGGCTTGGCAAGTAAGTTCACAGGTACACTTGGATAGCAGAGCTGACAGGAACCGGACAACGGCTTGGCAAGTAAGTTCACAGGTACACTTGGATAGCAGAGCTGACAGGAACTGGACAACGGCTTGGCAAGCAGGTTCACAGGTAAGCTGGGATAGCTGAGCTGACAGGAACTGAACACAGGAAACGGAACCACAGACTGGACTGGAACCAGCAGGTGAACAGGCTCGTTACAGAGGGTCAGACTGCAGACTGGACAAAGGCTAAACAAGGAACCAAAGTTCATCAAGAAGTCAGGTAATGAATCTGAACTAGAGCAAGGTACAATGGATCAGGCAGGAGGATGGTCACTGGAAGCCGGGGTCGGGTACAGGCAGAAAGCAGGATAGTCTTTATGGCAAGCCGGGTCAAAGGAACAGGTATAACAGGATCAGGTTTCTTTTACTACACCACAACGCTGTAGAGCAGACAGCAAAGACCGTCTGCTCAAGTCAGGCTTAAATAGGCCGGCTGGTGCTAACTAGGGCGCGCGCCCGTCTCCCTGTGCGCGGTTGTGCACGTGCCCGCGCCCGGGCGCGCATGCGCATGCGCAATGGAATCTGAGGGCCAGGACGGCCCGGGTTTAGATTTCTGGCAGGATCTTCATGACAGTGGATTTCGGGAAAACCGTTATCCAAGCCAACTCTTCCATTCCTTGTTAATAAACTTGTTTTGCATTCCCACCCAGTCTGCGAGTTATTCCCCAAAGTGTATGCTGCCATGATGCGACAGGAAACCGTAAAATTGTATACTCACCTTTGTATAATTTTCCTTTCCTGTCGCATCTTCATGGCAGCATACAATCGCCCACCCTTCTGAGGTGATGTATATATACAGAGAATACTGAGGCGGCGGCCCTCTCTGCAACTTATAGTTATGTGGTCCTATCAGGTTGTGGGGGCGGAGTCACAACCCAAAGTGTATGCTGCCATGAAGATGCGACAGGAAAGGAAAATTACAGAAAGGTGAGTATACAATTTTCCGTTTTTTAGCCCAAGCAAATGACCTATGTTCTTATGTGTCAGCATATGACTGGTGTGGTGGGGGTTAGGAACACTGACTGGGGACAATATGTTAAAAATTGAAAAACAAAACAAAAAAAACGTGTGTACAAAAAACGTAAAGATTTTTTATTGAACTGTTTAATTTATGTAACATACTTTCATCCGAGTAGTTCAGTGTCACCATAGTAACACTGTACTACTCTGGGTGGGGGAGTCCATTTTTTTATGTTGTTAACATTTTGATTGGTGATACAATGAAAATCTTTGTACCAGCAATACTTTGAACTGTCATGCATGAGTTTCGTTCATGACAGCTGTGATTACTACTGACCTGTGATTGGCTAAAGCCAATTACATGTAAAAACAAATTTCCTCAAAAGTGGGACTTTAAAGGACCATGAACACTCAGAAAATGAAAGTTATATGTAAAACAGTACACATTTATTACAAAAGATAAATGACATTATACAACATGAATAAAACTAAAACACATGATGACAATTATGGGTTTTATGTCTATATTAACATTGTAGATTGTCTATATTCACCTGGAAGTTCCCAGCCCGCTGGAATTGTTTTATGCCGGGGGGTTGGCTACAAAGGCTTTCTGACTTAATTTGCAGAACTTCCAGAGGCAGCCAAGGAATCCAAGATGGCCGCGGAACGTCCGCCAGGCGAGGCAGCTCACACAGGGATCCCTGTCCACACTACAAGAGGAGGTATGTGGAGGGGCCCCCATTCTGACATCAATTGGGGGACCGACATCACCAGCCACCAGTGTCCCTCCTCAACCAACCAGACCCTGGATGACATGCTCATGTCCCCCTCAGTAGCAGCCTTACCGTGGCCCAGGAGATGGGGCAGCACACCTCACAGCCCCATGACATATGTTCACTAGATTTGCAGAGATGCTGGACAGGGGCCTAGCTCAGACTGCAGCCAGAATTACTTCTGACATTAAATCAGATCTCCAACTTCTGGGCTCTTTCAATGAGACTATTGAAAATAAAGTGGAGGTCACGATAGATTGGGTTAACCAGAACACTGATCGCTTCCAAGACTTGCATAACCAGTTAGAGGGGGCCATGGCCAAAACTGACAACCTTGAAAATAGGTCAGGAAGGCTTAACTTTAGAATCAGAGGACTGCCCGAGACCGTCACGGATATACCAGAAGCAGTACACTCCCTCATTAAAAGCCTCATTCCAGACATCCGAGTCCACAAACTGGAGCTTGATCGGGCCCACAGGGCCCTGGGACCCCCCGAACCTGATGGACTGCCTCGTGACATTGTGGTCAAGCCACACTTCTATAATGTTAAAGAGGAAGTTATGAGGAGGGCTCTCCACAAATCCAGCTCATGGGACATACAATCCAAATCTTTGCTGACATTTCTCCTTTCACCATTCAGAGGAGGCGAGCACTCAAGCCCCCTCTTCCCTTTAGCCTGAAGTTTGAGTTTAATAGCAAGCCCTTCCGATTCTCTACATTTCCCAAAGAAGAGCACCTACTGCAGAAACTGGGCATAATTCCCAAAGACCCACCTTCTCCAATGCAGTCCTCCACCTCCAGCCTGACCAAACGACCTCCACCATCTAGCCCACTCACCTCTCTGTGGCAGAAGCCTAAAAATAAAAAAATGAAAAAGATCTTCTTCATTTACCTCCTAACATCTCCCCTTTTTTGGTACTGGGCGCATGAGGCCCCTTCGGCATTAATACCCATCTGGATTCACAAACCAATTGACCTCAAGGAGCTCCTGTTTCCCTTTCTGTTCAGGCCTGTCTCTTATAACTCATCACACTGATAATATACTGTCTGGTATAACTAGCCCCTCTATTGGCTTTCCTCTACCCCGGACAAGGACTTTCTCAAGACCCACCTGGATCTACTGCACAGAGCTTCCGACCAAGCACCATGGTGCAACTTAGCCTTTATAAAGTTCTGGATCTCATGGCATTGGCAAACTATTTAACTCTCTTAGATACGTTTTTATTTTTTTCTCCTAGTTTGATGTCCTCACAATTTTCCAAGGGGCACTCACAGTCCTTGTCCCCTCTAACAGTACCGAGGCGGTAGACTGGTTTTTAGACCCCATAACCATTATACCATGGAGCTCCCTTGATTTTCACCCCGCTTCCTTCCCTGGAAGTCTGCTCCCCACATACCCCTTCGGAGGGATCATCCCCATTCCCATAACATCTTATCCCTCTCTTCCCAAACCCCCAGCAGTTATCATGCCTACCCTAGTTTAACCTTCATTGAATGTTACCATGTTACAGTTATTGAGGGTGGTGCACCCTAGTTTGATCAAATTAGAATTTTAGCCGAATATCAGGGAGTGCTGTGGATGGAGCGGTACTAATGCACCTCCTCCTGTACTCGGAGCTGCAGAATTTTCTCACTCCTAGACAGGATCTCCCCCACTGGTTGGGGGGTACCATGTTTGTCTCTCAAGGTATGGTGGATATACTCCTCCCCTACCCTTGGAGCCTTCTCTCACCCCTTATCTCTCTTGTCTTCTTTCTGTTTTTTTCTGCCCTTTACTAATTCTACTTTTGTTTCAGTGACACGTGTGATCTCGCACCTCTGCAGGATTCTGGAAGGCATTGCAATAGACTTATTCGCACTCCTGATCTCTGGACCATCGACCAGGCGGAAGGTAGGTGAATGGGGATCATTGGCATTACCTCCTAGGCTGCTCCATGGCTAACCTCACCACTCTTAGATCTGCCCTACGCATTGCTTCACACAATGTGCAGGGGATTAACTCTCCCATTAAATGTCGGACATTTCTTCCAGTGTTACCATGAACAAATAATAGACATATTGTTTCTTCAAGAAACACACTTCTCAAAATCTTATACCCCTCCTTCATTCACTCTAAATTTCTCAGGTTCTACCTAGCGAATTCTGACAATAAAACTAAAGGAGTAGGCTTGTTTTTCTCCTGCAACTATCAGTTCTCGTTTGTTTCTGAATTTAAAGACCCAAAAGGTAGATTCCTACTCATGAAAGGCCTCATTGACAACCAGCTCTACTACCTCGTCTCGTACTACGCGCCAAATAGAGGTCAATCCAAATTCTTTAAGACCCTCTTTCATACTCTAGACCCACTTATTGAAGGCCTGGTCATCTATGGAGGAGACTCTAATATTGCTTTTGATGCAGGGACAGATAAAACTTGCTCTCCAGGCAGGGACCGTATACATCCCACCAGGCAGAGCCTCAATGTGGTTAGACAAATTTACCATCAGGGGTTGGTTGATATCTGGAGAGAAATTAACTTGAAGGCACCGGACTATATGCACTATTCTAGCCCTCACAATACCTTCGCTATAATAGATCACTTCTTTATACTGTCAAATCATATCCCGCTGGTGACTAAATCCATCATAAAAGACTCTGCCTGGTATTAATAATAAACAGACCAACAGCACAACGGCAGGGGTTCAAGCGCAGTCTAAACCTCTCAATCCTTAGCAACCCTACCCAAGTCTGTGAAATCGAAAAAGACATTCAGGAATATGTTCTATTGAATGATGTCGAAAACATTTCCCCAATCACTCTATGGGCAGCACACATAGCCTCCAATAGGGGAAAACTGATCCAATTGACCTCAAGACTACGTAAAGCTCGCAGAGTAGACATTGACAGGTTGGAGAAGGAATTCTCATTTTTAAGCAAACAACACATATGTAACCCTTCTTCCAGCTCTGCGGAAAGACTAGAAGCAGCGCGCACAGCCTTAAACCTGGCCCTCACTGCCATAGCCGAAAAAAGTTTGCATTGGGAGGGTGGTCAGTTTTACCACCAAAAAGATAAGATGGGCTCTCTGCTAGCAAATAGGCTAACCCCTAAAATAAAGTCTCATACCTTACCCAAAATAAAATTACGCAATGGCTCCCTCTCACAAAACCCTCAGAAAATCATGGAAGCTTTTCATGACTTCTACCGAACCCTGTACAGTAGCTCGATTGACTCTTTTCTTGGTTCACTGAATATCGCCAAGATCAGGGACCACCACAGGGATAGCTTAGAGTCACCCATCTCGGCAGAAGAGGTTTCACATGTCATTAAAGATCTTAAA
The DNA here is from genome assembly GCA_028564925.1 of Lithobates sylvaticus. Lineage (NCBI taxonomy): Eukaryota > Metazoa > Chordata > Amphibia > Anura > Ranidae > Lithobates > Lithobates sylvaticus. Next base: position 239,960,530 of record CM053028.1, on the reverse strand, counting down.
AATAAATCAGCCCCTGGCCCTGATGGCTTCTCAGTCCTGTACTATAAACACTTCTCCTCCTCACTGTCCCCCTATTTGGCTCGATTTTTCAACCAACTTTGCACAGGAGCCCAACTTGTTAAGGCATTATCACAGTGATCCCTTAACCAGGCAAGGACCCTAGTTGTAATGCTAATTACCGTCCTATCTCATTAAAAAAAAAATACTTTTATTAGTCTTTATATCCACAAGGACCAGGTCGGCTTTATACCTGGGAGACAGGGCCCAGATCAGATCAGTAGAGCGATTGACATAGTATCTCTACTGAGGTCCAGATGGGATAAGGGACCACCTCACAAGGGATGCTTGCTCTCCCTAGTCCTCACAAAAGGTGTTCAATTCTGTCTCCTGGTCTTCTTTGGTACCAGTTTTGCAGAGATGGGGCTTTGGTCAATCCTTTTTGAACGTAATAGGGGCCCTCTACTCCAACCTGGAAGCGAAAATTAAACTGCAGGGATATTACTCGGAACCATTCCCAATCCTTAACGGTATGAGGCAGGGGTGTCCCTTGTACCCACTGATTTTTTCCATTGTCATCGAGACCCAACCCTGATATACATGGGGTGAGATGTGGGCCACAAACCCACAAATGCGCTCTTTTCGCAGATGATATCTTACTCTTTATCACTTTGCCACTAACTTCATTACCAAATATCTGCAGGGTGCTTGATGACTTTGGCAAAGTCTCTGGACTCAAGGTTAACTACTCGAAATCCCTGGCAATAAATGTCAACTTACCGGTCCATCTGGTCACACAGCTTAAAGACAACTTCCGGATTGGATGGAACGAGGCAGCGATTCCCTATCTGGGGATTAACCTTACAGCCTCAATAGACAACCTATATGCCGCCAATTTCCCCCCAATCTTTCGCAAATTGGAAGTTGATCTAATGATGATAAATTGGGACTTTCATGGCTAGGCAGGATCAATTCCGCGAAGAAGACCCTATTACCATGGATTCTCTATCTATTTAGGTCACTACCTATACCAATTCCTAGGGATCAACTTAGGAAGTTTCAATCCAAAATGATCAACTTTATATGGGGAGCAAAGGGGCATAGAGTTGCCAAGGGGACCCTTTTCCGAACTAGAGATCAAGGAGGAGTGAGCCTACCAAACCTTATCTGGTATCATCAAGCAGCCCAGTTATCCCAACTCTCCACTATTTAGTTCAAATAAGCACACCATGACTGGGTACACATGGAAAGGCAAGCAATAACCCACTACACATTGGACTATCTTCTCTGGTGCCCTGCCAAATCTAGACCTGCTATCATGGCTCCCACGCTATCCCACTCCTTAGTCCTATGGGACTCTCTCAAAAGTAACACACATATGATCTCCTACTGGCGCCCACTCTAGCATATTTTTCAAAATGCTCTGTTTCCCCCTGGTATGGACATGAAGGCCTTTCATTGGTGGTTAGACAAGGGGCTCTATAGAATAGGACTTTTTGCCAACCCTATGGGACCCCTCACTCTGGCCCATTGCATCAGTAAGCTTGACATGCCAAGGTCAGAAAGGTTTAGATTCCACTAAATTTCTAATTTTATTCATTCTTTATGGACCTCTAAACCCAACCCACTCTCGGTCATGGAGTATGTAATGTGTTGTGTTCAAGCCATGGAGCAGAGGGGAGGAATAACTGGGATATACCAATCACTTGCTATGGCAGAGACCAAATCTCTCTTTATGAGGGACTGGGAGAAAGACCTGGGACAGCACTGGAGCCTTGCGGAATGGCATAGGGTTTTGGCTTCAGCCTCCAAGGGCATTCTGAACATAGCACTAATCCAAGCTAACTTAAAAGTCCTAATGAGGTGGTATTTGGTCCCACTAAAAATTGCCAAAATCTACCCGAGTGCTTCTCCTTTGTGCTTTCGTAATTACGGGCACACTGGATCAATGCTACGCATATGGTGGGATTGTCCCAAGATCAGGGGCCTATGGAATAAAGTCTTTCACACTATCAGGAAAATGACAGGCTTGCCCATTAGGAAGACCCCTCAATTTGCTCTTCTAAACTTTGCTAACCCCGACGCCTTAGTATGTTTATTCTCCTTGAGACCAAGCTGACAATCCCTTGAGCCTGGAAGCAACCTACTGTTTCCTTTTTCTCGGTCGAAAGGAAAATCTCATGGATTATGGCCCAGGAGAGGACAGTTAGCATCCTCTTGGATACTGTTGACAAACATGATGCCATCTGGGAACCCTGGAGCAGATACATATCTCTGAAACCTACCACCTCCCCTCACCCTGGATCCGTGTAGATGAGCGAGTATCACACTGTCACTAAGTACTACCTTTTTTTTTTTTCTCTCCTGAATCTCCTTCCTATCATTTTCTTTCCTCTCTTACTGCTTTTCCCTATTTTCCTATAGGTACAATCACTGGACTATCCCATTGGGACACAACTAAACCCCTTTCCTGAACTGTGACAGGGAGGCATGAAAAGCCTACTATGATAGCAGACCGATTGACACCTCGATCTTCAGCTTGTTACCTCCTGTTTAGTAGAACATGTATGAATCCCTTTGGCTCATAACAGTTGCTATAGGTGTCTAGACATTGCAGTCATACAGTGTATTTCAACTTTGTATTTCTTTTGTTTTTCTCTTTTTGTGTATCTTTGCACCCACAGCTATAAGTTATGACAAGTGTTTTGCAAGTTCTCTATTTACGGTTAGTGGGGCCTTACGAGCTGTCATAAGGATGACCGTCCATAATTCCACCTTCCATATATAATATGGTCTATTCTAATCTATCCTGCATCGGTTGCCTGACAAAGCTTTAACGACTATCTAGCATTTTATGTTCCAGAGAAGCTACCCCTCACTCCCAGCTAGATCCCTTGAGGGGTGTCGGGAGTGAGGAGTCCTCTCCTTCAGAGTTATCAGATGTAATAGAAGCCCCATTGAGGGTGCATAGGATCCCATTGTTTTATAAAGCATTGTGCCATAATATGTCTTTGTATACCTAATGTAAAGAAATCGTTTCACCTGTACCTGTGGTACAATCTTTTCACTGAAACTTCAATAAAAACTAAAAATTCTGTAAACGCATGATAAATATTGAACACAGCATTTGATATCTCAACGCATTTCATGGCTTAAAGTCACACTTCAGGAGCGGGCATGTGGTAAGTATCTGCAATAAAATACATGCATTTCTAAATGGTCTAGCATGGTAAATAATCTAAAATATAAAAAATATGACAAAAACAAAAGTGGTAAAGGGGCCCACTTATATTACTTACAAAAAATTGGTATATTGGTGGTATGGTGCTGAGAGATGCGAGCCCCCTGGGATATAATTTCCGGAAACTGAGGTAGTGTGTTCCGCGACAGAAGACCAACACAAACAGTATCCGAGGTGTATGTGCATCCATAAAATATTCCTCATGTGTAGTCGAATGGTGACTAACACCAACTGTGAGGGGCTTCTGTGAGGAGTATAAGGATAAATTGTAATCCATAGTGTATTACTTAACCCACTGTATTAAAAAAATAATAGGGTTAAAATAGATTAGAGAGGTTACCTAGCTATTATTTTGTAGTATGTGTATGATTTATGAATTTTATTTAAATATGTATTACCATTATGTATAACTATTTTGTATGCTGATACAGACCAAGCAAGGATTGTATATACCACTATATGTATTAATAAATATCATTTATATTTACCAACTTATTTATTTGTAACCATGTACTTTATACAAAGTCCCACTTCCCCCTTTCCTTTTTGTTCATCTACCACACTTAGGTGTACGTTTATAAAACAGAAGTTTTTTCTCAGTTCAGTTTTTGGCAGTTTTCAGAGGAAAATTATCTTCTCTGCAACCGGTTTATGAAGCTGAGAACTTCAGTTCTCAGAGGGAGAACAGAAGAGAAGTGTTTCCTCTGAAAACGTCAGAGATCAGTGTAAAGGTGGGTGGGCTGCCTGTAATCTCATGAGATATTGTGAGATTATGGTGTAGCCAAGTTCAAAAAGTGAAACTAAAGTTCAAAAGAACATGTAATTACATGTTTTCAGACATGTGATAACCAAGTAAATATATATATACACACATATATACACTTGTATATAGTATATATGTATTCATTTTTAACCCACTGGAGCTGATATTAGGAAGAAATAAGCCTTCTTCCTCTAATAACACCATCTTCTCTCCCAGATTCTCCACCTCTGAGCTGGTGAATCTGGAAGGGAGATATTTCAGTGTAACAGCTGTGAGATCTTCAGATCTCACTTTTATAAACTGGCCGTTTGTGACAGAACAGTCATGTACTGTGAGGAGAAGCGGAGAACATGTTCTCTGCTCCATATCTCAGCTATATAAACCGGCACACCCCAGAGATCAGCCGTGACCCTTAAGATCATGGCTGATCTCTGTTTTATAAACGGACACCTTACCTTGCAAATCAGCACAACTCCTTACTAAACAGGGACCATCATGTTTGCTTGGATCAATTCCCAGGGCAGCAGTACCACTTCCAGGTGCATGAAAACGTCCTTCCACAAATGTGATGACCCAATTCCGGTCCGGCAGCTGAGACCGTGTGTGATAGCGAATTTTTATGTGCGATTGTGGCTAAAACACACAGATGCGAATAGACTTACTTTTGTATGCAATAGATTTTTTCGGAAAACGATTTGACTTTATTTACAAATTGATTGGTGTTCCTAGGATTGCAACTGGTGAAATACCTATCCACCAGTTGAGTTCAATGGTCCATAAAATTCAGCTTTGAAGTGGTTAAAAGTCTTGTTTTTTTTTTGGGGGGGGGGGGGGGTTATTTAATGCCTTGCATGTGTGCAGAATAAAATGTTTATTTATTAGATTAATAAAGCTTTATCTATTTTTTGTATGGGTGTTAAAAATACCTTCCACATGAGGAGGTGAGAGAGAAAAAAAGAAAAGGTTTGTTGATCCAAGATCCAACAAATACATAAATAGTTCAATATTCTACATTTATTTGGCCAGAAGCAACACAAATAGGTACATTCATTTACTTGTGTAAAAATAATCAATGGTATTTATGGTGCTGCATTTTTGCACAGCCCTTTACAATAGGGATAGAAGGGCCCTGCTCATAAGAGCTTACAATCTAAAAGGGATCACAACGTAACTTTCACAGTGGACAGCAGGGAACAAAAGGCTAAAATTAACCAGCCATCATATTTTAGGGCCGGTTCACACTGGTCCGACATGCGCTCCGGCTCCGACTTCAAGAGCACAAGTTGCATTACATGTCAAGATTAATGGTTCCCTATGAAAGCTGTTTTAACTGACCCGACTTGTGTCGGTCCGACTTAGAAAATGGATCCTGCACTACTTTGGTCCAACTTGGGCACGATTTCAGCCCATTGATTTCAATGGAAATCGGGATCATCATCTTAACTGATCTGACTTGTGGCATGCGACTTGTGCTCTGAGGATCCTTAGGGGGAACTCCATGCCAAAAAAAAAAAAAAAAAACAGTGTGAGGTCCCCCCCAAGAGCATACCAGACCCTTCAGTCTGGTATGGATTTTGCGGGGAAACCCCACACCAAAAAAAATGGCATGGGGACCCCACAAAATCTATACCAGACCCTTATCCGAGCATGCAACCCGGCAAGTCAGAAAAGGGGGGGATGAGCGAGCACCCCCCTGGACCATACCAGGCCACATGCCCTCAACATGGGGGTGTGGGTGCTTTGTGCCCCCCCACCCCAAAGCACCTTGTCCTCATGTTGATTGGGACAAGGGCCTCTTCCCAACAACCTTGTGCGGTTGTGGGGGTCTGCGGGCAGGGGGCTTATTGGAATCTGGAAGCCCTCTTAAACAAGGGGACCCCCAGACCCCTCCTATGTAAATGAGTATATGGTACATTGACCCATTGACCCCAAAAAAGTGTAGTATTACAATTTTTTTTTCAAAAGATTGGCGTGGAGGGATTCCTTAATTTGTTGTTAAACAGGTTAAAAAAAAAAAAAAAAAATATATATATATATATATATATATATATATATATATATATATATATATATATATATATATATACATATATGCTGCATACCAACAAACTACAACATAGCACCAACAACCCCCCCCCCCCTCCACACAGTTCCAACACACTTACATTTCTGATTATGGTAAGCAGTTAGCTGCACATTTGTCTACATGATTAAAGAGGAAGTAAAGCCTCCTCCCAAAAAAAAAAAAAAAACGGAACCTGCAAGGCAAAGGCATAATGAGCTAGTATACTAGCACATTATGAATAACTTACCTGAGAACGGAGCCCCCGAAGCAGTCCTCATCCATGACCTTCTCCGCCGCCGTCAAGCCCGGAGTGACTTCCGGGTCTCGCCGCTGTCATTCGCTGGATCGGCGATTACGTCACTCCCGCGCATGTGCACGAAAGCGCCATATCGCCGTGATCTCGGCATGCGCAGTGCGCCTGCGCGCCGCTGTCTATGGCGCATGTGATGCCTTTTTTTTTCTAAATATCTCCTAAACCATGTAGGTTTAGGAGATATTTATTGGACCTACAGGTAAGCCTTAATCTAGGCTTACCTGTAGGCCAAAGTGGTTTGTAAGGGTTTACAACCACTTTATGCAAAGTTAGGAGTTGTAAGAGTAAAAATTTGAGGGGGAACCCCATACCCCATGCCCAAAAAATAAAAAAATGTGTGGCCTCCCCTCAAAGTCACAAACACACTCTTATCTGAGCATACAGTCCTGCAGGCCAGGAAAGGTGGTACTGGTTAAATGGTGAAGTAGGGGCGCTAATTAATTTACACACCTCAATAACAGTTATTTATGTGTGTTAATGGGTAGCGATTAATGCCCTCTAATGAATTCTAAAGGTGATCTGCCTGCAAGGTGGTACAATAGCAACATTTCCATTGTGTGAAACCCCTCTAAAATTTAACAGATTGCAAAAAAACATGCATCATAATTAGTTCTGGTACTTATTAAAGAGGAAGTAAACCCTGATGGGTTTTACTTCCTCTTCTGCATCGCATGCTAGCCCATTATGTACCACTTACCTGTAAAAGAATCCAGCGGCGTCCCCTTTGTGGGCAGCGTCCATCTTCTTGCCCTCTTCCTTCAGGGCCACGGACTCCGGCTCTGTGATTTTCCGTAGCCACGTGACGTCACTCCCGCGAATGCACGCTCAACCCCCGAACTACGGCATATGCTAGGGAAGAAATGCCCTTTAGATTCGTTTCTTCCCTGCGCATGCGCAGTAGCGACTTCCGGCGGACTACAAGTGAAATATCTCCTAAACGGCGCACGTTTAGGAGATATTTCCACTACCTATAGGTAAGCCTTATTCTAGGCTTACCTATAGGTAAAAGTCCAAAAAGTGGGTTTACAACCACTTTAAGCACTGTTAATTTGCACGGTGTTTTACATGTAAATTGTACATTCACATCAGGTCCTGCCTTCAAGGAGCTTACAATCTAAAGTCCCTAACTCATATTCATACATACACATACTAGGGACAATTTAGACAGGAGCCAAATAAACTACAAGCATGTCTTTGGAGTGTGGGAAAAAAAACCCACACAGGCACAGGGAGAACATGCAAACTCCAGGCAGGTAGTTTCATGGATGGGATTTGAAACAAGGACCCTAGTGCTGCTAGGCGAAAGTGCTAACCATTTAGCCACTGTGCTACCACATGCATGTAGACTGCATCTCTGTGGTGTGAGGCTGGGTTCACACTTGTGCGATCACAGACATCGCATGTGATTTGCATTGCTGTGCAGATCACATGCGATGTCTGTGCGATGCCATACAAACTGTATGGCTGAAATTGCATCGCATTTGCACCAAAAGGTCCTTTGGTCCGCACTGGAATCGGATCACATGGGCGTTCACAGCTATGCGATCCGATTCCTGCACGTTTGACAGTTCGCACTGAGATCTGCAAACCGATCTGAGGGTGTCATAAACTCTACATAGACACCCCCAGTGGTCTTTTACATGTGTATTCTTCCTATTGGGCTTTAGTCTTCAATTTACATTAATTATTCATATTTATACTTGCAGGTTGGTTTTTCCCTCCCTTCTTGATTCTTCTTTTGTCATGGGGGTGGCGGGGTTTTCCAGTGTAAGTATGATGAAAGTAGTGATAAAAATCCTGCATCTACTTTTTAAGCTAAGATTAGATAGAAATTCTGCACCAGATTACTACTGCTGTTTGTTTTTGTGCCTGGTGCACACACTTACCATGTTTAAGTGTGTGCACATTTGCGTATATACATATGCATGTATATGCGTGTATATGTTTACCTAATACTAATATTTCAGACCTATCAATCTGCTCTGGGAGATTCCCTACTTAATCATTTATTTCTGTCTATGCTGCTATTTGTTCCTTCTTACCCTTAATGACTGACCATAAAGAAAAATATGTTCTATTGGCTTTCTATATATTATAATATTTTTTACATAACCATTAATATTAATCATTGTTTTATTTTTATTTATTTTTTATCTGAAATAGTGGCATAAGGTTCCGCTTATTATGTGTAATTTTATTTACTACCGAGAGTTTTTAAATCACAACCTGTTTTAAATTTTAAATCACAACCCCCCTTTTCTTTTTTTTTAGAATTGTTTCTGAAATTACAATTGATTCCAATGCTGGTTTATATAACGTGTCATAGGTATGTCTCTTGACCTATAACAACATTCTCCGCTCTGGCCACTCCCCCTCCGCTAGTGTTTTTATTGTGAGGACTCCCATCCATCCTCAGCTTGATGAAGGAGCGTGGCTGCCACATCATTGTGACGTCATCTCTTCATGTCTGCCTTCCATCGCACTCCAAGCCTCGTTCTGAGATCTTCTCCACCACGGCCGGCTTCACCATCGAGCAGTGTCTGCAACAGAAAGCGAAAGCGCTCAGCATACAGGAAGAGCTGATGGACCTGATGATCCCATTGATGGATGGCTTTTAAACTTACATGATTTGATGACCTTTACTAAATGTGAGTTGCCTGTACATTTGATGTATAAATAAATTGCTTGTTACGTCTACACCCAGAGGCTCCCCTCTCTTTGTGTCTTTCTCAGAATCTTTGGAACTTGGTTTCAGTTCCCCCCTGGAGACAGCCCTGCATGTGGACTTCATCTTATCATCTCTCCCTTTGACCTTTTAATTATTATGGACTTTACCGTAGTCTATACATAATATTTTTTATGTAAATAAAATAAATATATATATATATATATATATATATATATATATATATATATATATAATTACAGAAAATATATTCTCTAAAAAAAAAAAAAATATATAAAACACGGTACTAGATTTATTAAAAAAAACAAGAAAAGATAAATATTGTATAAGAAGCAAAAAAACAGCTAAATAAAATTACAAAGGAAGTTAAAAAGTTCTTAGAATATCTATGTTGGTGTTTCTGTGCATAGTAACAATTCTATAGTTACAAGTATTAATGTATACTGTTAAATAAATAAATAAATATATATATATATATATATATATATATATATATATATATATATATATATATATATATATATATATATAAATAAATGTTAGCCTGTTTAATAATCAGGCTTTTGCAAAAACAGGTTTCTGTTTTTGGAACATTTTCAGGCTTGCAAACAAATTTACTATAGCACTCCCCAAAAAACAACAGAGGGAAGGCACTTTGTAGGTTTCCTGGTCTAGGCATGCTCAGTTGTGTCACTACTGAAATGTTTTAACTAGAAGTCAATGCCTGTTTGGATTTTTTGAAATATATCACTTTATACAGACAGATTAAGAATCTTTTTAAAGCAGTTACTCTTTAAAATGTTCAACGCAAGTTTAGGAAGTATTACGTTTTACCAGCAGTTAAAGTGAGATGACTGTGTCCTGTAGTGATGAAGAGGACAGCAAATAAGACCACAATTCATCCAGTGGACCAGGCATCTGATACTCCTGGTCAACCACTGTATCTCTATAACAGAGCAATGGTTGACAGAAATACTGGTGGGCAGTTTTCTTTACAGGCAGTTTTTTGTGACATTTAAACATTTAACACTTAAACAGAACCTTGTTAAAACAAATGTGCAATACTAACCTTGAAAAAAATCATGTTAAACTTCCTACATTTTTAATATCATATTATACAGTAGGTGATGCATATAGTACAGGTTGGAAACAAGCATAATAACATGATTTATTGTCATTTGCTGCCTGGTACAAAAGGGTAAGAATTCATGAGAATACAATAAGAGCATATATCTTATTACCACAGTAATTTGATATAAAATATATATATATTATAAGACTTGGCGTGTCATTTTTGTATACACATTCATAATACTCTATATAATTTAATACCTAATGATTTGAAGCTGCAGAACATTAGCTTCCTTTTAGACAATGAACATAATTCTTTGTTCAGCTTTTGATCAAAACACTTTACACAGCTATCTAAAATTCTTTTACAAAGTCAACATCAAGCATAAGCTGCAAGAATGCATTTTTTCTGTGTTCTTTATGGCAGTTTCTGACGCACATTGGCAATATATAGATATTTAAGTATTAAAATACAATACTAGTCTTTCAAAGTTTGCACATGTTATAGAACAGAACTCCTTAGGACTAAAAATCTGTCACCATGAAAAGAATACTTGGATATGCCGATTTTCACTATTTACTGTAGACAATGTAGAAGATTTCAATGTCTGGGCACATAGAGTTCTAATAGCTCTGTCAATGCAGCTTTATGTTAGATATTTAAATAGGAGACATCAAGAGTTCTGATTGTTCACTCCTAATTTCTCATGTTAGTGTGAATTTAAAAAGTAAAAAGTGATTTATACATTGTCTCAGTCTGCTGTACAAATGGGAACAGAGGGGCGCCAGACTGGTGTGATCTTACAGGGATCCAGAGAATGCTGGGAACCAGGAGGTAGGAAACAAAAAGCAGCTGGTCGTGACTTCACAAGAACAGGAAATGTGATTATTCACAGTGGCAAGGAATGGTAATGCATTTCAAAGCTACAGCTTCTTCATCAGACCATGATTGGCTGGTAAACCTGGCAGTCTTAAATACAGAGGAAATAGAAACAGAGAGATCTAATGGGCTGACCAGCCCATCAATCAATAGACAGATTTAAAGTGGTAGACGGTTGGAGACTGAAGTGAATTTAAATATGTAAAAAAAAAGTAAAAAGCTTGCTGATTAATAGTTGATGATGATAATTAAGACGTTTGAAGAAATCGATCAAATAATTAACTGATTAAATACAAAAATATAAATGTATAAATATACCACAGATTTAAAATAAATACATTTTTATGAATACATTAACTGAAAAATGAATTAAGAAAATTATTATTAAATTATTAGCAATTGGAAGTCAATCGATTATTATGAATTATAATGAGTTAATAAATGGTGAAAATGGAGAAAGGAAAGGACTCTATGCTAGATATAATATTAAGGTTCTAAGTTATATCATGACCAAAAATACTTCTCGAAAGGGATAAATCAAATCTTCAGATAATAAATGATTAATGGGTAATGATGGTAATACCTACTGGATACATATGTGTGCACACATGTGATCATACATATACACAAATACAATAAACACTCATGCATACACATACCCACATATGTGCAGTTGTAAACATGTACATGTGCAACAAACTCATGTATACACGTGAGTATATGCAAACATCTTTCTGTCCCAATACTCTCTGGAGGGAACACAATATTGTACAAAAAAGAGAAGGGGGGGCAAAAAAAAAAATAAAAGGGGGGAAAGACAAAAAGGGGGGTGGTAAAAACAAAGGGGGGAAGGGGGGCGGTGACAAATTTGTGTTAGTTGCCCAATATGAGCTGTTGAGTGGATACCCAGTTTCCTCCACTAACCAGTGACCGAGCGATCCACTGAGGCATGACCGGGGGGGGGGGAATCACACCAGCACCTTTTTCAAATAACAGTGCTGATTTCGATCTCCTCCTTCATTCCTCTAGGCGATATGGTATCCAAAGTGAAAATCCAATACGTTTTCTGACGACACAGCCTTTTGAAACGTTCTGCTGGGGGAAATTTATCTGGAATTGATTCAAGGACCCAAACTTTTAGATCTTTGGATGATTGCTTATGATTTTCCAGAAAGTGGCGGGGGACACTATGTTTAAGGAGACCAGCATCGACAAATCTGCGATGTTCCCCAAATCTGGCTCTAAGGGCCCTGATTGTACGCCCCACATATAGCATGCCACAAGGGCAAGCTAGACAGTAAACCACAAACATGGAAGAACAGTTATGGAAGGTGTTGAATGTGTATGTCTTACCCTTATGAGCAAAGTATTTTTGACCATGTTGAATATGAGCACAAGTCAGGCACAGGGATTTTTTACACTGAAACATGCCCACCAGAGGAATGAGTGTTAGTTGAATGTTATTGGATATAGATTGGGCAGATTTAATTTTGCTAGGAGCGACTTTCCCTTTTATATTCGGAGCCTTCCTATAGGCAAATTGTGGCACTGTAGGAATAGTGGTTTTTAAATGTGGGTCTTGCTGTAGTATAGACCAGTGTTTTTTAAAAACACTCTCCATTTTCCAGTGTTTGTTGTGATATTGAGTTATGAATCTTGTTCCTAGATTTTCTTGTGAACGCTGTTTTGATTTTGGAATGTCATTGGTATTGTAAACCATTTGAGCCTGATCAATGAGGTCTGGGGGGTAGCCTTTTGCGGCGTACACACGCTCAGACTTTCTGGCGGGATTGTCCGCCGGACCTAGTCCAGCGAACAAACCACCGGACTTTCCAGCGGAGATCCGCCGGACTTTCCGAGCTTGTGGACTTGCCCACACACACCCGGACTTCTCCGGCAGACAATCCGCGGGAAAAAGTCCGTGGGACTTTTGGAAATGAACGGACTTGCCGACACACGATCGGAAAGTCTGTTCATTTAGAATGTAACTGTAGGTAGACGGGACTAGCGAAGGCAGTGAATGCCGCCGCGCTAGCCCCGTCACATGGCATGGATTTAAAGGGAATCCCTACATGGAAAAACGGCGTGGGGGTCCCCCCAAATCCATCTCAGACCCTTATCCAAACACGCAGCCCGGCCGGCCAGGAAAGGGGTGGGGACGAGCGAGCCCCCCCTCCTGAGCCGTACCAGGTCGCGTGCCCTCAACATGGGGGTGCCCTGGGGAAAGGGGGCCATGCGGTCCCCCCACCCCAAAGAACCTTGTCCCCATGTTGATGAGGACAAGGGCCTCTTCCCGACAACCCTGGCCGTTGGTTGTCGGGGTCTGCGGGCGGGGGGCTTATCGGAATACGGGAGCCCCCTTTAATAAGGGGCCCCCAGATCCCGCCCCCCACTCTATGTGAATGAGTATGGGTATGTTGTACACCTAAGGTGTAAAAGTGTAAATAAAAGAAACACACAATTTTTTAAAAATATTTTATTGCACTGCTCTGGGGGTCTTCTTCCTTCTTGGGGGGTCTTCTCGCCGGACTCCTCCACTTTCTTCTGCTCTTTTCCTAGCTCTTTCACGAGCGGAGGAGCCCGGCTTACTTCTTCGTCATCGCCGCCGTCGTCTGGGGGTCTCGTTCCGCCTTCGGGGTCTTCGGGGGTCTTCCGGGGTCTCTTCTGTTCTTGCCGCTGTCACCGCCTTCTGCGCTGTCTTCTTCTTCTTCCTCCTCCTCCTCTCTTCTTCTTCTTCTTCTTCTTCTTCCGATTTTGACTCCTCGCTCTCTCTGGCCGTAATGGCAGAGACGGCGATGTGTTGTGACTTATATAGGGACAAGGAGGCGGGGTCACATGCTCATGTCACATGGTGACCCCGCCCCCTATGATGTCACAGTCCCAGCATCCTCCGGGACTGTGACATCATAGGGGGGCGGGGTCACCATGTGACATGAGCATGTGACCCCGCCTCCTTGTCCCTATATAAGTCACAACACAGCACGTCTCTGCCATTCCGGCCAGAGAGAGCAACGAGTCAACATCGGAAGAAGAAGAAGAAGAGGAGGAAGAAGAAGACGGTGCAGAAGGCGGCGACAGCGGCAAGAACAGAAGAGACCCCGGAAGACCCCGGAAGACCCCGAAGGTGGAACGAGACCCCCAGACGACGGCGGCGACAACGAAGAAGAAATCCGGGCTCCTCCGCTCGTGAAAGAGCTAGGTAAAAGAGCAGAAGAGAGCAGAGGAGTCCGGCGAGAAGACCCCCCAAGACGGAAGAAGACCCCCTGAGCAGTGCAATAAAATATTTTAAAAAAATTGTGTGTTTTTTTTATTTACACTTTTACACCTTAGGTGAATGGGTAGGGGTACATCGTACCCCATACTCATTCACATAGGGCGGGAAAGTCCGCTCGTGTGTACGCCGCATAACTCTATAAATTTCAGTTTGAGATGAACACTTTGTGCATTATAATCCTCCAACCTAGTACAATTGACTTTTGTGGACATTTTTAACCCATCTCGGATGGTGACAGCTGGTGAAATGTAAAAAAGAGTTCCCTGATGTGGGCTTGGTATAACTTTTAGCTATAATTGTGGACTCTTGGTGACTGAGTTCCAAGTCCAAAAAACAAAGAGAGGTGGTATTTATTTTCGAGGTAAAAGAAAGACCAAAGGTGTTGGAGTTGCAATGTGATAGAAATTTCTGTACAGTATGAAGAGGACCATCCCAGATGATAATAATGTCATCGATGTAGCGCCCATAGAAGACCAGGTGCGCTGCGAATGGGTTATGTTCCCATATGCACCTGGTCTCCCATAGGCCCATCGTGAGATTTGCATAACTCCCATAGCAGTCCCAGTATTCTGAAGGTAATAATCATCCTCAAAATTGAAGTAATTATGGTCCAGGCAGAATCTGGTCACTTTCAGAATAAACTGTGACTGGCTGGAATTGATGTCACTGTCCTCAGATAAAAAATGCAAAACCGCCTGTACTTCAACCTTATGCGGGATCGAGGTGTACAATGAACACACATCCAACGATACCCACAGATATGTTGGTTCCCAAGTATATGGTTGTAATAACTCTAGAAGATGGGTACCATCCCGGATATACGAGGGAAGGGCCTGGGCATCGCTTCACTCTAAGGGAGCTGCCTCCAGGTGCTAATCATACAAGATCTTGGATCATTTATGGACATTATATTTTAAACAAGTGTTTTAATATTATTTGTGCTTATTCACACACACACATTTTATGTATATCTATATTCCAGTTGCTATATAATTTTATGTTATCACCATATCTAGCGCCGCTATTCACCCCTGTTCAGTCTGTTGTACAGCAGTCTGATCTTGCCCACTTCAGCCCAGGAAGATTTGGCTGCTCAATGACCATAGAATTTTTACGATACGGCACTGTGTCAATTTACTTGAAAATTGCGCGGTCGTGCGACGCTGTACCCAAACAAAATTGACATCCTTCTTTCCCCCGCAAATAGAGCTTTCTTTTGGTGGTATAAGTAAGTGGCAATTTAGAAAAAAACACAATGGGGTTGATTTACTAAAGGCAAATGCACTCTGCACTGCAAGTGCACCTGGAAGTGCAGCTTCTGTAGATCTGAGGGGAAGATCTGAAATGAGGGGAAGCTCTGCTGATTTTATCATCCAATCATGTGCAAGCAAAAATGCTGTTTTTTATTTTCCTCGCATGCCCTTCTCAAATCTACAGTGACTGCACTTCCAAGTGCATTTGCAGTGCACATGTAGTGCAAATTAGATTTGCCTTTAGTAAATCAACCCCAATATTTTGTACTTTTTGTTAATAATAAATATCCACAATTTCTTTTAAAAAAAGCAAATTTTTTTTCTCAGTTTTGGCCGATATGTATTCTTATACATATTTTAGCTAATAAAAATCGCAATAAGTGTATATTGATTGGTTTGCGCTAAAGTTATAGTGTCTACAAAATAGGGGATAGATTTATGGCATTTTTATTATTTTATTTTTTTACTAGTAATGGCTGCGATCTGCGATTTTTATCATGACTGCGACATTATGGCGGACACATCGGACACTTTTGACACATTTTTGGGATGATTGACAATTATACAGCGATCAGTGCTATAAAAATGCACTGATTACTGTATAAATGTCACCGGCAGGAATGGGGTTAACGCTAGGGAGCGATCAAGGAGTTTACTGTGTTCTCTGACTGTGTGTTCTAACTGTAGGGGGAGGGGACTGACTATAGGAGATGACATATCGTGGTTCCTAGCTATTAGGAACTCACGATCTGCATCTCCTCTCAGAACAGAACAGGGATGTGTGTGTTTGCAAACACACACATCCCTGCTCTGCCTCTCGTGCCCGCGATCTCTCATGGCCAGCGGTCATCACGACCATCGGCCAGGTGCATCGGCACCCCCGTAGTGCAGCGAGTGCGTCCATACCTACGATCCTGCTTAAAGGAGCCAACGTATAGCTACGACAGCTCGCGGGAACGTGCCGACCTGCCGCAATATAATGACGGCAGCTGGTCGGCAAGGGGTTAAAGTGTAAAAGCAAAGTGTTGCTTAACAGACCAGTGTCAGATCTCTCAAGGTGCCAGGGTTCTTGTTTCTTGAGCCAGGCAAATGGTAGCCAAAGCATGGAGGCAACCAACCATTCATTTTGCATAAGTAAAACAGCAGATGGGTACCATAGTGCATCAGAAACTTACTGCAATTCTCAATGACATGCATTCTAAAATTCTCAAGATATGGCCAATGTGGTTAAATTATAACAGCCCTATGAACCTTGAACATTCTATCCTGACACTTTAACATACTGTATGCTGCAGGAGGAGATTCGGGCCTGGCTGGATTTCACAAACCCCTAACCCACACCCTCATTCATTCCTCTCTATAAAACCCATCTGCTATCCCCCACTTTTTCCTTCCCACTTCCTTTTCTACCCATCCAAATTCTCTTTCCTAGTTTATTTTCTTCCTCCATCATATATATTAGTGTAACAAATCTGGGAACAACAAAATTTATAATGAAGGTATACTGGACAGCCACTCAAATATCTATTAAATATTTAAAATGAACAGACACACCAAGAGCAGTTGTGATTAAAAAAAGAACATAAAACAAAACTTTACTGGACATCAAAACACATAAAAGTTACCATAAAATAAACATTACACCAAATAATAAGACTTAAACATACACTCACATTCCCAATATCCCAAAGAAAGTTCAAATACTTAACTCTGGCAACAGCTTACACTGGTACTGGACAATGAGGAGTTTTTGCTGCATGCTGTCCTTCCACAGCTTCAAAACAACCCCCCCCCCATGCTAGTGACTTCTGTTTACCAGAGACCACCCACAGGATGTAATCATTCCTCTTGACCACTCACAGGTTGTTTTGTGAGTGATGTCAGCAAGACATGGATGCACTTCCCCCAAAACCACATGATCAATTGAATATGCAGAAGCCATCTTTAACTGCTTAGCGACCGCCGGCTGTCAATTGACGGCCAGGCGGCGTAGCTCTCGTGGCGGAAGGGCGTCATATAACGCCCTCCCCTTCCCAGCCCTCCAGGGAGCGCGCACACGCCCTCCGTGTCACTGGGCACCCGTTGTGCCCAGCAGCCGCGATGTTCGCCAGGCACCCGCGATTGCCCGGTAACACAGCAGGACCGTGGATCTGTGTATGTAAACACACAGATCCACGGTCCTGTCAGAGGAGAGGGGACTGATGGTGTGTTCTCAGTACAGAGAAACACTGATCGGTCTCCTCCCCTTGTGAATCCCCTCCCTCTACAATTAGAATCACTCCCAGGGAACATATTAACCCTTTAAGCGCCCCCTAGTGTTAACCCCTTCCCTGTCAGTCACATTTATACAGTAATCAATGCATTTTTATAGCACAGATCGCTGTATAAATGTGAATGGTCCCAAAAATGTGTCAAAAGTGTCCGATATGTCCGCCGCAATATCGCAGTCACGATAAAAATCGCAGATCGACACCATTACTAGTTAAAAAAAAATAATAATAAAAATGCTATAAATCTATCCTCTATTTTGTAGGCGCTATAACTTTTGTGCAAACCAATCAATATACGCTTATTGTGTTTTTTTTTTACCAAAAATATGTAGAAGAATACGTATCAGCCTAAACTGAGGAAAAAAAAAACATTTTTTAAATATTTTTGGGGGATATTTATATAGCAAAAAGTAAAAAATATATATATTTTTTTAAACTTGTCCCTCTTTATTTGTTTATAGTGCAAAAAATAAAAACCGCAGAGGTGATCAAATACCACCAAAAGAAAGCTCTATCTAATAATTTCATCTGGGTACAGTGTTGTGTGACCGCACAATTGTCATTCAAAATATGACAGTGCTGAAAGCTGAAAAATGGCTTGGGCAGGAAGGGGGTGAAAATTCACTGTATTGAGGTGGTTAAACACACAACATACTACACCACCTGTGGGTGAGAAATATTATTACACATGTATGGTTACATTTGTCATATATCAGTTAAAAATATCCACAACTAATACAATCTTAGAATATGCCTGGCTACCACTTTCTTCAAATTTACCTCTTCCAATTAGTTTTGTTTGAACATACCTACATTTAAATGGACTTAATATAAAGTCTATTTCTCAATTCAACCATTTCTTGCCATATACTGTATTTGAATTTTTTTTACCCAATTTATGGCATGTCTTTGGATTAATACGTTATTACACTATGTGGATGTTCTCCTTCATTTTCATATATGAAACACATAATTTGCCCTACATCCATTTGCCTTCTATTGGGATCACTGAATAGCATCTGTTCCTGGAAAGATCTGTGATAGCTGATTGCTGATATTTCATTTATCTGAGCGTATTTGACTCCATGACAGAGTCCTCTAAAGCCCCATACACACGGTCGGACAATCCGCGGACCAGGTCCGTCGGACCATGTCCGTCATACTTTGTCTGATGTTGGTTTTGCGTACACACGGTCAGACAAAGTTGTCGGAAAATCCGATCATTCTGAACGCGGTGACGATTGTTGCCTACGACGGGACTACGTAGAGGCTAGTAGCCAATAGCTTTGGTCTTGTAATGTGATCTGAACATGCGTAGCACTTTGTCCGGTCGGACAACCGTACACACGATCGGATTTGGTGTGATCGGACCGTGTTGACGGCAAAGATTTCCAGCAGGAGATAAGACTTTGTCCGTCGGTCAAACCGACGAACACTGTCCGATGGTGCATACACACGGTCTGATTTTTCAACAACCTTGTCCGATCGGACAGAATCCATGAAAAAGTCCGACCGTGTGTATGGGGCTTAACTCTGGTAAGAGTCCATCTCACACTGGGTGGTGGAACATGCTGGTGATTCGGGATGAGCCGAACACCCCCCGGTTTGGTTCGCAGCAGAACATGCGAACAGGCAAAAAAATTTGTGCGAACACGCAAACACCGTTAAAGTCTATGGGACACGAACATGAAAAATCAAAAGTGATAATTATAAAGGCTTATATGCAAGTTATTGTCATAAAAATTGTTTTGGGACCTGGGTCCTGTCCCAGGGGACATGTATCAATGGGTCTGGTATGAATATTAAGGGGAACCCCGAACCAAAATAAAAAAAAATTGTGTGGGGCCCCCTCAAATTCCATACCAGGCCCTTCAGGTCTGGTATGGATATTAAGGGGAACCCCACGCCTAAATTAAAAAAAAATGGCGTGGGGGTCCCCCAAAAATCCATACCAGACCCTTATCCGAGATGGCAACATGACCTGCCTTCAACATGGGGCGGGTGCTTTGAGGTAGCCAAAGCACCGTGTCCCCATGTTGATGGGGACAAGGGCCTCATCCCCACAACCCTTGCCCGGTGGTCTGAGGACGGGGGGTCTGCGGGCGGGGGGCTTATTGGAATCTGGAAGCCCCCTTTAACAAGGGGACCCCTAGATCCAGGCCTCCCCCCTGTGTGAAATGGTAACGGGGTACAAATGTACCCCTACATTTTCACAAAAAGAGTGTGAAAATGGTAAAAAAGACAAGACACAGCTTGGGGACAAGTCCTTTATTAAAAAATACAAAAATAAAACTGTCCCACAAAGTCTTCTTCTTCTTCTCTTTCTCCACCAATGGACCAAAAAAAAAAAGAAACCCTGCACACCGCCACCAATCCACCTCCATGGGAGGCACCCGCCGTAATGACCGTCCTCTCAGGTGACAGCTCTTTTATAACTGAGGGCGGGTCCACACAGTGTTGTCACCAGGTGACCCCGCCCCCCTCTGACGCACAGGGACATCCCTATAGATTCCCAGTAGCGTCAGAGGAGGGCTGGGTGTCACAGGTGGAATGCTCTAAAAGGTGAATTTATCCTTTAAAAAAGAGAATCATGGCTGTTCACAAACCAATTAAGGTAATACTTAGAAATGGGCATAACAATGCACATACCAAATTGAATTTATAAGCAAGCTTATTGTTGCTGTTGTGTACTGTGCTGCTGTACAGTGACATGACTGAAAGCCCCCCCCCAAAATCAGTCACAGTAAATCATTCTTACTCACCCGGACTCCTTTCCCAGTTACTTTGTCTCCTCTAGCCTGTTGTAATTCATTATTCATGTATTTTGTGCAACAGCTACAGCAGGCAGTAGATGGCAGTGTTTATAAGTTTGTAGCTTTATCTATGATAAAACTCTATTTCTATCACAGACCTCAGATCAGCATGGCTGCAGCACAGCATTCAGGCATCCCTTCTCCAGGGCTCCTCATTCTGGCCTGTGTCTATGTGCTTCCTCCACCTCCTCGGCTCTGTAAATCCTCCTGGGCTCCTTGTTCTGCCATGTGTCTATGTGCCCCTCCTCCCCCTTGTCAGAGCCAAGGAGGAGGAGAAGGCTTCTGTCTCAGCTCTGCAGCTTGTATAGGCACTCAGCTACTATAGAAGAGCAGATCACAGTGTTTCCCTGCTACCCACACCAGTGCACCCCTGCCAGGACAGTTATTGGAGCCAAGTACCAGAACTTGTTCCAGCACTGGTCTCTGGGATGAGGGCGCCCATCTCAACGTAGCGCCCCCACCCCCCTAGTTTTGGCCCTGGTGATAAGGAAAGTCAAACACAATGCATAAACCAGTAGATAGGCAACTGAACACATTTAACCACTTCAATACCGGACACTTTCAGCCGTTTCCTGCCCAGACCAATTTTTAGGGCTGTCACACTTTGAATGACAATAGCACGTCATGCAACACTGTATCAAAATTAAATTTTTATCATTTTTTTCACACAAATGTGGTGGTATTAATCACCATTTTTCTATTTGTTTGCTAAATAAATGAAAAAAGACCAAGAATTTTGAAAAAAAATGCATTTTTTCTTTGTTTCTGTTATAAAATTTTGCTAATAAATAATCTTTAGGCTTTACGCTTTTTTTCTAAATTGTCGGTCTGTTTTCATTCATTTAGCATAAAAATAAAAAACCTAGTGGTTAAATACCACCAAAAAAAAAACTATTTGTGTGAAAAAAATTATAACAATTACATATGGGTGGAGGCGCATGCGCGGAGTCTCCTAAGATGGCGGCGTAAGCCCGGAGCTCTGCACAGCGCAGGCCACACAGCATCGATAGCGGCGTTGTTCAGCTGTCAGAAACCCCACAAATAACAGGAGATGGCTGCAGAGGCACCTGTGCACCGGTATATGCAAGCAGACAGGCCAGACAAGCCCTGGGACCCCAATTTGAGTCCATGGACGGCCGGGAGATTTCCAAGATGGCGGCCGCGTCTCAGCCATGAGACCAGGCCGAGGAGGAGCCATCTGCAGCATCAAGGCAAGTCCTTCACCCTGCAACCCTCTCGTACACTCCTCTAATGCCAGGGTCAGCTCCTGCTGCTACTATCCATTCACCAGCGTCTACCATGTCCTTACTGGAGAGATCCATGGGGCCTTATGGACTGTCCTCACTAAAAGCAACCCCCACCCACACAGACTCCATCCCAGCACAGGCTCTTGATGTAACCTTC
Source organism: Lithobates sylvaticus (assembly GCA_028564925.1). Taxonomy (NCBI): domain Eukaryota; kingdom Metazoa; phylum Chordata; class Amphibia; order Anura; family Ranidae; genus Lithobates; species Lithobates sylvaticus. The sequence continues at coordinate 239,938,500 of CM053028.1, read as the reverse complement.
AATGTTGCTGACTTGTTCTCTAAAATCTCAGAGCTGTTAGACATGGGTCTGACCCAAACTGCAGACAGGATCACAGGTGAAATCAAAGCAGATTTCTGGGAACCTGGGCACTAGAATTGAGCATATAGAGCATAAGCTGGATGTGACTATCTATAGGGCAAATCAAAACACGGATCATTTACATTTCCTGCAGGAGCAGCTAGATACTGCTCAGGCCCGGATCGTCGATCTCGAGAATCGCTGAAGGAGAGACAACTTTCCGATCAGAGAGTTACCCAAATTAATTAACGATGTTCAATTGGCTGTGCAGGAAGTTTTTAAATCCCTGATCCCCTCTGTCCCAGTACATAAATTGGAACTGGACAGAGCCCACAGATCCCTGGGACCCCCCAGGAGAGACGGTACCCCCAGAGACATTGTGGTAAAACCACACTATTACTCCAAATGATGAAACGCTCCCGCCAACAGGATCAGCTGAAGTTCCAGGGACACGCTATCCAAATATTTGCGGACATTTCTCCGTTTACCATTCAAAAGCGCAGATTAAAATCCCTTCTTGTCGTTCTCACCAAGAAGGATATCAAATATCGCTGGTCATTCCCATTCGTCCTGAAATTCTCCTACAAAGGAAAACAACATGCAATTCACAGCTTCCCAGAGGGTGAACACCTGTTTCTGGACCTTAAAGTGGATGTAAACCCAAAAAAACTTTTTTTTATGTCATAATGTAGAGAATAAGATTTCCTTTCATTTGAGCCCAGTCCAGGACTTTTTATGTGGGGGAGGGTTGGATTTCTCACTTTTTATAATTACACAGGATGTGCCTGTTTCAGGCTAGTGCATGAGATATGTAAATCACCTGTCACTCACAGCAAGGGGGCGTTTTTGACAAAGTTTTCAGCACTTTGTCAAGGTTTTTCTAACTGAATAATAAAAGATTTCTCAGGGCTGGAGTAAATCTATGTGGCAAGACTGGGCTCAAATGAAAGGAAATCGTATTCTCTATGACATAAAAAAAAAAAAAAAACATTCACTTTAAGCTCATCACCCAGGAATCAGCGATGGACACGTCCAACGTTCTGCAGGGCCCTGCCTAACGACCTACCCCACCAAGTCCTACCTCACCACTATAGGGTACGGCCAAATCCAAGAGAGTCAAAGATAACCTGCTCCCCCTGATGGTGGAGACCCAGACCCGCTAGGCTGTCACATTTTTCATTTCTGCCAGGCTGAGAATACTGCCGGAGAACTCTTTCCACACTTGGATTGAAATTGTCTTCTACACCCGTGACTGTAGCTGGCGTGTTGGTTATGGGCATGTGCCCAGTTTTCGTTATCAAGACAAGACTGCAAACCTTACACCCTAACCAGCTCATACTATTCTTCCCTGATATTGTCTTCCCCAGTTAGATACTTTAACCACTTGCTTACTGGGCACTTAAACCCCCCTCCTTTCCAGACTAATTTTCAGCATTCAACTTTGAATGACAATTGCATGGTCATACAACACTGTACCCAAATGAAATTTTTATAATTTTTCTCCCAAATAAAGCTTTCTTTTGGTGGTATTTGATCACCTCTGCGATTTTTATTTTTTGTTAAATGTTTTTTTTTTTTTATTTTGTTATAAAAATATAAAATGGGTAATTTTTGTCCATCATTGATGTACGCTGATGAGGCGGCAGTGACGGGCACCGATAGGTGGCAGTGATGGGCACTGATGGATGGCAGTGATGGGCACTGATGGGTTACACTGATAGGCAGCACTTTTAGGTGGCACTGATTGGCAGCATTGGTGGGCATTGATAGGTGGCACTGGTGGGCATTGACAGGTGGCACTTGTGGGCATTGCAAGGTGGCATTTATGGGCATTGCAAGGTGGCACTTATGGGCATTTCAAGGTGACACTTGTGGGGATTGCAAGGTGGGACCGATGTCCCTTTAAGATAAGCCGGTGATCGTCTTTTTTTTTCTCCTCCGCTGTCAGTGTGAGGAGAAAAAAAACGATCACCGAGCTTTTGTTTTTATCATGTGATCAGCTGTCATTGGCTGACAGCTAATCACAGGATAGGGGGCCGGGACCCGCCCCTTACTCGGATCGCTGATCACCCGAGTCTCAGTGACTCAACAATCACAGCCCTACAGGGCTCGCGCAGGGAGCGTGCACAGGGGAGGCCGTCATATGACGGCCTCCCGGGAATTGAGATTGGCGCTGTGGCCGTCATTCGGCCATAGCGCGGATGGCAAGTGGTTAAACTACGATACTAATGGAGGAACCTGTTAGCTGTTCCTGCATAATTTTAAGTTTAATTGTTATGTCAGTGCTGTTTAGGCCTGGGGCTGTTGCCTTGTGCCTCCCCCTACTACTCAGACAGGTTGTTTCCGACTCTGTGTGGTAGAAATATAGCCCTATTTATGGGCTATAAACAGATTTCTACTTTAAATGAGGGGAGGGAGTCCTTCTCCTTCCCTCATTGTGGGCCTAGTTCAGGCTTTACAGTTTATATGATGTTATTGCTATGTCTCTTTTTAATTTCTCACTTCTGTACTAACCTCTTTTCTTTTTCAGCCGACCTACTGATGCTTTTCCCTTGCGGGGGGGCCTTAGGTACCCTATCATCATCCTTACACATAATCTCTCACAACTCCCAGGGACTAAATTCACCAGTAAAGAGACGGAAAGCCTTCCAGGTCTACCGATATCACCATATTGATGTGGTCCTCCTGCAGAAGACTCACTTTCCGAAGCGGTACACTCCCTCTTTCCTCCATGCACATTTCCCCACAGTGCCAGTGCAGAGGATAAGACGAGGGGAGTGGCAATTTTATTCTCCAAACACTGCAAATTTTCAGTTCAGTCAGAACACAGGGACCCGGAGGGAACATTCCTTCTGGTATTGATGACCGTCTGTACTCGTTCATATCTTACTATGCCTCCAATAAGGGACAGTCAATGTTTTTCCGACAGATGTTCTCCATCCTTGGCCCGCTGATGGAGGGCATCATAATCATTGGCGGAGACTCCAATACAGCTTTTGATTCCGGATTGGACAAATCAACACCCACTAGTACACAACTGATCTGACCTAGCAAAACTAGCGTCCAAATAGTGTGATTTTTCAGTCTAACTTGACTGACATATGGAGGGAACTAAACCCGACCACCCAGGACTTTACCCACTTCTCGCATCCACACCAGTCTTACTCACACATTGATCATATCCTGATCTCTACTCGCCACATCCCATCGGCCCTCGTGTGCAAAATCTTGGACGTAGCCTGGTCGGACCATTGTATGGTTCTATTAACGTCACGCCGTGACATCCCTAGACAACACACTTCCCATTGGACACTCAACCAATCCATCTTAAATGACCCCATCAGAGTAACAGAAATACAGAGAGCTCTACGGGAATATTTTCACCAATGATGTGGGGGGTATTTCGGCGGAGACTCTCTGGGCCGCACACAAAGTTACCATTAGTGGTAAACTAATGCAAATTGCAGCTCAACGGAAAAAAAAGGGACTCGAGAGAGAATTCTACACTCTGAGCAAACAACACAAAAAGGACCCTACTAAAGTCCCTGGGCTCTTGATGCTGCCCGGGTGGCTCTAAACTTGTCCCTTAAGGCAAAAGCTGACAAGTCCATTAGATGGACTGGGGCCAAATTCTACCAGAGAAGGGACAAAATAGGAACCATGCTCGCTTCAAAACTATCCCCTAGATTTTATTCTCATTACTTACCCAAAATTAGACAGGCCGACGGCACCTTCACCCTGAACTTTTATACAGACTTATATAGAGCAGACAAAAACATAACCCTCACTCGAGTAGAAGAGTGAGGAATTAAATTTGCCTACATTGAATGATAAACACAGAGCAGAAATGGAGGCACCCATTTCTGAGGAGGTTGGGGAGGTTATTAAATCAGTAAAGGGGGGGGCGGCACCGGTGCCTGATGGGTTCTCCACGCCCTATTATAAAACATTTTCTGAAACCCTGACACCTTATCTCACTAGATTTTTCAATTCAATGATCAAGTGTACCCCTAAAGGAAACCAACTTAACATGGCATATATATCCGTAATCCCCAAACCAGGTAAAGACACTAGTCAAATTGAGAACTACAGGCCCATTTCCTTGATTAATTAACTAAAGTTTCAGCAAACCGTCTAGCATCTTTTCTTTTGTTGGACTCTATCTCCATAAAGACCAGGTTGGGTTTATTTCTGGTCGCCAGGGACCAGACCAAGTGAGGACCTCATATCGGTACTACAATCGGACTGGGTGGGGGGGGGCAACAAACAAGAGGGCATGTTATTATCGTTGGACCTGCAGAAGGCCTTCGATTCGGTATCCTGGCCATATCTCTTTGCAGTGTTACATCGCTGGGGCTTTGGCCTGAATTTGATAGGGATCCTTGAGGCTCTATATTCAGAGATTGAGGCTAGAGTTATGCCCCGTACACACAGTTGGAAATTCGGACAGAAAATGTCCGAACATGTTGTCGGAAAATCCGACCGTGTGTGGGCTCCATCGGACTTTTTCCGTCGGAATTTCCGCCGGAAAAAATTTGAGATCCTGCTCTCAAATTTTCCGACAACAAAATGTGTAGTGTGTAGAGAATTCCGACGGACAAAGTGCCACGCATGCTCAGATCAAATTAGGAGACCAAACCTATTGGCTACTAGCCTCTACGTAGTTCCATCGTACGCAACGAACGTCACCACGTTCAGAATGATCGGATTTTCTGACAACTTTGTCCGACCGTGTGTATGCAACACCAGTGTCGGACAAAATCCGTCGGAAAAAATCTGAAGGATTTTGTGGTTGGAATTTCCGACTGTGTTTACGGGCATTAGACTGCAGGGGCTCTACTCTGACCCGATCACGATAGCCAGGGGCACATGCCAGGGATGCCCGCTGTCTCCCCTGATATTCATCATAATGATAGAATCCCTAGCAATTTCTATCTGTAAACACCCAGATATGGGGGGGGGGGGTACAGTGTGGCCACACTACACATAAATATGCCTTATTTGTGGACGATCTGCTGCTCTTTGTAACCACCCCAGCCTTCTCTCTCCCAACAATATGCACACTATTAAACAAATTTGCAGTGATTTCTGGCCTCCAGGTCAATATGTCTAAGTCCCAGGCTCTGAATGTGTCTCTCTCAAGCTCTCTGGTCTCCCACCTACAGAAAAGCTGTAAATTTGAATGGAGTGATACCTCCATTAAATATTTGGGTCTCAAAATCACGTCTAAGATAGAATGCATTTATCAGGCAAACTACCCACCAATGTACTGTAAACTAGAAGCTGATCTCAGAAGCTGGGGATCTCATAATATAGCTTGGATGGGTAGAATTAACTTGGTTAAAATTACCCTCCTACCCATACTGTTGAATCTGTTCCGCTCTCTTCCTATACCAATTAGAAGGGATCATCTTAAAGCCTTTCAGAGTAAAATTACTAAATTCATATGGCATAAGAATGGTCCTCGCCTTTCGAGCCGCAACCTATTTAATCTTCCCACACAAGGGGGGCTGGGGCTTCCGAATCTCCTATGGTATTACCAGGCCACGCGATTAGCGCAATTGTCCACTATATACCTTAAAAATTAGAAACCACACTGGATAGCCATAGAGAGACAAGCAGTACCTACGTTCACCCTAGATTATTTGTTATGGTGCCCACCCAAAAGTAGACCCCCCATTCTTTCTCCAACCCCCTCACATTCACTTTCCCTGTGGGATTCGCTAAGGAAGCTTCCCTCCCTGGTCTCTGATTCCCAACCACTAGCTCATTTATTCCGAAACCCCCCTTTCCAACCTCGCATGGACATTAGAGCGTTCAAGTGGTGGCTGGACAGGGGAGTGTACCGCATTAGACATTTCTTCTCCTGTATGGGCCCATTACCTTACATTTTGAAAAGGAACTTGAGATCCCTTACACTAAAAGGTTTAGATTCCATCAGATCTCTTACTTCATTCATTCCATTTGGAAAAACAAACCTAACCCACCGAGATTTACGGGATACGAACGCTGGTGTGGTTAAGCCATGGAGCAGAGGGGAGGGATTTCGGTAATCTTTGAGTCACTAGCTACAAATTCAAGCAAACTACCCTACATGATTGCTTGGGAAAATGATCTCCAGACCAATTGGGAATTAGAGGAATAGCACGAATCCTATTCTCGCTCAATCAAGGGCATCTACAAAACCTCACTCTTGGAGGCCAATGTCAAACTCTTTACAAGGTGGTACCTGGTGCCAACTAGATTGGCTTCTATGTTCCCATCCTCATCACCTTTATGTTTCAGGGGATGCCAAGGCCTGGGTTTCATGATCCACATATGTGTCAGGACAATATACAAGTGATCGCTGCGCGTCAATTGCCTGTGCGCATGCGCGGCGGAACGGCACTCCGGCGCATGCGCACTCGCGGCTCAGCGCTCCGACGCACGCACATGCGCACTGGCGCACGCCTGAGCGTCTCTGGGCGTCATAGCATCACGTGACCACTCACACCGCCCATTTAAGGAAGTGCCTGAGAGCAGTCCAGCGCTGGCTTGTCTTCAGCTTCCTGCCAAAGCTCTGTTCCTGCTTCCTGTATCCTGATTGCCTGATTACCTGATTTGACCCGGATTTGCCTTTTGACCTTGCTGCCTTCTCTTGCCCTTGACCTTTGGACTGTATACTGGACTTACCGCTTGCTTGCCTCTGGCACCTTGAACCTCTGCCTGTGACCCGGATTTGTTTGTTGTCTCCTGCCCTGAATCTCTGCCTGTGACCCGGACCTGCCTGTCTTCAGTCCTGTACCTGCACCTGTGTTCTGGAACTTCCCAGTGCCTTCCTGACCCCAGCACCTGGCTCCCTCTTCAGTCCTCATCCTCTGGTTGGGTAGCCTGTGCCTCTTTGTGCCGTTCACCCCCTGTCTCACCTCCAGGGGGCGGACTGCGCTCAGTTGCAAGGGTGAACCACTCTCGGCATTTCGGCCTCGGTAAGTACTCACCTGACAATATGGTGGGAATGTCCCAAACTTTGTGGGTTCTGGAATAAAGTCTTCCACCTTATCCGCAGGGTCACAGGTTGTGCTATCCCTCAAATGCCGGAAATATCCTTGCTTTATGGCTTAGCACTTTGCGTTCCCAAAATTATTAGCAAACTGATTTTGTTTATTTTGACAGGGGCTTATATGACTATAGCCAAAGCATGGAAGCTACCCACAGTCTCTCTTTTATCCACAAAAAGAAAGATTTCCTGGATAATGGTGCAAGAAAAACTGGTCAGTTCTATTTTGAATACAACTCCCCAGTTTGAAGCAATATGGAAACCCTGGGCTCAATACATGGGAATATCCCTAATCCCAGGTATTGATGGCATTTCAGATCGCTGATCACTGGGACTTGCAGTTGATAGAAAGGCGCCTCTTCATCTCCTCCTCTTTTCTCCCCATCTATTTTTCTCTCTTTCCTCCTTTTTTTTTTCCTTTTTGATCTTTTTTCCTTCTTTATGGTTCTAGCATCGAGTCCACACGATAGGCAATAGCTTATCGCTTTCTGTTTAGGTCTATATGTTATATCCTAAACCAACAAAGATTAGGTCCTATGTCTTCTTAAGAGACTGGGATACTCCTCATACATGTTATTATAGGAGGATGAAGGTATTTTATCTCGTCCCCAGTAGATCCTTCTAAGGCCTTCACTAGACACGGAGGGACAGGGCCTTGGCACCTCACTGGACACAGTATGATCCCTTTTGGGGTGTCCGGAGGGGAACAGGGCCTCACAACCCCTCAGTGCAGCACTACATACCATGTAACAACGAATGGTTAGAGTATTCTAAACATGTAAATTTCTAACTTTATCCTCTCTATACAGGTTACCGATGTGCCTACCAATGTTATACTGTTACATTATATGACTTCTTTGTTACTATTGTGGATCCGTTGTTTTTTTGTGAAACAATACAAATTTTTATGATAAAAATGACATATGGGTACAGTGTTGCATGACCACGCAATTGTCATTACATTTTGACAGTGCTGAGAGATGAAAATTAGCCTGGACAGGAAGTGGTGAGAGTGCCCTGTATTGAAGTGGTTAACAATCTGATCCCCAGCAGCTCGGTCCTCACAAGGCTTGGTCTTTGTGTTTAGACTCTCACTGCTCTTCCCTGACTGTAGACACACATAGCAACAGGTGGTCCCTCCAGCTCTGGTTCCAGCACTGCGGAAGCCCTTTCAGTGGCTCAGTCCCCAGGCTCTCGGTTATGGACACAGACACCTCACTGACAGGCTCTGTACTTTCTGGTATAGACTCACACAGATGCAGGTCTGTACCCTCAAGTTCCCAGCCTCAGAAGACCCAGTTTCCTCTCCCAAAACCTGGGAAAAGTCTCCCTTTTTCTCCTCTGTGTGCAGCGGTATCTGGGCATTGAAGTTCTGCAGCCCATACACTTGCATTGTGCAGCACTCTGCCAGGACTACATTTCCCAGTGTCTCATGCACTGTTGTCTAGCAAGTCCTCTCTGCCACTGATTGGCTGAGAGCCACTACTGCCAGGAGGCTACAAATACTTAATAAAATGTACTCTTTCCTAAATACATACGGTGAGCTGCATTGTTTTGATGTAATAGGTGGATAGAAAAAACAAAAACATTACTTGAGGATTCTTTGGGTTGATTAGTACTTCGCAAGAAAATACATTTGGAATAGATTTTATGGGTTGTTTAGCATGAACCTCGAAGAGCTGGAAAATACACTACTCTATATTCTATGAAGAAGATGCTGTCCTATAGATTGAAAGATTTTAATCACATTCCATATCAGATGCTAGAATAACACAATGCAGTAATAGAAATTTTTATGCCTTGTGGATTAGCAGATCTAGTGGTACTTCTGATCAAACTTGCCCTAATGAAAACCCTTCCTGAAAAAATATGATGGTTGCCATTGCTGACTTCTCTTTTCTAAAGTTTCAGTTGCCTGGCTGTCATATGACCCTCTGGCTTCAACCCTTTAACTAACCCAGAACAAGTTTGCGGTTAAGGGTTTCTGATTTTTCTTTTACTTTCCAATTTAGTATTCACAATCTCTATCCCTGCACTACCATACAATTATCACTTTTAACAAATTATATTTTGGAATTGCCTTAAAACTGAACTCTGAGCACAAAAACATTTATTTACATGTATTCCTCTATAGCCACAAGGGATCTTAATACACTTTTTTGTGCACCAAATGCATTTACAAACCCAGACGTTACCTTGTAAAAGGGGCAGTGGCATTATCACTGTGCTGGCTCCACCTACAGAAAACTACAGGTGGGTCGGAGACAAAACCAGTCACCCTGCACAAGGACTGGAAAAAAATAACAGTCACCCTGCACAAGGACTGGACCTGACTGGATCTGTTAGATTATATAGTTCAGTAAATCTTGGACCCATTGGACTGCCTAGTCATGTTTAAAGAGGGATGGATATATTTACATAGTTACATGCTTGGACCTATGTAACAATGCATATACCAAACATGTGGAATCCCTCTATAATAGATGCTGGAAATCTCTTTAGTAAGCACTTACTCCAGTGATCTCCACTAGATTCCAGGCCCTGTGCCGAGTAGCTGCGCTGAGGTATTCTGAACACAGGAGGCCAGCCTGCTTGGCATGGGTGCCATTCAGAAAATGCAATGAATGCAAACCATTCTCTGTTGGACATGGTGGAGAGGCGAGGTGGTGATTTTACCACCCTGCCTCTTTTCCTCAAGCTGGTCAGATGGACTCCTGATCATGTGACCACTGTGACAATCACAATGATCACATGTTTTGGAAATATGTCCTGCCTCTCAGTGCTAAGACCAAGTTAAAGTGGAACTAAACCCTCCTACCGTTTACAGCCAAGAAAGCTGCCATCTTAGCCTCTGTTTTATCTGCAGTTACCTTGACGCTGCACGTGCGATCAGTTAGGACACCAGCCATTTGATGGCTTGACAGTTCAGTTGAGAGCACTAGCGACTGTGACAGTTATCATTCCTTACATGCCTTGAATCTAAAGCCTGTCATAGATGGTTTGAATCTCAGACAGTTTAGCATGGACCGGCTGAGATTACAACCATCTATGGGCAGGCTGATTGTACCCAGGTCGATCCATCGATTGACTTGGATACAACCAGCACGTAAAATTTTCAGCATTTGATCATTGCCAGCAGCTACTGTATAGCCTCTAGCGGTAATCATTGTGTTTACCCGGCACTGACGGCTCGTCATGCCTCCCCCTGCCAGGAGAACACAATAGTTCTGTGGGAGGGATTTCCCCATCAACATTGGATGGGGGTCCCCCCAAATTCAATTACCAGGCCCTTCAGGTCTGCTATGGATATTAAGGGGAACCCCGGGCAAAAAATTAAAAAAATGGCGTGGGGTCCCCCTCAAAATTCATACCAGACCCTTATCCGAGCACGCAACCTGGCAAGCCGCAGGAAAAGAGGGGGGACGAGAGCGCCCCCCCCCCTCCCTCCTGAACGGTACCAGGCCACATGCCCTCAATGTCATGGGGAAAGCCATAGGGAAGTCCCCATGACATCCCCGTGCGTCAGAGGGGGCGGGGTCACCAGGTGGCCCAGCCCTCCGTTATAAAAGACCTGTCAGACGCAGCGAAGCCTCACACAGCGGGAGCCTCCCATTGCGCGGAGCGGCCCAAGAGCAGACGCCGATGCCGTGGAAGAAGATGCCGGATGAGAAGACCAGAGCAAGCAGAAGCAGATCGGAGGAAAAAGAAGATGGAAGAAGAAGCTGGAAGAAGATCCCGTAAGGAGAAGATGAAGAAACCGAAGGATGAAGAAAGGAAGAAGGAAGAAGACCAGAAGAAAGAAGATGAAAGAAGATTTTAATAAAGGAATTGTCAAAGACCGTCTCCTGTCATTTTTACCATTTTTGTCACTTTTTTGGTAAAATGGTAGGGGTACTTTTGTACCCCCTTACCATTTCACACAGGGGGGGGGCGGGATCTGAGGGTCCCCTTGTTAAAGGGGGCTTCCAGATTCCGATAAGCCCCCCACCCGGCGACCCCCACAACCAATGGCCAGGGTTGTGGGGAAGAGGCCCTTGTCCTCATCAACATGGGGACAAGGTGCTTTGAGGGGTCACAGACCCCCAAAGCACCCTCCCAATGTTGAGGGCATGTGGTCTGGTACGGTTCAGGAGAGAGGGGGGGCGCTCTCGTCCCCCCTCTTTTCCTGCGGCCTTCCAGGTCGCGTGCTCGGATAAGGGTCTGGTATGGATTTTTAGGGGGACCCCACGCCATTTTTTTTCTTTTTTGGCTGGGGTTCCCCTTAAAATCCATCCCACCTCAAGGGTCTGGTATGGATTTTGAGGGGGACCCCACGCCATTTTTTTTTTTGGCCGGGGTTCCCCTTAATTTTCATAGCAGACCTGAAGGGCCTGGTAATTGAATTTGGGGGGACCCCCACGCTTTTTTTGTTTTTGTTTTTTATCAATGACTTTTTTTTCATCAATGACTTTCAATGAATGACTGTTCTTTGTGTTACAGGAACCAGCAATTCATTAGCCGCAGATGGCTGCCTTAGATGACACAACAGGCCAGAAGGGTAAAAGTGGTTTAATGTGATACTGCAATGCTGTACTAACAGCACAAAAAAAATGGCGTGGGGTCACACTCAAAATCCATACCAGACCCTTATCCGAGCACGCAACCTGGCAGGCCGCAGGAAAAGAGGGGGACGAGAGCGGCCCCCCCTCTCGCCTGAACCGTACCAGGCCACATGCCCTCAACATTGGGAGGATGCTTTGGGGGTCTAAGACCCCTAAAGCACCTTGTCCCCATGTTGATGAGGACAAGGGCCTCTTCCCCACCACCGTGCCCGGTGGTTGTGGGGGTCTGCGGGCGGGGGGCTTATCGGAATCTGGAAGCCCCCTTTAACAAGGGGACCCCCAGATCCCGCCCCCCCCCACTGCAGAATGAATCACAGCAGATAATGTCACTGACACAGCATGGAACGAAATTTAAAGGAATATTACACTTTTATTGTTTCAATTTAAGCATTATTAAAATCACTGCTCCTGAAAAAACAGCCGTTTTTAAAAAAAAAATAGATACATGTCCCCTGGGGCAGGACCCAGGTCCCCAAACACTTTTTATGACATTAACATGCATATGAGCCTTTAAAATTAATTTCGAACGTTCGCATCCCACAGACTTTAGGTCCGTTCGCGGGTTCTGGTGCGAGCCGAACGGGGGGTGTTCGGCTCATCCCTAGTCAGCAGCACTCAGCAGAAAAATCACAGCACAGATAATGTCAGACTCAGTAGCACTGCAGAATGTATCACAGCAGATAATGTCACTGACACGCTGGAACACACTACACGAGGCCGCCGGCGCGGCGGCCTTTTATAGTGTGGGGTGTGTACTAAACCCCCTGAGCTATAATTGGCCACAGGCATCCTGCCTGTGGCCAATTATTGCTCTCCTCACCGCTGGCTCTATGATTGGCCAAGCATGCGGGGTCACAGTGCATTGTGGGCCGTTCGCATCACACGAATTTGATCGACGAGCGGTCGATCGCCCGATGTTCGATTCGAACTTGGGTTCGAATCGAACACCGGGCCCATCCCTAGTAGGAGCACATGCATTTTGGTGGATAGAAAGAGGGCAGGTGAGACTGGAGGTAACCCACCCCTCCTTAAAGGCACAAGGGCACACTGGACACCCAGCACATTGCACAATGACAGCAAAGGTGTCCAGAGTGTCCCCTCACCAATGGTTGCAGGAAAGAAAATTGCATCATCTATGGCCTGCCTAACTGTTTTAGGAAACTGTTAAATTGAACTGGGGAATTCAATAAGCTATAACAACAATTTTCTGGTAGTCGTTTTTTTGGAGATTTTTAGTCTAATTCAGTCAAGCATTTGCCCAGTGTTGGTAACATTATTGACGTGGGTGAAGAATTACTTTTTACCACAACTTTATAGACCTGTTTCTATGGCAGTGACTGAAGGGCAGCCATCAGAAATTTTTGGCCCCCTTACACAGCTTTAGGCCTGGGCCCCCTCCGAGCCTGACCACCAAAATTCCCCAGGGCTTGCCCATGGGCCATCCCACCGAATCCGCACACCAGCCACCTCACCTGTATGCATTCAGCTCTCCCCTCAATACTATATATATGCCAGCCCCCTCACACATGTATATATGTCAGCCCCAACGCCCCACACCTGTATATATGTCAGCCCCCCCACACCTGTATATATGCCAGCCCCCCTCCCACCTGTATATATGTCAGCCCCCCCACACACCAGTATATATGTCAGCCCCCCCAAACCTGTATATATGTCAGCCCCATCCCCCAACACACCTGTATATATGTCAGCCCCCCCACACACATACCTGTATATATGTCACCCCCACCTATATATATGTCAGATCCACCCCACCCCCACATATATATATATATATATATATATATATATATATATATATATATATATATGTGTGTCAGCTCCACACATACACAAATCTGTAAAGACACAAAGCTCTGGTCCCTCCCTGTACACAAACAACCCCCTCCCTTTCCTTCACAGCCCCTACTTGTAAAGGAAATCTTCCTACCTAGTCCCAGCTCATTTTCACAAAGATGACATGTTGCTTACACAGAGGAGCACCGTACAGGCAGCTCACACGAGGGGTGCACATGCACATAGTAGCCAGAGGTGGCAGTAAAGAGCTCGATGTCTGAGCTCAATGACACAGAGCAGCAGAAGCTACAATATCATTTCTATAGTGCATAATATGGCTCCCATTCACCCATCCTGCCTTCTTCTGGCCCGGGCGGGCCCCTTGGCCCCCTCAGGCCCCTTACAATTGTATCGGCTGCACCCCCCTGATGGCGGCCCTGGCGGTAAGAGATCCTTAAAGAATTACCTCTTAGAATTAGTTCTCAAATTAGAAAACTGGTGATAATTAAGACCAGCTCTGAGCTGGCTACAGAGGAATGTCAGTACTTATAGTTAGGCATGTGTGTGCTGGGATGCTGTCATATATGTAGTCCCATTCAGCTGTCAACCAGGAGATTCCCTGGATGAAAGCTAAATGTAAACAAAGGGTCAAGAATGCAGTTGATATCTTTACCCAACTGCGGTAATGCTTATATTTGGGAAATGAATTGTCACTGGGTGGGTGGAGCCTGATAGGGAACGGAGAGACTAGTTTTTAATCTGGTCCGTTTTTCTCTTAGTTGATAGTGCATGGCAGTGGGCAGTTTTTGAAAACTGCTTTAGGACTGCATAGCGGTTATGGATATGCCCACTGCCATGTGCTGTCAAGCAAAATCTGACCTTATTGGGAACTAGTCTCTCAGTTCCCCATCAGGCTCTGCCCACCCCTAGTACCAAACTCCTCAGCCATGCTTCTGTCAGTGTGATGGAGGTTGTGGCCGGGGAGGATATACACTGAGGAAGGAGTGTCCAGTATGGTCCTCAGTGTAGGCACTGAAAGATTCATGTATCTGTGTCTGACAGGTGCATACCTCAGGCGCAAGTAGTAACATTTTCGGTGCTGAACCCTGATTTAAATCTAAAGAGTGTCTATCACCCCCTTTATGAATCCACCCACATGAGTTTAGTTCTGCATTAAATGGGGTGTAAAGTAGGAATAGGAAGAACCATTATTGTAGGAATTTCTAGAAAAATGCTTGGTATGATGTAGAGTAAAAGCTTTTCAGTCTTATAAAATGGAAAATACTACAAAAATGTATATTTCAGCTAAAATAATATATATATATATATATATATATATATATATATATATATATATATATTATTTATAAATATTTTTTTTTAGGGGGGGTTAAAAAAGCTCATATGAATATTAATTTAGATATAGATTATTATGCATTCTTATAATATTAATATTACAGTGTAGTATGGTAAAGAAAGTTTGCTTTCCAGAACTCTTATTTGGAAGCTGAAAGCTGGAGGTGAGAGAGAAATGTGTCACCCAAACAAGTAGATGTTTACAGCTACAGAGGTCTGGCACAACAAGTGATGCTTGTTACCATGGTTTCAAAAACAAAAAAAGACTGGAAAAGCACATTTAAACTTGTTCTTTCAAATCAATTTAAGATCATTTAGATTTGCCATCTACAAATTAGATGTTTAAAACCATATTCCATACATACATTTTATAAGAAATAATACGGGGTTGAAGAGTTCAGACATGCAGGATTAGCATTGATAACAGATACATATTTTTTTCACGTCGTCATCTCATATACTCTTATATAGTGAAATAAGTTTTCTTTAACCCCATTTTATTCTCCAGTACCAATCTCGTTCTATCGAATTATTGTGTATTCCGTATGCCAATTGTAGTGCAGCAAGAATTATTAAAGCGGAACTCTGGGATTTTCAAAAAATCCACCATTAGTACACCCCCACCCCCCACATAAAACAGTAAACAGTTATTACATTTGTGAAATGTCTTATCATTTAACCAGTTCAGCCCCGGAAGGATTCACCCCCTTCCTGGCCAAGCCCTTTTTTGTGATACGGCACTGCGTCGCTATAACTGACAATTGCGCGGCCATGTACCCAAACAAAATTGATGTCCTTGTTTTCCCACAAATAGAGCTTTCTTTTGGTGGTATTTGATCACCTCTGCGGTTTTTATTTTTTGCCATATAAACAAAAGAAAAGTGACAATTTTTTAAAAAAAAAGCAATATTTTTTACTTTTTGCTATAATAAATATCCCCCCAATATCTAAAAAAAAACACATTTCTTCTTCAGTTTTGGCCAATATGTATTCTTCTACATATTTTTGGTAAAAAAAATTGCAATAAGCATATATTGATTACTTCGCGCAAAAGTTATCACGTCTACAAAATAGGGGATAGATTTATGGCATTTTTATTATAAATTTTTTTTATTAGTAATGGCAGCGATTTTTATTGTGACTGTGACATTGCAGTGGACAGATCGGATGGGACCATTGACATTTATACAGCGATCAGTCCTTTAAAAATGCACTGATTACTATGTAAATGTCACTGGCCGGGAAGGGGTTAAACACTGGGGGGCGATCAAGGGGTTAAGTGTGTTCCCTGGGCGTGTTCTAACTGTAGGTGGGATGGGCTCAGAACTTGACAGAGATCACTGCTCCCGATCACTAGGAGCAGTAGATCCTTGTCATGTTGCTAGGCAGAACAGGGAAATGCCTTGTTTACTTAGGCATCACCCCGTTCTGCCTCTCCGTGCCACGATAGCGGGCCACTGGCGGACATCGAGTCTGCGGGACCTGCGGGCATGCTCCCGCGTCGTGCGGCGGGAGCCCGCCGATCGTTTTGCGCACACATGCCACTTTGCCGACGTATATCGGCGTGAGCCGGTCAGCAAGTGGTCAAGAGATATGACTGATTGAATTTTCAGGAAGTCAGATTTCTGATTTAAAAAATGCATCATCTTTTCTGGTTAGGGAGAATCTCTTAGAAGAGTGATTGCATCATATCCTCTTCTCTCTCTCTAACTGTAATCAGTCTACATTTCCCATGAATACTTGGGATGGGAGTGAGTTATATGCAAGTTATTGCCATAAAAAGTGTTTGGGGACCTGGGTCCTGCCATGCCATGTATCAATGCAAAAAAAGTTTTAAAAAACTAACATTTTTTCGGGACCAGTGATTTTAATAATTCTTAAAGTGAAACAATAAAAATTAAATATTCCTTTAAATATCATGCCTGGGGGGTGTCTATAGTATGCCTGTAAAGTTGCGCAGTGTTCCCGTGTTTAGAACAATACCACAGCAAAATTACGTTTTTAAAGGAAAAAAAGTCATTTAAAACCGATCTTGGCTGTAATAAATTGTCAGGTCTCGTCAATATAGATAAAGCCCATTGAAAGAAAATGTCATGCCCCCCCCCCCCAGTCCATTGCCGAGTGACGCTTCTTCTCGGTGACAGCTGTTATATAGCTGAGGGCAGAGCCCCTCGGTGATGTGAACGGGTTACCCCGCCTTCCTATGATGTCACATGGCATCAGAAGGGGGCGGGGTTACCCATTTATGTCACCGGGGGGGCCCCGCCCTTAGCTATATAACAGCTGTCACCAAGAAGAAGCGTCACGCTACGGGAGCCTCCAATGGAGGTGGAGCTGTTGCGGCTGTTTTTTTTTTGCTTTTTTTGGCTCGTCGGGCAGCGTGAGATGGATTTACATCGTGGGACATTTTCTTTTTTATCTTTTAATAAAGGACTTGTCCCAGGAGGAGGAGATCTCCTACCCGGTGCCCATAATGACTGAATTCAAGTACCTTGGGGTAATTATTTCTCCCGTGATGGCGGATTTCTGCAAACTTAATGTGTACCCTATGTTGACCCGATTCAGAGACAAGGTTAACATATGGAACAAACTTAAAATGTCCCTGGCAGGGAAAACAAACCTTATAAAAATGATACTGATGCCGCAGTTTCTGTATCTGTTGCACAACACACCAGTGGTAGTACCACTTAAGGTGTTCAGGGTGGTTAACTCACTTTTTAGACTACTATTAAGGCACACTAAGCCCCCTAGAATAAAGCTTGAGCAATTACAATACCCAAAAGAGGGTGGGGGACTTGCCCTCCCCAACCCTTGGATATATTACTTAGCAGCATAGCTACAACACTTGATAGGAGCCATGAATCCCCCATCGGGGAGCTCTTCCTGCAGACTCATGCAAATAGGCGTGGGGGTAGGCGCTATACTGGAGGGTTTGGAGGCCCAGCAGTTTCAAAAACCAAACAAATCTATGCCAACTTATGCACTCCTTCAGAAAGTGTGGAACAAGGTCAGGCAGCTGCAGAATGTCACAGGGTTCACGGCTTTCAGCCCGATATGGGAAAATAAAGCTTATGCAGAATTGGCCAAAACCCTTGGGCATAACTCACTTGAGACAGATCTTCCAGAATGGGGCCTTGATACCGTTTACAGACCTGCAACTGAAATATGGCCTGGCCCAGAATATGCTTTTTTACTACATACAGATCCAACACGCGGTCAGAGCGCATGGGGAGGCCGTGGAGTGGAATCAGTCACCCACTCCAGTCTTCCGCATGCTGCAGGATGCAGCAGACACGAAGGGCATTATTTCACAATGTTAAAATATGCTTCTCTCCTCCTTCTTAGAGGGGCATCCCATGAGAGCGGTAGCACAATGGGAGGTAGACCTAGGACCTATCGCAGGGGAATTGTAGGAGGAAGAAGCCTTGCAGGCAGTTAACATATGCTCGTTAAATGTGGCACAGAAGGTTTCCCAGCTATACATTTTACTAAGAGCACACTACACTCCGGTGAAATTATACAGGATGGGTAAAAAAGCAGACCCTCTGTGTAACAGGTGCAGGATGGCGCCCGGGGATTTTATTCATCTCCTCTGGCGTTGTCTGAAACTACATAGGTACTGGAGAGGGGTCCTAAACATTTTGAATAAAGTGTTCCAGACTGAAGTTACTCTTGACCCGTTACCTTGCTTACTGGGGATACTCGAGGAAAAAATACCTGAGGTAGGGAAGAGAACAGCATTTGGTAGAGCCTTGTTCCAAGCTAGAAAGACAATCCTTTTGAGTTGGAAATCTGAATCACCCCCTACTACAAAGACATGGATACAGCAAGTGGGTAAGACGCTAATAATGGAGAAATACATATACCAACACAGAGGGATTCTGGATAAATTTGACAAACTGTGGGGGGCCTGGCTTGATACCCCGGGACTTAGTCCACTGGAACTTGTCCAGACAAGACTGATTGGTGGGATGTAGAGGTGAGAGGGAATATACCGTAGAGACAGGACAACAATAGGTGATGGTAGGGTGGATAATGATACAGATTGGCTACAGGAAGGGGAAGAGGGGAATGGGTGGAAAATTAGGTATACTGTGTGTACTCAATGCTAAAACATAAAACTACCTGTAATAATGGATGGAAAATTGCTCAGACACAGTTGTTTGTAGATTGTAGAATAAGTTGCATTCTGTCATGTATTGTTCATTATATGTGCAATAAAAACCATTTGATTCAAAAAAATAAAAATAAAGGACTTGTCCCAAAGTGTCTCCTGTCTTTTTGAAATGGTAGCGGTACAATGTACCCGATACCAATTCACATGGGGGGAGGCTGGGATCTGTGAGTCCCCTTGTTAAAGGGGGCTTCCAAGTTCCGATAAGCCCCCACACCCGCAGACCCCCACAACCACCTGGCAAGGGTTGTGGGGATGAGGCCCTTGTCTTTGGGGGGTACTCTAAAGCACCCTCCCCATGTTAAGGGCATGTGGCCTGGTACGGTTCAGGATGGGGGGCGCTCTCTCTCATCTCCCCTCTTTTCCTGTGGCCTGCCAGGTACGCAATTTTTTTTGTTACATTTTTGATTCAGGGTTCCCCTTAATATTCATACCAGTCCCAAAGGGCCTGTTAATGGACTGGGGGGGGGGGCATACAGTTCTTTTCAATGAGTTTTATCTAGATTGCTGAGACCTGACAATTTATTACAGCCGCGATCAGTTTTAAATGACTCTTTTTTCCTTTAGAAATGTCATTTTGCTATGGTACTGTTCTAAACACAGAAAAACTGTGCCACTTTACAGGCATACTATAGACACCCCCCGGGCATGATATTTAAAGGAGTATGTCATTTTTATTATTTCACCTTAAGCATTATTAAAATCACTGCTTCAGAAAAAAATTCTGTTTTTTGCATTTATACATTTCCCCTGGTGCAGGACTCGATCCCCAAACACTTTTTATGACAATGACAATAACTTGCATATAAGCCTTTAAAATTAGCACTTTTGGTTTTTCGTGTTAGTGTCCCATAGACTATAACGGGGTTTCAAATTTGCATCAAACACTGCACAATGTTCATTGCAGAGTTCAGCCAGCCTTCTTCCACAGCTGTTTACCTCTGCATCCCCCATCCTCATCTCACTTTCACCCTTTCCCAGCCGGCTCTAGGACCTTCCTGCACACTGTAAATGGCTCCTCCTCTCTCACTTGCAGGGAGATCATCCAGTGGGGGTGTCAGCATCTGCACTGCACCCCAGGCACCCACATCTCACTTGTCCCCATCCTGCACTCAGTGGGAGCCACTCAGGAGACCAGATTTGTGGGGAGACAAGCTGAGCAGGGAGCAAAGGGCCTGAGCCAAAGGTGGTGGAATTGAGTTTCACCAAGTTCCAGCTGAAAAAAATCACTGAACGCAAGTGAATGCGGCAGGCTGGTTCTACCCAAGTTGATCGATCAATCAACTTGGTACATTCAGCCTGCCCACACATGGTTCGAATCTTGTCTTGCTGAACTGGCCAAGATTTAAACCATCTGTGGCAGTAGTTTTTAGCCATATCTAATGTTTAATCTTTAGATATACGTCAAAAGAGGTATACCTCAAAGAAACGTTTATAAGTAGTGAGAAAGGAGCACTCCACAATTACCCCAAGAGTTTCCTTTTTGCCAACTTCTCCTAGCCCTGAGATACTTGTCTGTCAGTCTTCTGTTTTCAGTCAAGGTGGTCAGTAACTTAACAGTAGACTATTGAAATAAGAACCTTAAAGTCGATGTAAACCTGATTCATGAATTTTGAGCTGGGTACATAAATCTGTAGTGTTTTCTTATCTCTCTTCAAAGCACTATGTACCGTAGCTGTTTCCTGCTCCGTTCTTCTGTTATCAGCCTGACAAGTTCTCCGTCACATATGATAAAAGCAGCTGGAGTTTTGTGTTGGGGAGGATGCTATAAATAGATTAGCAGAGCCCTAAACTATTAAGCGATTAGCTTTGAAAGTCTCTACCTATGAGGCGAGGGATGTGTGCCTTTCCTCCAATCAGCTGTCTTGGCTGTATGCCCAGGCTTCACTGCAGTGCTAACCAGGAAGAGAAAATCTCCTAACACGATCCAAACTTTCTAAACAGTATATAAAGGTGAAGACAGCAGATATACTGTACATGTAAAATCTATGTAAGGAGATTTTTTTTTCATCCCTGTGTATCATCTGAGGCTGTTCACTTCACTGGGTATATGTGAGGGTTTACATCCACTTTAAATAAGTAAAGCTGTACTAAACCCATTATAGTGCGGCTTATCAATTCTTAAATGTGGTGGCTGCAATTGTTTTCGGCTTTAATCTGTAATGGTCATGTCCATCTAAATATGCTAATGCACCTAATGCCACGTACACACGGTCGGAATTTCCGATGGAAACAGTCCGATGGGAGCTCTTCTTTGGATTTTCCGACCATGTGTATGCCCACCGGTCTTTTTCTGTTGGCATTTCCAACGAACTTATGATTGAGAGCCTGTTCTTAATTTTTCAGACGGAAAACCTTTCTATCGGATTTTTCGATCGCGTGTATGCAATTCCAACACGCAAAATTCCGATGCAAGCTCGGAAACAATATGACGCATGCTCGGAAGCATTAAACTTCCCTTTTATAGTGCCATCGAAAGTGCTGGATGTCGCGGTGTTATTGACCGTTGGAATTTTGTGTGACCGTGTGTAGGCAAGACAGTTTGAGCGAAATTCCGTCGGAATTCCGGGAAAACCATCAGACCATCAAAGATCACCATGTAAAATAAAAAGGAAAAAAACAAAACAAAGGATGAAAATTAGTGCAGTCATCACATTTAATGTGTAAGTTCACTTTTTTGGAAAAAATTTAAAGGTGAACTAACCCTACACATTCCTCTACCCACCTCCCCAGTCGCCCCTGCAATAAACTACATGAGTGATAGAGTTTCACCATCCACACAACCCAGTGCAGCGGTCCTAGGTTCTTCCTCTTACTTCCCTAGGGGGGCCAGGACAGATCAGAACAGTTCTGATTGATCAGCGCTGGCACATGACCATGCTGACCAATCAGGGATAGTTAAATCTGTTAACTGGAACATGCCATTCCAATCTTTTACTAAGCACACAATCCTTATGTTTTCTCCTACCCTTGTTGATCAGAAATCACATACTTCAGAGCTCCTGCAAAACATACAGTTGGTATTTAGAAAAAGACCAGATCACAGTGTAAAAACATGTACCCAAATCAGTTATCAGATAAAACCTTAATTTGTTAATATGTTTTAAGTGTGACCATTGTGCCAGTTACATTAACTATAGTGTATCAGCTTTCAAAGCAGGATTAAGATAACAGCATGTTCTTACTGGAATAAGAGGGTTAGGTTGGCTATGTAAAATTAGATAGCTGAACCCTTAGCACATGTACAAACTAAGTTTGACGCTGGCACAGTTGTGCAAAAAAACATCTGCTGTTGTTCTTGTTGCCTACTGATTTTGTGTGTGGTACCATGAAAACAGAGAAATCATGAAGCGCTGAGTAATTACATGGTGATGTGAATTGTTGCCTTTGGTCACGAAGAGAAAATCCTAATAGTAAAGCATAAGGCATTAAATATGACAGCAAACATGTTTCAGGTTGCTGTATATTAATTGCTTATTAACTCCTCTCGTTTTCCCTTAAGCACCACAAGGATAAATTGGTACTCCAGGGGCACCTCTCATTTCTGCTGTTTGAATCTGAAAAGCCACCATAAAACTTTCTTTTTCAAAAGCTGTATTTGACAAAACCGCACCTGGCAGCATTTCTTTTTTCTATTCACCCCTCCTGTGATTCTGATTTACAGCAAATTGGATGAATGAGAGGTGTTATGGTTCTTTTACACCCAACATAGTTCAAATATATTAGCATTGCTGGGCGCCAGGTTCATCGTATATTGTAGGTAGAAAAAAAGATTATTCTGCAGATCAGCATGAGATCTATAGAAAATCATTGCAGTCATTTGGCGTTGTAAAGCTGAAAATTTCCTTTGGCTGTGTGAAAGAGACTCCTTCCCTGATTGCCTATGCGTGTGGTCAACAATAAATAATGTTACAAAAATGACCTAATTAATTATGAATTTATATAACTCAAAATGTTGTTTAAATGCAAAGAAAATAAAACCAATGACATAGATGTATGAATATGTAAGTGTAGCATAAAAGGCATGTCTGAAATTAGAGATGGACCGAACACCCTCGGATCGGTTTACGCCAAAACTTTTAAACATTGCAAATGTTCAGATCTAATCAACGAAGGGATTCCCTCCAGTGGCTAAGTCCACGCCCCACACTATATAAGGCTGCTGCTTATACGGCGGCCATATATAGTGAATTAATGGCGATTAGGCAGGCAGTGTAGTGTGTAGTTAGTCAGTGTAGTATGTATATATATAATACAGTTCTGAGTATATAGTGCAGTTAGTGTAGTATATATTATACAGTTCAGAGTATATAGTGCAGTTAATGTATTATATATATTATACAGTTCAGAGTATTTAGTGCAGTCCGTATAGTATATATAATACAGTTCAGAGTATATAGTGCCATCAGTGTAGTATATATAGCACAGTTCAGAGTATATAGTGCAGTCCGTATGGTATATATTATACAGTTCAGAGTATATAGTGCAGTCCGTATATTATATATAATACAGTTTAGAGTATATATTGCAGTCAGTGTAGTATATATAATACAGTTTAGAGTATATAGTGCAGAGTATATAATGCAGTTCATATAGTATATATAATACAGTGCAGAGTATATAGTCCAGTCCGTATAGTATATATAATACAGTTCAGGGTATATATAGCAGTCAGTGTAGTATATATAATACAGTTGAGAGTATATAGTGCCATCAGTGTAGTAAATATAATACATTGCAGAGTATATAATGCAGTCAGTGTAGTATAGATTATACAGTGGAGAATATATAGTGCAGTCAGTGTAGTATATATAATACAGTGCAAGGTATATAGTGCAGTGCAAAGTATTTAATTAAGTGTGGTTAAGGGGAACCCAAAGACAGAATTAAGAAAAAAAATGGTGTGGCACCCCCCCCCCCCCAAATCCATACCAGGCCCTTTGGGTCTAGTATAGATTTTATGGGGAACTCCACGTCTAAATTTTAAAAAAAAACAGCGTGGGGTCTCTGCCAAAATCCATACCAGGCCCCTTGGGTCTGGCATCGATTTTAAGGTACCCCTACCCATTCACCAAAAAAATTGTCAAAAAGTAAAAACCACAACAGACAGATTTTGACAACTCCTTTATTAAAAAAAGAAAAGAAAAGTGTCCCGCAATGTCCTTTCATCTTAAATCACGCCGCCCGATGGACCCAAAAAATATAAAAAAATTTAAAAGCTCCGCCTCAATGGGAGGCCTCCTGGAGACTGTTGTCTCTTGGCTTTGACAGCAGTTATGTAGGCAAGGGCAGGGCCACCCGGTGACATAACACATCATGTGACATCATGATTCCGATAAGCCCCCCCGCCTGCAGACCCCAACAACCAATGTCCAGGGTTGTCGGGAAGAGGCTCTTGTCCCATCAACATGGGGACAAGGTGCTTTGCGGGGACCCCAACACACCCTCCTAATGTTGAGGGCTCATCCCCCCATATCCTGACCTCCATGCTCAGATAAGGGTCTAGTATGGATTTTGGTGGGGACCCCACGCCAATTTTTTTTTACATTTTGGTGTGGAGTTCACCTTAATATGACTGGGGGGACCCAGACATTTTTTTCCTTGATTTTTCAACTATATTGCCGGGAGTTTAAAGCTTAAATTACATTTTTCCTTTAGAAATGTCATTATTGCTGTGGCACTGTTCTACACATCGCACAGATGCACCACTTTACAGGCAGACTAAGGGGACCCCCAGGCACAATATTTATAGGAATATTACATTTTTATTGTTTCACTTTAAGCATTATATTATTATATTTTTTTGCATTGATACATGTCCCCTGGGGCAGTGCCCGGGTCCCCATACACTTTTTATGGCAATAACTTGCATATACGCCTTTAAAATTAGCACTTTTGATTTTTCATTTTCGTGTCCCGTAGACTTTAATAGGGTTCGCATGTTCGCTAGAACTTTTTGCCTGTGCGTTGTGTTCTGGTGCGAACCCAACCGGGGGGTGTTCGGTCCATCCCTATATGGCAGTAAAAGTGCACGAACATACTTTATGATATTGCAGTAAAAATGCATTGATGCACTTCAACATACTGCAGTAAAGGTACACTAGTACACTTCAATATACTGCAGTAAAAGTGCACTAACTCAACTCAATATACTGCAGTAAAACTGCCCTGACACTCAAAACTGACACAATTCATTATACTGCAGTAAACCTGCTCTGACACACTAAACTGGTACACTTCAATATACTGCAGTAAATTCTGCGCTGGGAAGGAACCTTTTATAGTGTGGGGTGGGTCTTTGAGCAGGGAGCCATGATTGGGCACAGTCATCATTACTTCCTCCAATTATGGCTCTGCCAGTGCTCTGTGCCCTGATTAGGCAAAGCCTTCATTGCTTCAGCCAATCAGGGCTTGCAATGAACTGTGCGGCGTGGAGTGCATTGTAGGGCATTCGCTGGGCCAAACAAACGGTCGAATGCCCCGACAATTCGGATGTTCGCTAAATGGGTGAACAGCCACTGTTCATGCCAAACTTATGTTCGGCCTGAACCATTCATCCAACACTATCTACATAAACAAAAAAATGGGGCTGAAAATTAGCTATTGTAAAAAATTATTATTTCACTTACAATTACCTTTATTTGGCAATAACCAAGAAAGTGCAATGATATGCAATGAATAAACAACTCTGCAGTAAATTATTGACATTTGAAAGATGATTTCAGTATGGCTTTCAGAAATTTGGATTTCAGATTGGCTAATAATAGCCATGTGTTTAATATTGGCCTTTGCTTCATTAAAAGGATAGTTATAGGTTTAAACTTAGTCCGGCGGACTTTCCAGCGGAGGTCCGCTGGACTTTCCGAACGTGCGGACTTGCCCCCACACGCCCGGACTTTTCCCGGACTACACGGAGTAAAGTCCGTTCATTTACAACGTGACTCCAGGTAAACGGGACTAGCGAAGGAAGTCAATGTCGCCACCTCGATCGGCGAGATTGACACCTTGCTAGCCCCATCACCTGGTATGGATTTAAAGGGGAATCCCTACGCCGAAAAAACGGCATGGGGGTTCCCCCCAAATCCATATAAGACCCTTATCCGAGCATGCCCTCAACATGAGGGGGGACCTTGTCCTCATGTTGATGAGGACAAGGGATGGGGTACGATGTACCCCTACCCATTCACCTGGTGAAAAAAGTGTAAATAAAAAACACAACAAAAGTTTTTAAAATACTTTATTACACAGCTCCATCTTCTTCTGTCTTGGGGGGTCTTCTCGCAGGACTCCTCCGCTATCTTCTGCTAGCTCTTTTACTAGCGGAGGAGCCCGGCTTTCTCCATGTGATGTCACAGTCCCAGCATCCTCCAGGACTGTGACATCATAAGGGGGCTGGGTCACCATGTGACAAGAGTCGGTGGCTCCGCCTCTTGTCCCTATATAACTGGACGAGCAACACATCTCAGCCATTAGAAGCGGAGACAGCGTCGTGTCAACATCGGATGAAGAAAAAAGAAGAAGCAGAAGAAGCAGAAGGCGGCGGCAACAGAAGAACCGAAGAGCGGCACAAGACCCGCTAGTAAAAGAGCTAGCAGAAGATAGCGGAGGAGTCCGGCGAGAAGACCCCCCGAGACAGAAGAAGACCCCCGGGGCTGTGTAATAAAGTATTTTAAAAACTTGTGTTGGGGTTTTTTATTTACACATTTTTTCACCAGGTGAATGGGTAGGGGTACATTGTACCCCATACTCATTCACATAGGGTGGGGGCCGGAATCTGGGGGCCCCCTTATTAAAGGGGGCTCCCGGATTCCGATAAGCCCCCCGCCGGCAGACCCCGACAACCAATGGCCAGGGTTGTCGGGAAGAGGCCCTTGTCCTCATCAACATGAGGACAAGGTGCTTTGGGGTGGGGGGGATTCCCCTTTAAATCCATACCAGGTGACGGGGCTAGCAAGGTATCAATCTTGCCGATCGAGGCAGCGACATCGACTTCTATCGCTAGTCCCGTCTACCTGGAGTCATGTTATAAATGAACGGACTTTACTCCATGTGTGGGCAAGTCCGTTCATTTCAAAAGTCCTGCGGACTAGCACACAGACGGCCAAATTTTGAGTCAAAACTTCTTACTGAGTCCGCCGGACTTTTGGGAAGAAAAAGTCCGCCGGAGCCCACACACGGTCAGATTGTCCGGCAGACTCTAGTCCAGTGGACAATCCAGCCGGATAGTCCGATCGTGTGTACGGGGCATTAGCCTCACAACGTGCCATCACTCTCCCAACACTAAGTATACTCTCAGTGGCAAGCATAGTAGGCAAAGGGCCATTTATGCTAAACAATTTTTAACCTTCTCCTTCATTTAGCTCCAAAGTACTAACCCTAACCTGGTTATTACAAATTCAGAGAAAGGCTGGGGCATCATGAACAATGATTCCTGCTCCTGAGCATCCCAGGTAGGAAGGGGTCCCAGAGAACTCTTGTACAACTACACAGTCTGCACAAATGGTGCATTTGCCTGGTAATCTCCCTTGCATATACTTTACCTTAGGTCAACTAGTAAACCAGGGGCAGGAGCAGGGGCAAGGGTGGGGGCAGGGGGCGGGGCCTATTCTAGACTATTCAGTGCTCCAAATGCACAGTACTGTGTGGCTATGTTAGCTTGAAGGAGGACAGCAATGCCACCCAGTTTGGAACAGGCAGCAGCAAAGTACAGACAGCAATAGTCTGGCACCTAATACTGAGTACATATTTACTTTAAATTGATTATTCAGTTGCTATAAATTCTTTAAACAAGGCAATATATTAACATGACAAAATTCAACAGATCTAAAAGGAGATCTGATCATGTGAATGTGTGTTACTAATTTTGTTTAATGTGATAATGTGTTTAAAACATAAAGGCTCAGCATTGCAAACAACACCATTGTTTTTTTAAACAGCAGCACTCATTGGAATCTTCAGATTATAAAAGGCAGGTCTTTAATGAGACTCTGTTTAACCCATCTGGGTTGCATTTATAAAAAAAGAAAAAAAAAAACACAACACGTACAAAATGCATGTCAACACATAATGCACTTAAATAAAATATTAACCTAATTTTATTTCATTACAGGATAAATCATTTGGGTTTGTAAAAGTCAAAAAAGGTAAATGATAAAAATACAGCACATTAAAACACACTTACGACGCCGGTGCATACTAGCTCATTATGCCTTTTCCCTTACATGTTTTTTAAAAAATAAAAAACATGTCAGCGGGTTTACTACCGCTTTAAGGTTCTACAGTGGTGTGAAAAAGTGTTTGCCCCCTTCCTCATTTCCTGTTCCTTTGCATGTTTGTCACACTTAAGTGTTTCGGAACATCAAACCAATTTAAACAATAGTCAAGGACAACACAAGTAAACACAAAATGCAATTTGTAAATGAAGGTGTTTATTATTTAAAGGTGAAAAAAAATCCAACCATCATGGCCCTGTGTGAAAAAGTGATTGCCCCCCTTGTTAAAACATACTATAACTGTGGTTGTCCACACCTGAGTTCAATTTCTCTAGCCACACCCAGGTCTGATTATTGCCACACCTGTTCACAATCAAGGCATCACTTAAATAGGAGCTGCTTGACACAGTAAGGTCCACCAGAAGATCCTTAAAAGCTACACATCATGCCGAGACCCAAAGAAATTCAGGAACAATTGAGAAAGAAAGTAATTGAGATCTATCAGTCTGGAAAGGGTTATAAAGCCATTTCCAAAGCTTTGGGAATCCAGCGAACCACAGTGAGAGCCATTATCCACAAATGGCGAAGACATGGAACAGTGGTGAACCTTCCCAGGAGTGGCCGGCCGCCCAAAATTACCCCAAGAGCGCAGCGACGACTCATCCAAGAGGTCACAAAAGACCCCACAACAACGTCCAAGGAACTGCAGGCCTCACTTGCCTCAGTTAAGGTCAGCGTTCATGCCTCCACCATCAGGAAAAGACTGGGCAAAAATGGCCTGCATGGCAGAGTTCCAAGGAGAAAACCACTGCTGAGCAAAAAGAACATCAAAGCTCGTCTCAATTTCTCCACAACACATCTGGATGATCCCCAAGACTTTTGGGACAACATTCTGTGGACCGATGAGACAAAAGTGGAACTCTTTGGAAGGTGTGTGTCCAAGTATATCTGGCGTAGAAGGAACACTGCATTTCAGAAAAAGAACATTATACCAACAGTAAAATATGGTGGTGGTAGTGTGATGGTCTGGGGCTGTTTTGCTGCTTCAGGACCTGGAAGACTTGCCGTGATAAAAGGAACTATGAATTCTGCTGTCTACCAAGAGATCCTGAAGGAGAATGTCCGACCATCTGTTCGTGTACTCAAGCTGAAACGAACTTGGGTTCTGCAGCAGGACAATGATCCTAAACACACCAGCAAGTCCACCACCAAATGGCTGAAGAAAAACAAAATGAAGACTTTGGAGTGGCCTAGCCAAAGTCCTGACCTGAATCCTATTGAGATGTTGTGGTATGACCTTAAAAAGGCCGTTCATGCTCGAAAACCCTCTAATGTAACTGAATTAGGACAATTCAGTTGTTGCTGCTAAGGGGGCCCAACCAGTTATTAGGTAGGGGGCACGTGATTTCTGCATCTGCAGGACAAAGTAGTGGCTGGGCAGTATCATTCTTTATGCAGTATCATTCTTTATGGAAGTGGGCTTGCTACAGTGGGGAAAATTATTTTTTGATTTCCTGCAGATTCTGTTAGTTTGCCCACTAAAAAAGGAATGGAAAGTCTATAGTTGTTATCATAGGTGTATTTTAAATAATAGAGACAGAATATCAACCAAAAATCCAGAAAAAACACATGATACAAATGTTATAAAATGAGTTTCAGTTCAGTGAGTAAAATAAGTATTTGATCCCCAAGAAAAACATGACTTAGTACTTGGTGGAGAAACCCGTGTTGGCAAGCACAGAGGTAAGACATTTCTTGTAGTTGGTTACCAGGTTTGCACACATCTCAGGAGGGGTTTCGGTCCTCTCTTCTTTACAGATCTCTAAATTCTTAAGGTTTCATGGCTGTCGCTTGGCAACTCGAAAGTTTCAGCTCCCTCTATAAATGAATGGACACAGGCAGCTGTGACTGGGCACGGGGGCCCCAAAGCAATCCTCTAGGGAACTGTATTTTTTCACCACATCAGTTGCATTGGATTTAGGATGCCTGCTGCATCTTCTCAAGATTCAAAGAAGTGACCAGAATGGTGAGCACAATGAGGGATTATAGACCTGATCCCTCTGGTGTTTCTGCTGGAACACACACTGCTTGTACAGTATATCAGATCGGGCACTGGAGGCACAGCATCAGAAGGAGCAGAGTCAAACCCATGAGATCTATGTTGGTAGGGTAAGGTTGTTGAGAACACTGTTCTCAGGAACAGGGGCACTATGTTAGAGGAAATGTGTGGGCATATTCATGCTGAAATCCCTGAGCAAGGACAACACAATTAGGGCCACGAAGGATAGGGATCATCACTGAATGACTATCCCTTTTGAATTCCAATAAAATAAATTTAAAAAGACAGATCTCAAGATTCCATTCCAGAGGGAGCAACAAAATGTGCCACTTAAAAGAGCTGCTGCAGAGTTGTGCAGCAGTGTTTGCCCACCAGTGTGCGCCTGCGGGCTCTCGGTGCGCGACGGGTGCGCGCGCGGCAGGCACGTGCGCATTGCCGAATTCTGCCTGCCTTGCTGACTCTGCTGTTGCCTGCTGCTCTAACCTGCCTGATCTCCTGCCGACCCGGACCGTCTGACCTTGCCTATTGCCTGCTGAACCGGCTGTCTGACTCTGCCTTTGCCTACTGCCCTGTGTTGCTGTGTTCCGGCCTTCTCATCCGGCCTTGCTCCTGTCTGCTGCCATCTGCAGTCCCGCTACTGCTGGAGGACCTACTTACTGTTCCTGTGCTGACCACTGCAACTATCAAGGCACTCCTACCCACTGTGCTCCCGAGACCACTGTTCCCACTCCAGTGGCTCTTGAACCAGCATTGTATGAGAGGTCTTCTCCTACAAGTCGGGCTCTACTACCAGGTACCTAACAGGAACTTCTGACTGCCCTGCAGCTAGTGAATGCAACAACAACAACAAAACATTAATTGTGTGGCACCCACCATTGTATACTGTTTTGTCATGTTTTTGGGGTTGTTTTCAAAATGTGCAAAGAGAGGTTACACAAATACTTAAAAGTATAACATTTATTAAAAGTAACGACAGATACAGAAAAAGATAAAGAAAATCTAACAAGAATAGTTAACTAAAGATTCTGTTTCGACCATGGAGTCTCGTTTGCTGTTACGCAACATGGCCGACCAGGTTCAGATGCTTGCATGGTTTGTAAGCTCTGGTGTGAGACTAGCCTATTCCAGTTTGGGATGTGGTAAATACAGGCTAGTATGTGAGTAAATGACCAATCAAAGTTATTTGGACAGTGATATGACCTTTTAAGGGGGATAGTGGGCTTGGTCATCCTGCATTCCTCAAGCTTTACATCAGCAGGGCCATAGATCATTTTTTGTTCTGGGGGGGGGGGGGGGGGGGGGTTCAGCAGCAGGTACAAAGTAGAAGTAATTTTATATAAAAAAAAATTTCACTAAATTGATAATGACTGAAAAAAGGTAAAACAATGTGTTGCTTATAGTAAGCAATCACATCCTTAATTCTATTTTCTCAGATCCTCTTGAAAATTTAACCTGATTTCAGTTTTGTCTTTTTCCAGTTTTTATGAACATTGCAGTGAGGTTGGCTATTGTCCAGTCTAAGGCGTGATACACACTGTCAGCTTTTTTTCATTCAGCCAGACAGATCTCTGTACTAACACATGCAGTGTTAATAAAGCGATCTTCCCCACTGTGCTATTGTGTTCTGACAGGGGGATGCCCCCCCCCCCCCCCACCAGAACACAGTGGTCAATGCTCTCAGCCATTGGAGTAGCTATCACAGGATGGCGCACTGTAATAGCCAATCTTACTGGACAGGTGCAAAGGGGCACCATCTTATGGACGACAGCACACTCACTGATTTTAAACCAGTATACCAGACAAGAGAAGTGATACTATGCTGAGTCCATACATTTAAAACATACCTCTAAATCTTTGAACTTGAGACCGAGGGGTATGCTATAGAGAGAATAACCTGCGGAGCACTGCAAAAATGTGTGTGTGAGACCAAAAAAAATTGTGGGAGGGGCTTAAGGGCCTTTGGGGAGAGACTGCGGATGGATTACAGGAGATAATCAGAGACAGTGGACGGATTACAGGAGATAACCAGAGACTGCGGGTAGATTACAGTAGATAATCAGAGACTGCGGACAGACTACAGGATATAATCAGAGACTGCGGACAGACTAAAGGAGATAATCAGAGACTGTGGACGGATTACAGTAGATAATCAGAGACTGCTGATGGATTACAGGAGATAATCAGATACTGTGGATGGATTACAGGAGATAATCAGAGACTGCGGATGGATTACAGGAGATAATCAGAGACTGCGGACAGACTACAGGAGATAATCAGGGGCTGAGGACAGACTACAGGAGATAATCAGAGACTGCGGACAGCCTACAGGAGATAATCAGTGACTGTGAATGGATTACAGTATATAATCAGGGGCTGATGACAGACTACAGGAGATAATCAGAGACTGTGGATGGATTACAGGAGATAATTAAAGACTGCAAATGGATTACAGGATATAATCAGAGACTGCGGACAGACTACAGGAGATAATCAGGGGCTGAGGACAGACTACAGGAGATAATCAGAGACTGTGGACGTATTACAGGAGATAATCAAAGATTGCGGACGGATTACAGGAGATAATCAGAGACTGTGGATGGATTACCCTTATCTTAGGGTCCCCTCTTACATCAGTGGCCCCCTGCAGATTCTTTCCAGCAGATGGCAGGGCAGTCTGTGGTGTGGAGCTGTCATTCACTGACCTTAACTTTCTGCTGCAGTCCAGGGTACTGAGGGTAGGCATTGAGCCTCTTCTCTTCCTGCTCCCCCTCCTTGCAGTATATTTGAAATTAGTGAAAAAGGCACCTTTGTGTCACCACACAGCCCGAGCCGACTCAAGATGTCAGTAGAGTGCCCCGCCCCCCTCCTGAGCCAACACAAGATGTCAGCGGAGCACTCCTCTTGAGCCGACCGAGATGTCAGCAGAGTGCCCAGCACCTTCCCGAGCAAACCTGAGATGTCAGCGGAGCGCCCCGCCCCCTCCCAAGCCAACTTAAAATGTCAGCGGAGTGCCCCGCCCCCTCCCGAGTTGACCTGAGCTGTCAGCGGAAGTGCCCTGTCCCCCCCCCGAGCCTACCAAAGATGTGAGCAGAGAGCCTCGCCTCCCTCCCGAGCCGACCGGAGATGTCAACGGAGCGCCCCGCCCGAGTAGACCCGGAGCACCCTGCCCCCCCAACCGAGCCAAGATCTAAATCAGCGTGGAGGGAGGAGGGGGAGGTTGACAGCGGCAAGTGCTGGATCAATACAGAAGCTTGCCTTGTTCATGTCCATTGACAATTATGGACCGGATGCAAAGCTCCCATTTTTTCCACAAACATAACTTTGCTCTGGGGGGGTTTAGACACCCCAACCCCCCCTTATCTACATCCATGTACATCAGTAAGCTAAAACAATACATATGACCTTATGTAGCACTGACCCCCGAAGGAGCGGCTGAATTTTTCTGGGCTTACCGATTACCTCCACCAGCTCGTAACTCGTTGTCCTTGTCTAGGGGTTCCCAAGGTTAATACCCAGTAACTGTAGAGACCGACACCTAAATTCCTTTTTAGAATTTTTATTTTGCTTAAAACAGTTGAACAAACTCAGTCTCTAAGTTGGGAATAGAGGGTATAAAGATAAAGTTTAGCTCAGGTGCTTGGAACTGCTGACTTCAATAAAAGTTTCTCTCTCTATACATAATCCAGGGAATAGCCACTCGCAACTGGATTTTTAATGTTTAGATAAATCCTTGAGCTTGGATCTAGCAGCCAACAAGTAATTCTAGCTTTGCAAAGTCTCTCACACAAACTTAGTTGTAACCGGAAGGTAAAGGTTATTAACTTTTCTTACTGTACCAGAATCTTTCAGCCTGTCCGGCAATACCATAAGAATTGTAGATTCAATCAATGTCCATGGCAGCTCAGCTTCCAGGCTCTTACCGAGCAGCCAGCCTTGTGCGTGGCTCTCTTACTGAAGAGTCCTCCCCTGGTTGCATGTAGAGTTGCTGGGCCTCTCCAAACCCGAGATGGCACTGGAACACCTTAGAATCCTCCTTCCAGTTACTATGCCTCGAACTAGCCAGTTGTGAGGCTCGGAAACGGATGGATCTGCACCCCAGGCCATGAGGGCCTCTGGGGGCTGGTCAGGAGGACCAGGACCACGGAGCCAGCTACAACTTCTGGACCGGAACCCCTTACCACGTGACTTCAGCACCTCAAGTACCCTCTCCCGGAATATGCAGCGAGACAAACGCGCCCACTGATTGGCTCCGAGAAGAGATTGGTACCCAATGCATCCAACCAGACTGCGTTCTAAGGCCTCTCACAGGTGCAAATCCCACCTATGACCAGGCAGAACCTCAATACAGCCCAGCCAAACTGATGCCAAAGCATAATTTAGAACAATTAACCCCAAAACTCAACTATATTTTTGGGCAAAAAGTAAATTTAAAGGCATAGCGCGTACTCATCAGGAGTACCGGCGCTACACTTATATGGCTCCTTGACCAGGATTTGAAGGGTTTATTAGAAGTCAGTACACCTGTAGAGGTCTATTAAGAATGGAGTGACATACTACCAAAACGGGATTTTGATCTGACTATGGGGAAGCTAGAATAGAAGTATATATCACTAGGGGGAGATGTTTCCTCAACATAAACACATGATCTATTCTAGAGTGAGAATGGTGGGGGTGGGAATAGTGCGTGTAATCTTTATCCAGGGGATGGAACTCCCTCCAATGATCAACCAGGTCAGGGAGATGTAAAGAGCGAGCAAATTTCCTAGCGTTGGGGAGGGGGCAGCAAATTCCAAGGGGTAGTTGTCCAAGGAAGGATTTAAAGCCAGATTTGAGTCTTTTGCAAAAAAGGGAGTGTCCTTTTGGAGGGAGGCCAGCAGGCCACAGAGATGGGTCAGAAAAGGTCCCGGGGTAGAATTAGGTGCATAATAAGTCATAATAGTATTTTACATATCCTGAATGGTGTCTTGTAGCAAGAGACACCTACCATCTGGATCTGCTATCAGTTTAGTGCAACTAAAAGGAACCGATTTACGAAAAGCAATGAGCACCCCTTTTTGTTTTGTCAGGCCATTGGCAAAAAAAACAAAACAGAGGATATTGAGCATCAAAATATTTTGCGCAGGAGGTAGGTTGAAAGTGAGTTTCCTGCAAACATGCTATATCTACCTACTGTCTCTTGAGGAACTTAACCAATTCAGCCCCGGAAGGATTTGCTCCCTTCCTGACCAGGCCATTTTTTGCGATAAGGCACTGCGTCAATTTAACTGACAATTGCACAGTCCTGCGACAATGTACCCAAACAAAATTGATGTCCTTTTTTTCCCCACAAATAGAGCTTTTTTTTGGTGCTATTTGATCACCTCTACAGTTTTTATTTTTTGCGCTATAAACAAAAAAAGAGCGACAATTTTGAAAAAAAAAACTATATTTTGTACTTTTTGCTACAATAAATAACCACATTTCTTTAAATAAAAAACAAATTTCTTGATCAGTTTGGGCCAATATGTATTCTTCTACATATTTTTGGTAAAAAAATCGCAATAATCGTATATTGATTGGTTTGCGCAAAAGTTATAGCGTCTACAAAATAGGGGACAGATTTTATAGCATTTTTATTTATTTATTTATTTTTACTAGTAATTGCGGTGATCAGCGATTTTTATCGTGACTGCGACATTCCGTCAGACATATCGGACACTTTTGACACTTTTTTTTGGGAGCAGTGACATTTATACAGCGATCAGAGCTAAAAATAGCCACTGATTACTGTATAAATGTCATTGGCAGGGAAGGGGTTAACACTAGGGGGCAATCAAGGGGTCAACTGTATTCCCTAGGTGTGTTCTAACTGTGGGGGGGGGTGGGACTGACTAGGGGAGGAGACAGATCAGTGTTCCTACTTAGTAGTAGCACACGATCTGTCTCCTCTCCCCTGAGAGAACCGGGATTTGTGTGTTTACACACACAGATCCCAGTTCTCGCTCTGTCGTGAGTGATCGTGGGCAGCTGATCGGGGAGGGGTTAAAAACTTTCACTCATTTTTGGGGGGAGTTCATGCCCGAAACATTCAGGGACAACCAGTTTAGCTTCATAGCAAAGATAAAAAAACATAAATTTGTACCTCCGAGCACAAACCCTGTCGACTTAGAAAGGAAAAGAAGAGATGAAAAGAAAAAAGAGTCAAGCATTAGACAAGAGAAGAGAAGCTCACATAAAGCAATGTGAAAAGGCCAAGTAATACTCGGAGCAAAGAAGATCCATACAACATAGCTGCGATTATTAGTGGGACAAAAGGCCCACTGGAGGGTCGGAGGTTGACCAAGACTATTGTCCCAGCCAAGTTCTGGCACATTTAGGGGAGCAGTGGCCCGTCAGAGCCACTTGGCAACTTTCCATAGTAAAATTAACATAAGAACACAAGAAACATAGGCACATAGCATATTAAAAGACATTTAAATGACACAACCAAAAAAAGGAAGGAAGAACCTCATAGCTATAAAAGTGCAACTGTACTACTGGAGCTGGTCACCAACACCCAGTGGCACCCCCGCACAAATGAGGGTACCCAAGGTGGGAGACCAACAAGCAGCAGGTACACCGTCCATGGTGTCCAAGTCAAATGAAGGCAAAGGTAATAGGAAGAGGATTATTATGGGTCAACAATAACACTGAACTCTGGAGCCCGGAACTACTGGGCTTCAACTGAAATGCAAAGGGTCGTTTCCCTCAATCCCTAATGAGCGAGAAATCCCCACAAACTAAATGGGGACATCTAGCTCACCACCCTCCCTCTCAAACATCCAAGTGCTCTCACCAACAATGACATTTAAGAGACAGACATATTGTAAATAATAATAATAAAAAAAGGGGGGTGGGAGGAGGAGATCTAAGAGATCATACAGGAGATCTAAGATCATAATTCAGTTCCATTTCACCATAATCCAGTGCTGCCATCTCTCAATTGGGGCAACCCAGGGTAAAAGTCCTGCTGGAGAGAAAGTAACATAAAACAAGGAAGGGGGTCCAGATCCAGTGA
The DNA here is from genome assembly GCA_028564925.1 of Lithobates sylvaticus. Lineage (NCBI taxonomy): Eukaryota > Metazoa > Chordata > Amphibia > Anura > Ranidae > Lithobates > Lithobates sylvaticus. The sequence continues at coordinate 239,901,190 of CM053028.1, read as the reverse complement.
GTGGTAGTCAGCAATTGAAAGGCACAAAACTGAAGTGCCTAGGCCATCTTGACCCCAACTGAATGAGGTCAGTAACACAATGAGGATCAGGGTCCACAATAAACGGAGAGAGTCATTGGCCGGAGTCCTTCTTTTCATCAAAGAACAGAGCTGCCCCTGCAGAAGTTGTTGAGTGTCTGATGAAGCCCTTCTCTAAATTTTTATCAAGCCATTCCCTGAGTACCTTGTATTCAGGTTCTGACAGATTGCAAATGAGACCAAAAGGTATTTCTGCCACTTAAAGGTAATTGCTTAGCATTCTTCTATCACAGACATCCCAGAACTCATGGTATTGTGGAGGCAGGCTGGGTAATTTCCACCTGTAATTGTGATTCTATCTTCCCTGATCAGTGGTGAACTTTTTCGGCAAGGTCCCCTGCAATGTTCATCGCAATGCGTGGAGGCAAAGTTTATGGCCCATGTTCCCCAGTTGATGGAGGGATTATGGGTAGAAAACCAAGGAATAGCCAGGATGAAAGAAAACATTGACAACATAATCAGATGAAAGCTGACATTCTCATGATGGTCAGTCTCAAATTGGAATACCAGAGGAACTGTTTCATCTGTTTAACAGCTCCAGGTGATAAAGATGAACCATCAATTGTCTCCATCTCAATACTGGCAAATAGTTGTATAGTGGCGTACTGTGGAGGGACATTGTCAGGTCTTTGTGATGCCTGCAGGATCTGTTCCTTCAATAGTGAACCCTTAGTAGTACATCTCTCTGAATTTCTTCAGTGAGTAAAGAGGGTTTAGGTACCCTCTGGACACAGATACCAAGGTAGAGAACAGGGCATGGGCATATTGCAGGAGCTGGGTGGATGGAATAGACTCTGGAACACCTCTTAGTTTGATGTTGTTCTGTCTAGACCTTTCCTCCAGGTCTGCCACTTTGTCTTTCAGCCATGCTATTTCCTCTCCTTGGGCTGTGTGGGTATCTACCAGTGTGTTGTATGAGGATGAATATGCTGTCCAGCAACCCAGGTGGCTCAGCAAGAAGAGACATTGCCAGAAACAGCAGAATTCGCAGTTTCAGACCTAGATCCTGAAAATAGGTATGGTATAGTCTTGGGGCAGGTGCAAGATAGATGCGATTCAGATGTGGTAAAGGTTCAGTATAATGCAGTATAGGGTTGGCATATGTGCAGTATTGGTTTGGAATAACTGCAGTATAGAGTGCAGTATAGATTAGATATACTTGCATGATGGCAGTGGCTGTGTCCCTGCTAGCTGTATCAGCAATGGGTGAATAGCCCTCTTCCCCAGTCCCTTGGATGCTGTGGTGACCTCTTGCAGTAGAAGGGGGGAGGCCACTCGATCTCTCTCCGAAAGCCACTGATGATCAGTGGTGGAAAGCTGAAGGTGAGTAAATGCTCCAGGCTCCTTGCAGCAGTGGTGCAGGTGCTGTGATGTTGGCATTGCTGCACTGCCCCAGGTGTCCTCACTCCCTTCTCCCCTGGTATAGTCTCCCATTGGCAGGTGAATATCCAGACAGGCTCTCTCGGTGCTCTCTCGCTAACTCCCTCGTGCCAAGAGAAAGAACTTTCCCTGGCAGTTTAATAGAAATCATCTCTCCATTCTTACTGTACTGTGCCTATTGGGATCTGCATTGTAAGGAGTCTATTTGTCTCATTATACAAATCTCAGGATTCTCAGAGCTCTACATAGAAGTGTATGGGCTTGCTTGGTTTAAGCTCTCCCCTGCTGGCTGGAGGAAAATGGTGCAGCATAACATCAGTATCCCAGTAGACGGAGAGAAGAAAAAAGGTAATGTCTCATTCTCCATATTGTTGTAGTCCAGTCCTGACTACATATGTAATATTCAAAATGTATCTAACAGAAATGAAAACAATCTATTTAACATCTTTCACAAGCATACAACAGTTTATTCCTAACAAGCTCAAGGACAGACATCAGAGATCTTTGAAATACGATATCATATTGAAAATGTAATTTTTATTGCAAATGTTTATGGGTCTATAGAAATTTCCACATCAAAAACTCAGTTGCACGTAGCATTTTAACAATTGCATGCTTCCATAAGCTGTACGCCATATACATTCATATAAAATGATCTCATTTTAATCAATTGTCAGTAGCGAGAGGCAGTGAAGCACTGGCGTTGAAGCATGAAAGGGCACACATTCTACTTTAACAGAGCAATAACTTAGCAGTTATATAGCACTTAAAATTGACTCTTAATGCTTTCCACAAAGCAACGCAAAAAATGAAAGTGTTCTGTTCTTCTTAGACAGAAGATAAACAAATATCGACTATGAACCCCAGGGTTTAGACATAGCTTTATTACTTGCCCTAGAGTTGATATGCTCTATAAGTGACATCCAATAAATTGTCTTTTTCCCTTAACCAAAATAAAAAAAAACACATCTCAGTACACCTTTATATATGATTCTAGCTGATCTCAACTCATTCAATATAAGACAAGTTAGATTTATTTTATCCACAGGAAGATGGTTATAAAAAAATACCAACCTGTGAACAGACTTTTAAAAATAACAATACAAGAGCCCAGAACCATAACATTGGCAGTACACATTAGAAACAAGTGCTAAGTACTGCGGATGGAGTAAAATGGCACACTGATCTGTTAGTAGAGGTTAAATTAGAAAATGGGACGCAAGGAGAAAGGTGAGTTGTTTCTAATATATCAGGCCCAGGAGAAGTCTATAAATTGTTAGCACTATTGAATAGTCATCAATCTCTACGAATCCTTTGCTCTCAAGCCTACTTAAAGTGGAGGGCCCACAAAAAAAAAAAAAAATTAAAAGTCAGCAGCTACAAATACTGCAGCTGCTGACTTTTAATAATCGGACACTTACCTGTCCCGGGGTCCAGCGATGCGGGGGAACGAGACCCCCCCTCGTTCCCCACTCTGCTTGCGGCGCCGGCATTCTTAATGTGGGAACCCGGCTGTAGCTTCACAGCCGGGCACCCACTGCACATGCGCGAGCGGCGCTGTGCGCCACGATTCGACGCTCACTCATCTGGGACACATGACAGGTCCCAGATGACTGTGCGGCGCCTAGGGGAAGTGACGTTTAGCCCGGGCAATGAAAGTGGCAGACTACGAGGGACCCCCTAGCAACAGGCATTTAGAGGTGAGTAAAAAAAAAAAAAATTTTCCAATTATTTTTTTTTTATTTTTTTTAGGATTTTTAAGCCACATTTTTTTTTTTGGTTGGCACTCCACTTTAAGAAGAAAAAGGCATTATTGTTTAACCTCTTCCCTAATATGTATTAGTATCTCCACACAGAACAGCGAACGGACTACAGAGGGAGATCTAAAATGATCAAGTAAGCCATTTACATGTATCATAGCATTATTTTTTGCTTTATGGTATTTTTGTAGTTGTTTATAAAATCCCTTCTGAGATCCAACCTAAACATGTAGGCTGGATCCAACCTAAACATGTAGGCTGTTATGCCTGCTTCAAAATGGGATGAACAGAAACATTAAGGGCTGTTACAGTTTTAGAGACACGTATCAGAATGAAAAATTTTCTCATATTTTAACCACCTCAGTACTGGCCACTAGGGATGGGCCCGGTGTTCGATTCGAACCCACGTTCGAATCGAACATCGGGCGTTCGATCGCTCGTCGAGCCCAGAACTATTTGGGCCGTTCGCATCAAATTCATGTGATGTGAACGGCCCAAAATGCACTGCACCAGTCGCAGTGCATTGCTGGCTGATGATTGGCCAAGCATGCACTGTGACCCCGCATGCTTGGCCAACCATAGAGCAAGCGGCGAGGAGAGCAATAATTGGCCACAGGCAGGATGCCTGTGGCCAATTATAGCTCAGGGAGTTTAGTACACGCCCCACAGTATAAAAGGCCTCCGCTCTGGCGGCCTAGTGTAGTGTGTTCCGGCGTTAGTGAGTGACTGTGTCAGTCACATTAGCTGCTGTGATTCATCTGCATTGCTGAGCCTGACAGCATCTGCTGTCGTATTCATTGTGCTGAGTGCACTGCTGTGTTATACATTCTGCTGTGCTGACTGCTGAGTGGTGACATTATCTGCTGTGATTCTGGGGATTAGTCTAGTGTGTGCGTGCTGTTAGTACAGCATCGCAGTATCACATTAATCCACCTTTACCCTAAGGCCCTGTTGTCATCTAAGGCAGCCAGACAGCCATCCATCGCAGGCGTTAGCGTGTGTGCGTGCTGTTAATACAGCATCGCAGTTTCACATTAATCCACCTTTACCCTAAGGCCCTGTTGTCATCTAAGGCAGCCAGACAGCCATCGCAGGAGTTAGCGTGTGTGTGTGCTGTGTGCATACAGAACAGCACACAATAAAGCACCTTAGCCTGTATCTGCCCACCTCATGTTGTATCTGCCACAAGGCCCTGTTGTCATCTAAGGCAGCCAGACAGCCATCGCAGGAGTTAGCGTGTGTGTGTGCTGTGGGCCTACAGAACAGCACACAATAAAGCACCTCAGCCTGTATCTGCCCATCTCAGGCTGTATCTGCCATAAGGCCCTGTTGTCATCTAAGGCAGCCAGACAGCCATCGCAGGAGTTAGCGTGTGTGTGTGCTGTGTGCGTATAGAACAGCACACAATAAAGCACCTCAGCCTGTATCTGCCCACCTCAGGCTGTATCTGCCGTGAGGCCCTGTTGTCATCTAAGGCAGCCAGACAGCCATCGCAGGAGTTAGCATGTGTGTGTGCTGTGTGCGTATAGAACAGCACACAGCACCTCAGCCTGTATCTGCCCACCTCAGGCTGTATCTGCCGTAAGGCCCTGTTGTCATCTAAGGCAGCCAGACAGCCATCGCAGGAGTTAGCGTGTGTGTGTGCTGTGTGCGTATAGAACAGCACACAATAAAGCACCTCAGCCTGTATCTGCCCACTTCAGGCTGTATCTGCCATAAGGCCCTGTTGTCATCTAAGGCAGCCAGACAGCCATCGCAGGAGTTAGCGTGTGTGTGCGTGCTGTGTGAGTAGAACACAGCACACAATAAACCACCTCAGCCTCTATCTGTCCTAAGGCCCTGTTGTTGTCATCTAAGGCAGACAGCCAGGCATTTGCAGGAGCTAGCGTGTGTGTGTGTGCTGTGTGAGTAGAGCACAACACACAATAAACCACCTCAGCCTCTATCTGCCCTAAGGCCCTGTTGCTGTCATCTAAGGCAGCCATCTGCAGGAGTTAGTGTGTGTGCTGTGTGACTCCAGCACAATATACACTACCCCCTACAATGCCTGGAAGACCAACAAGGAGAGGCAGACAAACAGGGCAAGTAAGCTCTGTGTCTAGAGACAACAGTGCTGATCGTGGACGTGATGCATCGTCATCAGCACGTGGCCATGGGACACGCTTGTCCTTCTTTTCGGCAGCTGGACATGTTGAGCCACATCATGCCGAAGGCTTGGTAGAGTGGATGACCAAGCCCTCCTCATCCTCCTCATCCTCTCTCACCCAGGCTCAGGGTACTGGCAAAGCAGCTGCCAACGTGTACTCAATGGCATCATCAGGCACCCCTTCCCTAGACCCACCATGTCCTCCTGAGGAGTCCCCCGAACTGTTTGAGCACAGTGTTGGGTACATGCTCCAGGAGGATGCCCAATGATTCGAAGGCTCGGATGATGATACCCAGCTTGAGGAAGTCAGTAGTGTGCGCGCAGAGAGAGGGGATGCTGAAGGACAGCAATCTGGCAGTACTGTTCCACCAGCTGCAGCTTACTGCCAGGTTTGCTCTAGTGGTGAAGAGGGAGGGGATGATGAGGTCACTGACTCCACGTGGGTGCCTGAAGGGAGAGAGGAGGAGGAGGCGGCACATGTCCAACGAGGCAGGATGCCCTCCGGGGGCCAGCTTGAGGCCAGCACACCAATTGAATCACACCGCAGAGCTCCACCTGTGCAGAGCGCTGCCTCTGCACGTTATTACAAAAGTTCTTTGGTGTGGGCCTTTTTTGAGACGAGTGCATCAGATCGCACCACTGCTATTTGCAACATATGTCTCAAGCGTATCTCTCGTGGCCAAAACATCAGCCGCTTGGGCACCACAAGCATGACCAGACATATGTCGACCTGCCATGCAGCTGGGTTCTCCAACCCCACTATACCTTCAGTCCTCTCTGAAAGCTGCACTGAGAGGAATGAAGGTGTAGAATTAGGTGTGTCACAGCCAAGTACTTGCGGGCACTCTGCTAGCAGTACACCGACGTCCGATTCTACCAGGCAAATTTCCCTGCCCCAGCTGCTGGACCGTCGAAAGAAGTTTACTCCCAGCCATCCACATGCCCAGCGGTTGAATGCTAGCTTGGCTAAATTGCTAGCACTTCAACTGCTGCCTTTTCAGTTGGTAGACTCGACCCCCTTCCGTGAGTTTGTTCAATGTGCGGTTCCTCAGTGGCAGGTTCCCAAACGCCACTTTTTCTCACGGAAGGCGATTCCGGCTCTCTACTGGCATGTGGAAGGCAATGTCCATGCCTCGCTGGACAGGGCGGTCAGCTGTAAGGTGCATATTACTGCTGATTCATGGTCCAGCAGGCATGGACAGGGACGTTACCTGTCTTTCACGGCTCATTGGGTCACTCTTTTGGCAGCTGGGAAGATTGCAGGACAAGGTGCAGTAGTGTTGGAGGTTGTTCCGCCACCACGCCTCCAAAATGCTACTACTGGTTGTGACACACCTCTCTTCTCCACCCCATCCTCTTCTTGTTCTTCCATGGCCTCTTCGAGTGCTCTGTCCTCGGAACCAGCGGTGCTCCGTAGGCGTCCAAGGGGCTACGCAAGTACGCAGGCAAAAAGATGCCATGCCGTGCTTGCGCTGGTGTGTTTGGGGGACAGGAGCCACACTGGGGCAGAGGTTCTGTCAGTTCTGCAGGGGCAGGCCGAGAGGTGGTTGACACCACGCCAGCTTAAGCCAGGAATGGTGGTTTGTGACAATGGCACCAACCTCCTCTCAGCCCTGCGACAGGGACAGCTGACCCATGTGCCCTGTATGGCTCACGTCCTTAACCTGGTGGTGCAGCGGTTCTTGGGCAGGTACCCAGGCTTACAGGATGTCCTGAGGCAGGCCAGAAAAGTCTGTGTGCATTTCTGCCGATCATATAATGCCAGTGCTCGGCTGGTTGAGCTGCAAAAGGAGTTGAACCTGCCCAAGAACCGCCTTCAATGAGACCTGGTGGAACTCAACGTTGGCCATGCTGCAGCGACTGCACACGCAGCAGAGGGCCATCAATGAGTTCCTGTGTGACTACGGCACCAGGACAAGGTCAAGGGAGCTCGGATTTTTTTCCCCACGCCAGTGGAGCATGATCAGGGATGCATGCACTGTTCTGTCACCAGTTGAGGAGGCCACGAGGAAGTTGAGCAGTGACAGTGAATGCATCAGTGACACTGTACCTCTTGTCCACCTGTTGGAGCATACGCTGTGTGGGATAATGGACAGGGCACTTGAGGCAGAACAGAGGCAGGAAGAGGAGGACTTCCTTGCCTCTCAAGGCCCCCTTTATCCAGACAGTGTTCCTTCTCTCCCACCCATCACACAGGAAGAGGATGAGGAGGAGGAGGAGGATTGTGTCAGCATGGAGGTGGAGCCTGGCACTCAGCATCAGCAGCAGCAGTCTTTTAGGGATGATTTACAGTCCCAACAAACCAGTGGACTTGTACGTGGCTGGGAGGAGGTGGCTGCGGATCATGTCGTCCTCAGTGACCCAGAAGACTCCAGACCGAATGCCTCAGCTAACCTACGTTGCATGGCCTCCCTGATCCTGCAAAGCCTGCGGAAGGATCCTCGTATTCTTTGGATCAAGGAGAGGGACCATTACTGGCTGGCCACTCTCCTTGATCCACGGTACAAGGGTAAGGTTGCGGACCTTATCTTGCCGTCGCAGAGGGAGCAGAGGATGAGACATCTCAGGGAGGCCTTGCAGAAAGGTCTGTGCAACGCATTCCCAGAGACTGGGAGGTTACAAACTCCTGGTCCTGGACGACGAGTTACTGAGGCTTCGGTCAGTAGCAGAAGAATTGGTGGGGAAGGTGGACGTCTGACCGATGCGTTCAGACAATTTTTTAGTCCGCAGCCCCAAGGTATGATCGGTTCCAGCAACCATCGCCAGCGTCTGATATACATGGTGCAGGAATACCTAGGGGCAAGGTCAGACTTGGACACCTTTCCCACCGAAAATCCTCTGGCTTACTGGGTCTTAAGGATGGATCACTGGCCAGAGCTTGCACAGTATGCAATTGAGCTACTGGCCTGTCCTGCATCCAGTGTTCTTTCCAAACACACATTCAGTGCTGCTGGAGGCTTTGTCACTGATCACAGGGTGCGCCTGTCCACCGACTCGGTTGATCGACTGACCTTCATAAAGATGAATCAGTCTTGGATCACCACCAGCTACCTGGCACCTGAAGCTGATATAACTGAATAATTTATAATGTCACATCCCTTCAAGACTGCCTATGCTGATGCTGAGTGACTGTCCTGTTATGTTGACTGACTATCCTCTTCCTCCTCAATGATCCTGATGATATCTTGGAAGAACATTTTTGTTTCTGGGTGCCACCACCAGTGGCTAAGGCCCAATTTTTCAGCCCCTGTTTAACAGGGGCGTGTAATTAAAAATGTTTAAGCAATGCATTGCAACAGGTATGACTGCTGTGCTCCAAGTACAGTATCTGTGAGGGGTTGCAGTGTTGTGGCACCAGCACCAGTGCCTAAGGCCCAATTTTTCAGCCCCTGTTTAACAGGGGCGTGTAATTACAATTTTTTAAACAATGCTTCGCAAAAAGTATGACTGCTGTGCTCCAAGTACAGTATCTGTGAGGGGTTGCAGTGTTGTGGCACCAGCACCAGTGCCTAAGGCACAATTTTTCAGCCCCTGTTTAACAGGGGCGTGTAATTACAAATCTTGATCTAATACTTCTCAGCAGGGCCCATTCATGTGCCCACCAAGAGAGTGCAGAGTATATATGGCAGGCCCCTACTTTTAAACATCCAACATACAAACGACTCCTACTTGCAAACGGAAGGAGAAAACAGGAAGTGAGAGGAAATCTACCCCTAGGAAGGGAAATTCTATCCTGTTACATTTAATTTGGGAAAAAGGTATCTCCTCTCTACTGATGCTTTATCACCAATCCTTGTTTTAATAAAAACCCCACTTTTCCAAAAACATTTGTCATTGGGACGGAAAGTGAGGTGAAATGTTCTGAACAGGTGCACAGACAGCAAAACAAATGTTACAGGGGTAATAACCCTTCCCTATGTTCTTCAAAAAGCTTAAAAATAGATTTTTTTGGATGGAGCTACACTTAAAAATGTACCTGTTCAGGTTCTACTTAAGAACAAACCTACAGTGCCTCTCTTGTTTGCACCACCTGTATACTGCTGTTCAGTATATATAGGGTTGTAGGTATAGGGTTTCATTTTGGGTGCAGGGTTCCCCTTAATATCCATACAAGACCCAAAGGGGCTGGGGGGGGGGGGGGGTTGATGGGGTAGCCATGCCATTTTTCTCAAAGATTTTCATCCATATTGCCGGGACAAGACATGACATTAAAGCTGCAAGCAGTTTTAAATGGCTTCTTTTTTTCCTGTACAAATGTAATTTTTTTCAGGGACAGTTCTAAACACAGGAAACACATGCCACTTCACAGGCATACTTTAGACACCCCCGAGGTACCATATTTAAAGGAATATTTCACCTTTTTTTTCACATTATGCATCATTAAAATGACTGCTCCCGAAAAAACTTCAGTTTTTAAAACTTCTTTTTGCATTGATACATGTCCCCTGGGGCAGGACCCGGGTCCCCAAACCTGTTTTATGACATTAACATGCATATTGGCCGTTATAATTAGCACTTTAGATTTCGAACGTTCGCGTCCATTGTAACTAATAGGGTTTGAATATTCGCGCAAACTTTCAGTCCGTTCGCAGGTTCTGGTGCGAACCGAACCCGGGGGTGTTCGGCTCATCCCTACTGGCCACTTTCACCCCCTTCCTGCCCAGGCCAATTTTCAGCTTTCAGCACTGTCACACTTTGAATGACAACTGCGCGGTCATGCAACTCTGTACCCAAATTATTTTTTTTTATCATTTACTTCACACAAATAGAGCTTTTTTTTGGTGGTATTTAATCACTGCTGTGTTTTTATTTTTTGCAAAAAAATTGAAAAAAGACTGAAAAGTTTTCTTAGTTTCTGTCAAAATTGTGAAAATAAGTAATTTTTCTCCTTCACTGATGTGCGCTTATGAGGCTGCACTGATGGGCACTGATAGGCTGCACTGATGGGAATGGATGAGGCAGCACTGTTGGGCACTGATGAGAATGCACTGAAGGGCATTGATGTGGTGGCACGGATGAGGAGACACCAATATGCAGTACTGATGGGCACTAATAGGTGGCACTGATATGCAGCACTTATAGGTGACACTGATAGGCAGCTCTGATGAGCACTGATGGGCACTGATAGGTGGCACAGATGGGCGACACTTATGGGCAATGATAGGTGACACAGATAGGGGGCACTGAAAGGCAGCACTGATTGACATCACTGATGGGCACAGATTGGCCTCACTGATGGGCACAGACTGGTGTCACTGATGGGTACAGAATGTCATCACAGATAAGCACATAGTGGCATCACTGATGGGCACAGTTGGGGCTGCACTGTAATCAGGGCACTGATGATCAGTGCCCTGATTACCTATATAGATCTCCCCTGTGAGGTTATGCTTCTGATCGGCTCATCTCTCCTCACACTCTGTCAGTGTGAGGCAAGGAGAGCCATTAACAGCATCTCCTTGTTTACAAGTGAGCAGCTGTGATTGAACACAGCTGATCACATGGGTAAAGAGCCACAGCTATTTACCGAGATCGGGGTCGGCGCGCACCCCCAGGCGTTCGATCATAGTGAGACTGGGCAACCTCATATGACATTGGCCCAGAACAAGACAGCATCATTTCCACCATCATTTGTTTATATGGCGGACGGGAGACAGTTAAGAAATCAAAGTAATCTTCAATAAAAACAACATTGCTGAATACTGTGCTACACAGCTTGACAGATATAGGCTGTGAAAGGTATACGCAGATTTCTGCTTTCCCTGTAAAAGTCAAACTTAGCCAAGTACCGTCCAAAATTTTGGGATCAGGGCTTCTGATGGACAGTGAACTTACCTTTATATTAAATCTAAATACAATACTGTGCAAAAGTTTTAGGCAGGTGTGACAAAAAATTTTGTAAATCAAAAATGCTTTCAGAAATAGAAGTGTCATTAGTTTAGTTTTAATTTTGTTAATTGAGAAAAATAAACGATCAGAAGAGAAATCTAAATCAAATCAATATTTGATGTGACCACCCTTTGCCTTCAAAACAACATCTATTCTTCTAGGTGCAATTGAACACCGTTTTTGAAAGAACTCAGCAGGTAGGCTGTTCCAAACATTTTGGAGAACTAACTACAGATCTTCTGTGGATGTAGGCTGTCTCAGATCCTTCCGTCTGTTCAAGTAATCTGAAGCGGACTAGATGTTGAGATCTCTGTGGGGGCCAAACCATCACTGCCTGGACTCCTTGTTCTTCTTTAAGCTGAGGATAGTTCTTAGCGACCTTGACTGTATGTTTATGGTTGTTGTCCTGCTGCAGAATTTATTTGGGGCCAATCACATTCCTCCCTGATGTTATTGCATGATGGATTGATGAATAAGCATTTGCCTGTATTTCTTAGCATTGAGGACACCATTGATCCTGACCAAATCTCCAACTCCATTTGCAGAATTTCAGCCCCAAACTTGCAAGGAACCTCCACCATGCTTCACTGTTGCCTGAAGACACTTATTACTATACCACTCTCCAACCCTTTGGTGAACAAATTTCTTCCTGCTACAGCCAAATAATTAAAATTTTGACTCATCAGTCCCGAGTACCTGCAGCCATTTTTCCACACCCTAGTTTCCACGTTTTTATGTTTTTGTGCATAGTTGAGTTGCTTAGCCTTATTTCCACATAAAAGATGTGGCTTTTTGGCCACAATTCTTCCATGAAGACCACTTCTGGCCAGACTTCTCTCTACAGTAGATGGCTGTACCTGGGTCCCAAAGGGAAGTAAGTATAATGTGTCTTTCATCTGCTGCATTAAGATTTGGCTGACTGATACAGACATGTGCTTAGGTTCATCCAGGACTGGCAGAAAACTGTAACAAGTGTTCTTACATTGGTGTGCTTTCACCCATCACTTGAATCACACAAGGATCTAACTAAAGAGTTATGAAACCTATGGTTTGATGGCTGAGTGTTCATTGTGGAATAGCGCCTGTGATGGCTCTGAGGAAAGATCCCGCATTTGCTGGTTGTTTCATACTACCAGACATTATCTCTGGTAAGTTGTTTAGCAGATTAAGTGGTGGATTATGCTCTGAAAGTGGAGCATATTTCAGAGCTAGGATCTTTTTTCACCATGATTTTGGGGATCTGAGGATCTTTGATTGCACTAGACAGTTTATTGCATCGAAGAAACATATGGACTATGTTTGAACTATTTTAAATATATTTTAAACATATTTATAACACTTTTGAAAGCAAGAGACACTTTTGTTTATTGATTAAGCACTTTATTCTGCAATGTTGGTATACAGTATATGCACTTTGTTTTTACACATAGGATAAAATGTTGTACTCTGTACTCACTGTAGTGGTGATAGCACTGTCTTCACATAAGCATAATATCTCTACTTTGGGTCTAGAGCAGTCAGGTGCCATGCAATACAGCCAGGTGCTGTCTCTTCATTGTACTTTTATTGTGGAACTTTGTTGCTTTGCTATTGTTGCACCACCACTCTCACTGTCACAGCTTGGTTCTAAACTTTGGATTAGAGTAGCCTCATTAGCAGGTCCTTATTTGCTGTTTGGAGTTTACAGTTTTTCAAGTTCTGAGTATGCCATGTACCCCAATCCCTATCCAAGTTGATCGTTCTCAAAATAAACAACTTAAACCTAAACCCCTGTGAGTGTTTATTTAGCCATTTGGAGAGTGTGGAAACTTTCTGTTGCCTGGCTGTGAGTCCTGTGTGGGGAAAGGCCCAAAATCCAGAAGCTCTTTCAGGGGTAACGGTACACATGCAGCCACATGATTGAACCACAGAGACATTGATGGGAAGAGTGCATAATATTATAGCTTTCAGAATCTATTTTTGTATTATTCTGAAGGATTTGCTATTTTTGACCCTTTTGTGCATTAATCATTCTAACTTTTCACCTGTTTCGTAATCCGCACGTTACAGTTACTCCATGTTTGATCATTCGGAGGATTACACATCCTTTTATATATCTTACATCAACTGACTGAGTTTAGCAACCAGAGAGAAATTATTGGTCAACTGGCATAGAGAAGCTCAAGTACACTGAATGTTGAATCAAGGTTGCTGCAGAACTAGCATTCTAGCAGTGTGCTGGCAAATAAGTGATCCACCTTGTGTGATTAGTTGTGGTAACCTGTCAGGAAAGCTGTGGGGTCACTGCCCACACTGCAAAAAATACCTTTTGATTTGATGTAAAATTACATAGCAAACAAAGATCATGCAGTCCACTAGAAACAAAAGATTCTGTGCAATCTTTCAGGCTCTGTGAGAAACCCAGATACCAAGGGGTCAGTTAAAGGTGCAAAATAAAAGCATTAAGATATAGGAATAGTGTCTTCAAATGTTCCTGAGCTGGATATAATATTCAAATGGACACTTATGTCATACCTCCCAACTTTTTCAGATGGGAATGAGGGACAACTATTAGCAAAAGTACGTAGGCATAGGACACACCGCCTGCCATTCCCCCCTTAAAAGAGAATTGTACGAAAAAAATTATTGCTTAAACCAAGTGCTTTTTTTTACCACTACTATTCCTATATACTGACTTTTGGAATTTACAAATGCAGTAATTTAGAGATTGAATGAAAGATTTAGCACATTTTGATAGACAAGTAGTGCATTTTATATAAAACTACTGTATATAAATCAGAACAAAATGAGGGACAAATGAAGAAGAAAGAGGGGCAGACGGACTTTGTTCCAAATCAGGGACAGTCCCTCAAAATCAGGGACAGTTGTAAGCTATGCTTATGCTGGGGATTAGGAAAAGGTCACCCAAGTAGGCCAGCAAATAGGAGGCAAAAAGCACCCTGACAAGATAGATATTTTCATTGCTAATTTAACATGGCTCCCAAGTGACTCTGGGGTGGAGAAGAACTGGAGAGGAAAACACAAAACGTATTCTATTAGCTTTTAGACGGAATTGATACATGAGTATTTTCATTAAGCACGCAGGTTCACTGCATGAAACCACTCAGAATTGTTCCTGTATTTAAAGACAATGTACAGTAGTTTTGTACAAAGTTTCTTTCCTTATTTATTATAGTCAGGAGTATATATATATATATATATATATATAGTCAGGATATATATATATATATATATATATATTTTTTTTTTTTATTGAGAGTTTAACAGAGGCAATACAATAATAAATGTAACCGTTTTTAAAAGAATAGAATAGTAGAGAGACTTCTTGTATTACAATTTGAATTCTAGGTAGATACAAATGATGAATAACATAGAATGTACTGTATATGATGAAAGTGAGGGCAAGCATCATCAATAAGTATTTTCAGAATAGACACAATGGTCATGAGCAGACAGTAATGGAGATACATCTGTAAAGGAGGATGAGCAGTTGCATGTATCATAAATATCATGTGTATCAGAAAGTGAGCTTGTCTAGATGGTTGTATAGGTAAGGGAATGTGTAGGTACTTGCTAGGGGGCTGATGAAGATGTTGCAAAAATAAAAGCTGATGGGGGACAAAAAGGAATGGAGAGAAGGGGGAAAGGTAATGCAAGTAATGTGGAAGACAGTTTAGGAGGGAAAGTCTGAGGGTAGGAAGCTGGCAGGGTAGCAGTCAATAATTAATGGACCTTGTGCAGAAGTGCAGATATGGTTATATTGAAACTTCTAAATTAGAGATCAGTTAATGAGGATGGATGGGTAGAAAATATTTCTATTTTTAGTCAGGGGTTCCTCACTTTTAGGAAATTAGCACATGTGCTGTAGAGAATGTTAGTGAGGTTCTTGTTGATCATAAAGCCATGTTAGCCATGAGCCAAGATAAATGTTCTTTCTAGGTTACTATCTTCTTGGCAACATAAAATAAGAAATTTGACAATTTGGTGTGTAGAGGGGCTGCTCAGGGATCTCTTTTGATGGGGTCTGGAACAAAGAGGAAAGGATTGGTAGTGTAGTGGTCATCATGTGAATTTATCAGATTGACTCATAAGTATAGAGGGAGAGTGCTTGACAGTGGAAGGCATAATTATGTTGAAGTGTAGTGAGACAGTCCTTTGTTAGAGTGACATTAAGCACTTTCGTGTACAACACTTAGAATATATAGTGTATACACCGTGATTAATAAAAACCTGTGTACTGCAGTGATTTAAAATACGCTTTTAGACCTCCAATTGTTGTTTGGATAGAGGGTTAAAATAATGGATATAAATGTGTCAAGTTTCTCCTATAGATCCTGAAACATTTTTGGTGATTATCCTGAGTTTATTTAATGAGGCACTTGAATGATTGCTGGTGAGAGGTATCAATTACCTATTGCTCAATGTAGACAGTATATAAAAATAGGGTAAATTAATGCATAAATAACTGCTGACTTTGTTACAGCCGCCGATGCTCAAATTAATGAAGAATATTTCTATGCATTTACCCGGTATCCTGAATCAATCTGTATCATTACATGCAGAAAAAGGAGATTGAATGCAGGAAGTTGCTGCTCACAATATGAATGGTGCACAAGTAAAAGGAGAAAAAAAGACAAAAGGAAAAAAAGCTGACACTTTCCTTTTCTGCTGACACCTCCAGGTGCTGTTCGTTTTCTGTCTTTTACGCTGTGCTTACAGGCACTTCCAGTCAGTTTGCATATGGGGAGAGAAAGAAACATACACCATTGCGCAGTATTTCTTAAAAAGAAATGTGTGTGTGTGCTGTGACCAGTGAGCGGTAATCTACTCACATACACCCGGTAATGGTACAGCGATAGCCAAATGCTTGTCAGGCTTTTTTGCTACAGGGCTGGATGCCCTGCTCGTCCACACTCTGCGTGCTGCGGTGATGTCACTAGGCTCCTCCTCCCGACGCGTTGCATTACAGTCACGTAACGTTTTCAAGGGATAATGAGCCCTGTGACAGCTGAGGATATTTATAGGGCAACTCATGGCGTGCGGGTTGCCATAGTAACTAATTTGTGCTCATCATCCACAATCAGCACACCGCTGTGACCAGGTGCTGCGGAGATCCTTCACTTAACTGGTTGTATACCAGATGGGACTCTGTGGAATAGGCAGAGTAGTATTGGCCGACAAAATTGGTCTGTGTGTGTGTGCTGAACTTTATTCGAGATTTTAAAATATAATTAAAACTTAACAAGTGATTAATATGTGTGTGTGGACCATGTGCAAATGTGAAAAATGGTGTAGATATGAAATTAAAAGGAAATATATGTAAAAATCATACCTGAGGGATACGAAACACCTTATCCAAATATTAGAAACAACATGACTAAACACTGATGAGAATTACCTATTAGCAACTGCAGATGTATCATCTTTATACACCATTATAGATCACAACGATGCAATTAAATCAACCAGATGGGCACTGGACAAATGGACAAACTTGGTATCCAAGCAAAAAAGATTTATTTTGAGATGTTTAGCCTATGGTATACAACATAATTATTTTTGGCATAACAAAGAATATTACAGGCAGCTGAATGGAATTGGGATGGGGGCAAAGTATGCCCCAAGTGTCGCGAATATTTTTATGGCTAACTGGGAGGAAGAAGCTTTATATCTAGACCATCCAACCGAACTGACCCTGTATAAACGATTCATAGACGATTGTATTGTAGTATGGAAAGGGGACAAGAACAGTTTGGAGAACTTCTTCCAGAAACTCAATAATAACCAGAGAAACATTAAACTAACTTTTGACATCAGCGACACAAATATCAAGTTTTTAGATCTAGACATTACACTAAAAAACGGAGGATTTTACACCAAAACCTTTTTTAAAACCATAGAGAGGAATAGCTACATTCCTACGGACAGCTGTCACCATAGCCCATGGCTAATAAATATTCCAAAGGGGCAGTTAATTAGACTGAGGAGAAACTGCAGCGACAAAGAAGGGTACCTGGAACAAGCTATGAAAATAGGGAACAAATTTAAACAGAAAGGCTATAGTGCGGATTTCATAAATAAAAAAATAGAAGAAGTATCACAGATTTCCAGAGAAACACTCATAAAGGATAAGGATCGCATCACACAGAATTATGCAGAAATTCCCATGATCCTTAATTTCAATATACAGCATAAAAAGATCGAGGGAATAATAAAAAGACACTGGTCAGTATTACAAGCGGATAAACAACTGAAAGAAATCCTACCCGCAAAACCACGTTTTATCTATCGGAAAGCCCCAACCCTGCGTGACTTAATAGTAAAAAATGTCCCGGATCCACCAAAAAATAATAATAATTTGTCATTCTTCCAAGGAAAAGGTTTCTACCCCTGTAAACGTTGCCATGCGTGCATAAACACAAAACAGGGAGGAAGAAAATGTAATAAATTCATGTCTTCAAGTACCAAAAGGGAATATGAGATAAAAGACTTTATCACATGTAGAACAGAAGGGGTCGTGTATATGCTTGAGTGTTCATGTTCCCTCCAGTACATAGGAAGAACAAAAAGACCTATGTGGAAGCGTTTAAGGGAACATGTGCAAAATATCAAAGCTGGCTTTCCAAAGCACAGTGTATCCAGACATTTTGCACAAGTACACAACAAAGACCCTTCAGAGATGCAGTTTTGGGCAATTGAGAAATATAAACCAAATTGGAGAGGTAGTCATAAGGTCAGGGAACTCAGCAAAAGTGAGTCAAGATGGATATATGAGATCAATAGCTTTGCGCCAGCAGGATTAAACATCGATTTTGATTTAAACTGCTTCATATCTGACTTTTAAAATACTTTTAAAAAATTTTTAAAAAAAAATACTTACCTTTTTAGTAGTATTTTTAGTATTTTTACCCTCCAAAATTATCCTGTATACATGCATTCCCTTTTATATATATTTTATATTTTATATTTTTTATATACTTAATAGTGCCTTTTATATATATATTTTATATATATTTATTTATATTTCCAATACATTCTTGATATATCGTGGTTTTACTGTACTGCAATGTACAAACCACAGCGCTCGTGGCAGCCTGCCTATACAAAGCATATGAATCTGGTCCAAATCATATAAATATTCCTAGTTATACAGTTTTTTCTCAAAATGGACTGTTTTTGAGTTATTATTCTACATCTCTATATATTCTCTCTGTTGTCCCGATCTAAGCAAGCAGTACCGCTCATATTGCTTTCTCATTACATCCCATTTTTTCTGTATACTTTTATATTTATTTTTATTTGTATACTTTTATCTTTTGTATTTTTTATAATTTTCATTTTTATTTTATTTTATTTTTAATTTCATATTCATACCCAATCTTAATTTCATTTTTAATTTTTTACATATCTCATTGTACAATTTTTATTTTTATTTTTATTTTTATTTTTATTTTTATTTTTATTTTTACATTTTTTTACATTTTTTACATATATTTCCTTTTAATTTCATATCTACACCATTTTTCACATTTGCACATGGTCCACACACACATATTAATCACTTGTTAAGTTTTAATTATATTTTAAAATCTCAAATAAAGTTCAGCACACACACACAGACCAATTTTGTCGGCCAATACTACTCTGCCTATTCCACAGAGTCCCATCTGGTATACAACCAGTTAAGTGAAGGATCTCCGCAGCACCTGGTCACAGCGGTGTGCTGATTGTGGATGATGAGCACAAATTAGTTACTATGGCAACCCACACGCCATGAGTTGCCCTATAAATATCCTCAGCTGTCACAGGGCTCATTATCCCTTGAAAACGTTACGTGACTGTAATGCAACGCGTCGGGAGGAGGAGCCTAGTGACATCACCGCAGCACGCAGAGTGTGGACGAGCAGGGCATCCAGCCCTGTAGCAAAAAAGCCTGACAAGCATTCGGCTATCGCTGTACCATTACCGGGTGTATGTGAGTAGATTACCGCTCACTGGTCACAGCACACACACACATTAAGCACTTTCGATTTACTCTCATTCACCTCCAGTCTCGAGAGGGAGACAAATTCATTGAGGATGGACCAAATGCTGGGGAGGGATATGTGCAATTCATTAACATAAAGGATCATGTCATCAGGGGAAAAAATAGTTTTTCTGTCAGGTTCCTTCTCTTGTGATGCTGTGAATAGCTGAGTTGGAAGTGAATTGCTATAGCCAGGAACTCTATCACTAATATAAACAATGCAGGTTTGGCTATAGAGAACTGGGTGGATTCATAGCCCAAGTATCTTACATAGGCTTGAGGTGAATCAAATAATGTGGAGACCCATCTGCAAAAATGTGGTCTGAATCCCCAGTGGGACAAGAGGTGGAAGAGTTAGGACCAAGAGACTGACTCAAAGGCCTTATGTAGGTCCAAAGAGGGCAAATTAAAAAGGAATGCTACATGTTTTTTTTATGTGTGAGGTAGTATGGAACCAACCTGGTCATTATTAATCTGTCGGCCGATGATAGGGTTGAATCATTGGCGAGTATTTTGGCTAAAAGCATGGTTCTTGCACCTGTAGGCAATTTGGGTAGGGATATTGTTAAGAAATATGCAAAGAATTATAGGTGATATCGACATTTGCCTTGTTCCTTATATGCATTTTTTCTAGCTTAAATGGCGCTGACTTATTGTTTAACTTGCTTAGTTACGACCAACGCCTAAAACAATACTTAAAGAACTAGCAAAAGTTACCATAAAAGGAAACCTTGAGAAAGGCATGCTGGATTTGGCAATAAAGCTGACAATGCACCATGAGTCACCAGTGTGCCTTAGCCAATGGCGGTTTGCCAAATACTACTATAAAATAACTGTTTACAGATTTCCTGGTGTGATTCTGCTGTGGAACTCCTTGCTGTAAGAGTTCTATCACCCCTTTGTACTGGTACATCTGTAATAAATCTGTCTTTCTAATCAACATGACCGGAGTTGACTGATCAGTGAGAAAATAGAATTTTACTTACAGATATATTGGCAAAAGTTTTTGGAGGAGGTTGTCAGTTGGATTAGGTTCTGAGTACAATTTGGAAAGCTGAGTGTGAAACTCAAGTAGGATTTTTCTGGGGTTACTTGTGTGGCCGTATTGGTTTGTAGTCTGCATCAGGGCATCAAAGTCTATGATCTAATAAGACATCTTTCTTGTTCCTTTTTGCATAAAATATATGTTTGATGTTTTAGCATGTGTTTCAGTAGCATCTGTGAGGAATGCAATGAGTTGTAGGCAAAGAAGTTGAAAGGAGGACTCCAGATGACTAGCTGCCTGCTTCCAAATTTTCTTAGCCTGCAAAGCTATTTTAATACAGTGTGAGTTTTTGAGCTTCCCAAAGTGTAAGAGAGAAGATATTTGATGTTGTATTAGGTAGGATGTAATCCTGGAGAGGTTGATGAATAGAAGAGGAAGAGGCAGGTTCAGACTGTAGGTAGTCGCAAAGAGTCCAAGTGGTATCAGAATTGTGCGGTAGGAGGGCTGTCATAAAAATGTGCTTGATCCGTGGTTGTGTGGTGCTGTGAAAAGGGTGTACTCACATTTAATCTGGTTGAATTTCTGCCATGTGTCTATGAGTTTATATTGTTCTAGGAGCATGCAAAGTCTGGAGGCAGATGATTAGTGCTGGGAAGGAGAATGTCCTTTGATAGACCCCATCCAGCGTCCTTCATGTTAGAGCTCTGTGGACCCTGTCCAATCTCTTGATGGGTATAGCAGGGTTAAATTTGAGTGAATGATGCATAGGTTAGAAGGCTGAGATCAATTTTCGACATCCATCAGTTCTTTGTCATTGGAGTCCACCGTGGAGCTGAGGGATTCCAACCCGCCTGCCAGGTTTTCTGTGCACTGGCATAGTATCTTTATCTCCTTGGACAGGCAGTCTGTAATCTGTTTGGAGGTGGACTGCAGGGCCTTTTTGTTAAATTACATACATTTTCTCCAGGAGCATCTGCTGCAGTGCTTCTCGGTGGTCAGGTTTCAGTAGGCTCTCAGTCTGGATGGGAGCAGGAACAGGGCTTGTAGTTGTGACCGCCATCTGGAGAACAGGGGCATGGGGGTGCAAAGCATTCCAGGTCAATCTTGGAGGAAAGTAGGGTAAGAGCCTTTGGGATAGTTTTGGGTTTCTGCCGTGGCTTTAGCCCAGTGTTTACCATGTCTGGTGGAGGACCCAGGGGTGCTGGGGCTCTGCTGTGTCCTTTCCAGGGGAGTAGGATGGGTTCTCCATAGCTAAGTTGCAACCTTTGTCTGGGAGGTGCCAAGTGCCTTCAATGAGCACCCGCCATGGGCAAATTTACGCATGCACCCCGCCCAGGTAATCATTTTATGTGAGGAGAGAAAGTGGTGGGTTATGAAAAAATGCATAGTGTGGGGCATGGACTCAGCCCCCTGAGCCATGATTGGCCAAATGCACCCTGCCTTTGGCCAATCATGGCTCTCACAGCAGAGCGCGCTGTGATTGGCCAAAGCATGCAGGTCAGGTGCATGCTTTGGCCAATCAGCAGCCATCAATGCACTGTGATCTTACCGTTTATTATGGGGCATTTCGTGGGGGCTCAAATTTTCGGCAAACTCCCGTAAGGTTCTAAATTCGGTGAACACCAGATGTTCGACTCAAACATCGGGCTTATCCCTACCTCCAACAAAACAGCCTAACAAAATCTCAAATAAAATACACAATAAACAATTCCAAAGAAGAATATGTAATAAAATGGAGAAAGAAAATTAACCAACTCCCAGAAACTAACTTCTTACCAGTCACTGTAGACAGACTACAAACTTGCACTATACCTGATGATACTATAAGACCCCCAAAACAGATGGACATTGAGTCTGTACAGACTGAGTCTGTACAGACTGAGTCTGCTCAGCCTGCAAATCGAATTAGGATGGCACAGACAGACCAACAAACCCAATCAAAGTAGACAGTGAAAGCAATAAGACTAGGGGATGAGGCCCATTTCGTGCTATGGTGCCCCAAGTACTCAGGAGTGAGAGACAATGTGGGTTATTTACGAAAGGCAAATCCACTTAGCACTACAAGTGCAAACCACTGAAAGTGCACTTAGAAGTGCAGTCGCTGTAAATCTGAGGGGTAGATCTGAAATGAGGGGAAGCTCTGCTGATTTTATCCTCCAATCATGAAGAGGTTAAAATGCTGTTTTTTATTTTCCTTGCATGTCCCCCTCGGATCTACAGCAATTGCACTTCCAAGTGCACTTCCAGTGCAATTTCAAGTGTACTTTGCACTTGTAGTTTGCACTTGTAGTGCAAGGTGGATTTGCCTTTCGTAAATAACCCCCATTGCTTCCAGAGAATCTCTGGAGCCAGAGAAGAGGTTGTTAGACTAGGCAGTGGCAGCTCGACAATAACTGTTATAACGTTTTTTCATAGCTTCAAACAGGGTGAAGACATGATTCAAGGCTTTCCTTCCTCTTTCCATAAGACAAAAGGCTCAGGCTTGAGACTCCCCCTGCAGGAGAGATATGATAGTGCCCACTGTAATCCATTCATCAATTTGTTGTAGTGAGAAGAGGTAACAGGCTCTGTGAAGGACATTGAGCTGGCTGTAAACTTCTGAGAACCGGCCCAGAAGAGGGGTCTTGGCCTAATGTGTGGCAGGTGAAGCTGAGACAGAAGAAGAAGCAGCAGTGAATAAAGATGAACTGGAAAATAATTAAATATGATTCTCTATCTTAACATTTTCTCTCGTGTATAGAAATCTTAAGTTAAAAAATCAGCTTGCAACACCTGACAAGGTTGCCCCCTCTTGAGCCTTTTCTGCTGCACATTTACTGAAATCTAGAAATTTCAGGTACAGTAACCCAAGGCTACCACCACAAAATGGCTGAATATGCAGATAATTTGCTGTTCTACATGACCAAATCTATCATCTCCCTTCCTTCCCTTATGCTGGAACTACAGACATTGATCAGGCTATCAAATTTTAAGGTTAACCTCCAAAAATCTGAAGCTTTAGGCGCATCCTTGAGAGAGTCTATGTTACATGCCCTGCATCCGAACATTCCTTTTTGCTGGGCCTCTCAAGCTCTCAAATACTTTGGCACCTATATTCCAGCTAACCTGACTAAGACATTGAAACAAAATGTCCTTACAATTTTACAAACGATCCATAAAGACTTTCATTCCTGGATGATATTAGCATTGTCCTGGTTTGGACCCTGCAATATTCTGAAAATGAATGCAATGCCCTAATTATTTTATTCACTCCAGACTTTACTCACACATATCTCCTGAGCATTTTTCTGCCCTCTTAAAACTAAATTTACCCCACTGAGTACCCCACTTCTTTTTAGAACATGGCAGCTGCCACTCCTTCAGTTCACTTAAATACTGTACTCCAAGGCTCTATATCATTCAGATTCTTTCATAGTACTGGGACAATGTATACACGTTGCTGTGAACTGTGAACTATAACTGTGGCATTGCATTACACTGTGTACAGTTAGAGTTAGATTGTTGTCTTAGAAGAAGAGGAAATGATACAGGTGTATGTTTATTAACCACTTGCTTACTGGGCATTTAAACCCCCCTCCTGCCCAGACCAATTTTCAGCTTTCAGCGCTGTCGCACTTTGAATGACAATTGTGCAGTCATACAACTATGTACCAAAATTACATTTTTATAATTTTTTCCCCATAAATAGAGCTTTCTTTTGGTGGTATTTAATTACAGCTGGGATTTTTATTTAGCAAAAAAAGATGCAAAATTTTGAAAATAAATAAATCATGTTTAATAGTTTGTTATAAAATTTTGCAAACAGGTAATTTTTCTCCTTCATTGATGTCCCTCTAACGGCCGCCGGTGATCGGCTGTTTTTTTTCTCCTCGCGCTGTCAGCGCAAGAGGAAAAATAGCCAATTACCAGCTCTGTTGATATCACATGCTCAGCTGTCATTGGCTGACAGCTGATCACGTGGTAAGGGGTCGGGATCTGTGATCCAGCGAGTCTCACAGACTCGCTGATCACAGAGCGCGTCGCGCGCGCCCCCTTCAGGGGGTGCGCAGGCCGCTCGTACACAGGACTACGTCAATAGACGTAGTCCTGGCAAAGCAGGTCCGTACTGTGGCCATCATCCGGCTATAGCGCGGATCTCTACTGGTTAAACTAAGAAGTTTTTTCTCAGTTAAGTTCTCAGAGGAAAATTATCTCCTCTGCAGCCGGTTTATGAAGCAGAGAACTTTAGATCTCAGAGGGAGAACAGAGAAGAAGTGTTTCTTCTGAAAATGGCTGAGATCAGTGTAAGCGCCGGTTCACACTATTGCGATGCGAGAACCCTGCGAATCAACTGCGGGTTCCCGCATCGCACCCGACACGCACGGCAGTTCACACTGCCATATGCGAACTGCTGGGGAGTGTCATTATATGTTAACGACACCCCCATTTCAGCACGCATATTGCACTGCGAACTGACAGTTCGGACATGAATCGGATCGCATATGTGTGAACACACATGCAATCCGATTCTGGTCCGAACAGAAAAAAGGGTCGTGTGCGCGTTGGCACCGAATGCGGTGCGATATCAGCCATACTATCTGTATGGCTGACATCGCACCACACAGACATCGCATGTAATGCGAACAGCAGTGGCGAGTGTGAATTACATGCAATGTCTGCCATCGCAATAGTGTGAACCGGCACTAAAAGTGGGTGGGCTGCCTATAATCTCGTGAGATAATGTGAGTTCAAAAAGTGAAGTTAAAGTTTAAAAGAACATGTAAAGAAATGTACAGACACATGATAACTAACTTACAATATATATATATATATATATATATATATATATATATATATATATATATATATATATAACAATCTGGGGTGATTATCCTCAAGTGGTGTATGCGTTTTACTTGCTCAGCTGTGTGCTGCTTCATCATGGGCCACATCTGCCTCCTGCAGACATACACGCTCAGACTCCTAGAGACCGCCTGTCTCTCTTTCGTGGAGCCGTCTCCACCTGAAAGCCCTCCTATCCTGGCACTTTTTTGTGGAAGGCCAAGGGGAGGGACCTGGGATTCGGACAGGCTACTGGGCCCAGCCACCTCCTGGCTGCCACTTTCCACGGCCTGCTGGAGGCTTTCCTGTGTATGAAAAATGGACATAGTTTTAGTTTTTAGTTCATCAATCACACACAATTTTCAGCTCATGACTGTTGCAAATTGAATGTTAAAGCGGGATTGTACCTGAATTTTTTTTTAAAAGCCAGCAGCTACAAATACTGCAGCTGCTGACTTTTAAAAAATGGACACTTCCCTGTCACAGGTTCCAGCGATGTCGGCAGCAGAGGCCGATCGATCGATCGGCTCTCTGCTGCTGCCGGCGCCATTCTCGGTGAGGGAATCAGGAAGTGTCGCTTTTGCGGCTTCACTTCCCGGTTCCCTACTGCGCATGCGCGAGTCGTGCAGCGCAATGAGAATCGTCAGCGCTGTCTGCCGGGACACGTGTGTGTCCCGGCAGACAGCGCGCCGGGACAGGAAGTTGCGTTAACTCCCGTGGGAGTTTATGCCCGGAAGTGGGTGCAGATACCTGTCTTAGACGGGTATCTGCACCCCCCTCCCCCCTGAAAGGTGCCAAATGTGACACCGGAGGGGGGGAAGGGTTCCGAAAAGCGGAAGTTCCACTTTAGGGTGGAATCCCGCTTTAAGAAATAGAAAAGACTATCATTCTTGTTCATATCATTTGTGGCCACTACTGTCTATTGATATGTAAAACACTTTGTGAAATCAGAAATTTGTGATCAAAACTAACATATATTTACCATCATTAATTTGACAATCAGAATTATTTTGAAGAATGCTATACCTGACTCAAGCTGGGCTCCTCCACATGTGGCTGCCTGGAAGGCCCAGGTTGGTCGTCGGAAGCCTCATCTGGGGGGGAAGGAAGCCTTGAAGGAAGATTGGAGAGTGCTGGCCTGGGTTCAGTCTGGCCTGCCAGAAAATGCAGTCTGTCATAGTACCACAGCCTGGGTAAATAAATGTCATCTGTTGCTCCTGATCTCAGGGAATGCCACCAATTAAGGCCTTCAAATAGGGGATTTCTGCCGTGGGGGTCACCGGCTTCACAAATTCCAGAAATTGATCCAGTGCTGCCTTCCTCTTTGGTTTATTGTTATAAAAGGGGTGGTTTACCTGTCACAGACAGGGCAGCTCCCTGTGCATATCAATGAATATGGGGATAAAGCCCTCATCATTGAATATATCCATTTTCTCTGCAAGACTCAACACAAGACAAACCCTAATGTCAGGCAAAACTCTCCTAATCTTGACCCAATATAGGCCTCAATCTATAAGCAGTATATGCCCCTGATGCACCAATTTAAAATTGTAACTTTGTTATAACGATCGTCGATTCCGTTACTTCGTCCTCCACTCACAGATCGTACATACGATGCACACGTGTTACGCTTTATATACATTGCACATGCGTGAAACTCTGCCTGCCCCTGGCATTCTTTCTAGTGTTTTCCATGCCCCTTCTCTTTCAGGGCAGTGGGTAGAAAACGTGGCGGATACACAGCAGGTGCATGTAGAGGAGAGCAGCAACGATGAAAGCCCAGAGCCAAGAAACTTCCTGATTTCCCCGGAGGAGATTTAAGGCCTCAAATATGTCCTTTATAGAGATGGTGGAGATGGTGGACATCTTGAAGAGGGCTAACTATGATGGGAAGTATGGACCTTACCTAAACCCAAATATAAGAAAGGCCAAGATCATTTTGGGGTACGATGATCCAAGGAGCAATTGAGACAGGACAGACCTCAAATTGAGGGAGCAGGATCAGTACAGAAAGATCAAGAGAGTGCTTCTAAAAAGTAAGTACGGTAGTTGTAGTGTGTTCCTATTATTATCATTATTACTTGCATGTGCTTTTCTTTACTGTTGTACAGTTTAAAATGGCAACTTTCGTGTTCATGGGCACATTAATCGGTCGTAGGAAACATTGTTTGTTCACCCACTAAAATACGATGTTTTGGGCAGATGCAGGTTAACTACATTTGTTCAGGCCTATTTGTATTAAAATAAGTTTGTTGTCTAGATGAGTTTGTAACTAGAATGAAATGCAAACTTGATTCAGTGTAAAGGAGAGGACACTCAGCAGCTGTTTACACATCTGGACGCAGGAACACTAGTGTGGGATACCAGAACAAACTTTTTAGTGTGTCCCACACAGGTGCTCCAGTGGATACTTGGGGTGTCTCCATGTCTGAAACTTGTCCAAAAAAGGTAAGTATTCCAGCTTTAGAAAGGAAATAAAAATGTCTTCAGATTGGAACTCCAAGCAATGTTTCATATTACTATTTCTGGCCTCAAATATCTGTGTGCTAAGTATCTTTTTTTATTCACATAGGGGAGAAAAGACTCGGGACGTCTGAGGACACCAGGGACCCCACACCTCCGAAAGAAAGGGAAGTCACCAAAACACAAGCAGAGGAGGGAGAGGTTTTGGAAGTGGGCGAAATTGTCACCACAACAGGTGAGTGCCTGAGCTTCAGGTAATAGATGGATGCCTGCATATTAACCGCTTCCCGACCGCCGCCTGTAGATATACGTCGGCAGTAGGGATGAGCTTCGAGTTAGAGTCAAACTCATGTTCAACTCAAACATTGCCTGTTCGCCTGTTCAGCGAACAATTTGGGGTGTTCGCTGCAAATTCGAAAAGCCGCGAGCACCCTGTAAAAGTCTATAGGAGAAATCTTAAGTGCTCATTTTAAAAGCCTATATGCAAGTTATTGTCATAAAAAGTGTTTGGGGACCTGGGTCCTGCCCCAGGGGACATGTATCAATGCAAATTTTTTTTTAAAAAACGTCAGTTTTTTCAGGAGCAGTGATTTTAATAATGCTTAAAGTGAAACAATAAAAGTGTAATATTGCTTTAAATTTCGTACCTGGGGGGTGTCTATAGTATGCCTGTGAAGGGGCGCATGTTTCCTGTGCTTAGAACTGTCCCTGCACAAAGTGTAATTTTTGCAGGAAAAAAAGCTATTTAAAATCACTCGCGGCTAATAAATTGCCGAATCCCGTAACACAGAGAACAGTCATTCATTGAAAGTCATTGATAAAAAAAAGTAATTGAAAAAAAAAAAAGCGTTGGGTTTCCCCCAAATTCAATTACCAGGCCCTTCGGGTCTGCTATAGATATTAAGGGGAACCCGCTTCAAATTTAAAAAAAAAAATGACGTAGGGGTCTCCCTAAATATCCATACCAGACCCTTCAGGTCTGGGATGGATTTTAAGGGGAACCCCGGCCAAAAAAAAAAATGGCGTGGGGTCCCCCTCAAAATCCATACCAGACCCTTATCCGAGCACGCAACCTGGCAGGCCACAGGAAAAGAGGTGGGGACGAGAGCGGTCCCCCCTCCCTCCTGAACCGTACCAGGTCACATGCCCTCAACATTGGGAGGGTGCTTTGGGGGTTTGTGACCACCCAAAGCACCTTGTCCCCATGTTGATGAGGACAAGGGCCTCATCCCCACAACCCTGGCCATTGGTTGTTGGGGTCTGCGGGTGGGGGGCTTATCAGAATCTGGAAGCCCCCTTTAACAAGGGGACCCCCAGATCCCGCCCCCCCCCCCTGTGTGAAATGGTAAGGGGGTACAAAAGTACCCCTACCATTTCACTAAAAAAGTGACAAAAATGTAAAAAATTACAGGAGACGGTCTTTGGCAATTCCTTTATTTAAATCTTCTTTCTTCTGGTCTTCCTTCTTCCTTTCTTCATCTTCTTCTTCTTCAATCTTCTACCATCTTCTTCCATCTTCTTCTTCCTCCGATCCACTTCTTCTTGCTCTGGACTTCTCGTCCGGCATCTTCTTCCACAGCGTCGGCGTGTCTTCTTGGGCCGCTCCGCGCAATGGGAGGCTCCCGCTGTGTGAGGCTTTGCTGCGTCTGACAGCTCTTTTATAACGGAGGACGTCATGGGGACTTCCCTATGGCTTTCCCCACAACGTCAGAGGGGGGCGGGGGATGCTATAAAACTATCCTATAACTAAAAAATATAACTTTTGCGCAAACCAATCAATAAATCGCTAATTGTGATTTTTTTTACCAAAAATATGTAGAAGAATACGTAGCGGCTTAAACTGAGAAAAAAAAAATGTTTTTTTATATATTTTTTGGGGATATTTATTATAGCAAAAAGTAAAAAATATTGATTTTTTTTCAAAATTGTCGCTCTATTTCTGTTTATAGCGCAAAAAATAAAAACCGCAGGGGTGATCAAATACCACCAAAAGAAAGCTCTATTTGTGGGAAAAAAAGGACACCAATTTTGTTATGGAGCCACGTCGCACGGCCGCGCAATTGTCAGTTAAAGCGAGGCAGTGCCGAATCGCAAAAAGGGGCCTGGTCCTTTTGGCTGAAAATTGGTCCGGGGCTGATTCCGATAAGCCCCCAGCCCGCAGACCCCGACAACTAATGGCCAGGGTTGTCGGGAAGAGGCCCTTGTCCTCATCAACATGGGGACA
The DNA here is from genome assembly GCA_028564925.1 of Lithobates sylvaticus. Classification (NCBI taxonomy): domain Eukaryota; kingdom Metazoa; phylum Chordata; class Amphibia; order Anura; family Ranidae; genus Lithobates; species Lithobates sylvaticus. Next base: position 239,871,418 of record CM053028.1, on the reverse strand, counting down.
AGGTGCTTTGGGGGGGGGGGGGCTGCAGGGCCCCCCTTTCCCCAGGGCACCCCCCATGTTGAGGGCACGTGGCCTGGTACGGCTCAGGGGGGGGGGGGGGCGCTCGCTCGTCCCCACCCCCTTTCCTGACTGTCCGGGCTGCATGCACGGATAAGGGTCTTAGATGGATTTGGGGGGGACCCCCACGCTGTACTTCGCTAGTTCCGTCTACCTGCAGTCACGTTCTAAATGAATGGACTTTTCGATCGTGTGTCGGCAAGTCCGTTCATTTCAAAAGTCCCACGGACTTTGAACAAAACGCCGGCGGATTGTCTGCCGGAAAAGTCCGGGCGTGTGTGGGCAATTCCCCATGCTCAGAAAGTCCGGCGGAACTCCGCTGGAAAGTCCGGCGGACAATCCCGCCGGAAAGTCCGCTCGTGTGTACACCGCATCAGTATCTGTTCTCATTTAATTATCCCCTTTTGTTACTAAGCTAATTTTTGTTCTTCTAATATATCTTTTAATGTTGGTTTTTTTTTGTACCCAAATCTTTCAATACAATACAAAGAACAGATAAGTGTTTCTAAACAACAGAAATTCATGTTTTCATATCTTTAACCACTTAAAGAGGAAGTAAACCCTCAGAGACAACTTAATCTGTTCTTATAGTAGATGACACGGGCAGCTGATTGCTGCCTGTGAAACTGCACTTACTTGCTTAGTTTCGAAGATATGCCTGTTTTCATTTGGTATGACGTCATGCGCGCTTGCGCAGTGTGTAGTTTGCAGATCGGCATATGTCAATGCCGTTTTTCTATGTCCGGATATTCTGCTTGCTGAACTGCGAGACATTCTCCTCTGAATGGCATAGAGGAGAAGTCTTGCGATGTAAAACTCATTCTCCTCTTCCTGACACTCCCCCTTGTGACTGAACAAGACGTCACACAGGGGAGTGAATTAGAGGACAGAGGGAGAGAGAGACACAGGAAGCCTTTAATTCTCGGTTGCTCTAGTAACGGCAATCGAGAGCGAGGAATTGGTTAGGATGGTATGGCGCATGCGCGAGATTTAGACAGGGCCGCGCAGTAAGGGCAGGAATGACGTTCGCATCTCTCACTATAATCCTTACTAAAAATGGAGCAGCCGAGAACAAAAGGAAAACGAAAAAGACAACTAGAAAAAAAGGTACTTAGAGTGCTCGTTTTTCTCTTTAGAACACCTAGCATGATTGGGTATGTTGCAACACATACCATGATTGAAAAAATAAAATAAAAGTGCGTCTGAAAGGAGCTTAATAGCATCTGAGTGGAGCTAAAAAAAAAAAAAAAAAAAAAAATGATGTAAGTCTTATTCAACTAGTGTACAGTTCTGTGCAGGACAGCACGTAAGATAAACGTAGTGCTAGAGAGAGCAAAGGATCTCATAGCCTTGTCAAACTGGTGGAGCAAAAAACATGCCAAAGCAAAAAAAATAAATTCAAAATAACAAAATACGTCATATGCACCCATCACAGCCAATATTGGAGTGGCGTATCAGAGAAGCTTGCGGGTCTCAGTGGGTAAAAGCAAAAAGAGAGCGTTGGTTCTTCATCGACGTGCCGCTGGGCTTGAGCGTCCCCTAGCATCCAGCCATCTTGATGTTTCAATAGGGGAGTTGAAGAAGTACACTTTGTCTTTATCCACTACCCTCAGTTTTTCCGGATAGAGCATACTGTATGTCACCTGCAAGTCCCGGAGTCTCTTTTTCACATGGACAAAGCTGACTCTCTGTTTTTGCGTGGCAGCAGAGAAGTCAGGGTAAATAGAGATACGGTTACCATTATACTGTAGGTTTCCAATCGTGCGGGCTGCACAAAGTATGCTTTCTCTATCCCTGAAGGGCAGGATGCGAGCAATCATAGGCCGTGGATGGGAGCCCGGGGGGGAGGTTTGGAAGGTATCCTGTGTGCCCTTTCTATGGCGAACAGACGGGAGAACGTGGTGTCAGGCATATTATCTTTGAGCTTCAGCTTTTTCAGGGAAACCTACAAAACGGACATTGTTTCTCCTCTGTCTGTCCTCCATGTTGCCGAGCTTATCTGTATGAGCATTCACCTCCATATGAATATTTTGCACTTTATTTTCTAATGGGCGCACTACATCTTCCAGGTCACTTATTCTTTGCTCTGCTTCCGTGGCCCTCTCTCTTATATTCTGCACATCCTGTTTCAGATAGGACATTTCTGCCCTCGTCCCATCAATATGCTCAGCAAGGGTGGTTTGGCAGGTGTGTATGGCTTCCATTATCTGTTTCAAAGATGGCTCCCCTGACCCATCAGCCAGCGTCATTACCCCCCTGTCTGTCTGGGATAATCTGTCCATAGAGCCTCGCCTCAACCCTTTGCGTCTAGGGGGGAGCGGGCTTACCTTGCCTTGCTGTGTAGGGAGGCAGTCATTTACATTCTGTGAGGAGTCTTCAGGGCTCATCTCCGCTGCCTCGTGGTCAGGGTCCTGGTCGGCGCCATCTTGGGATCCCCAGGCATAGCGGGACAGACGTTTCGCAGCAGTTTCCATGGGAGCTGGTCTGTATTTGACCATATCTCCCAGTGCTGAAGTCCGGTGTGTGTAGGGGTCACAATCCTGTGAAAATTTGGTGTCTCTGACACTCAGGATGATATAAGGATGATTTGTCCTGCAGGGAGCTCCGTCTCAGTGCTGCTTACATGTCGGCCGCTGGAAGCCCATTTTTACATTCTGCAATTACCTATCAAGATAATAGGAGAACAAAACTTTAAACAGTGCCATTTGAAAGTATTCAGGCAGGCCCTTTCACTATATGCTTTGGTAGCATTTTGTACCTACCTTTACAAAAGAGGTAGGTATAGTGTCTATGGATTTGGCAAAGTCAGCAGATAGAGTATTGGTATCGGTTGACTTAGCGGTTGGGGGGAGGGAGGGTTCCAAATGATTTTGGGACACCAAAAAAAGCCTCTTGCACTCTGCATGAATTTAAGGACACAAATAACATTTGGACACATTTTTGGGGGTGTTTAGGGTAAAGCACTACTATGGAGCTGACAAAATACATTGTTAAGTGACTAGGCTAGGTGTGTATGGGCCCAGGATAGCATACTGGGGAGGTTAGTGAAGGCAAATATGCATGAAGGACAAAAAAGGAAGTTTATAAAATTCAAGCATGCATGAGAACAAAGGGGACATTTGAACTTGATATCCTGCAGACTTCTCTCCATCTCCAAGTACTGAAAGGTGGTGACTAGCCTCTGTTTAGGAGTGATATATAGGGGACAGCAAAGCCAACAAAAGGTGAAAAACGTGTCCATCATCCGGAGATAGTTCCTGAAATCATCAGGATTATTCTCACGGATCTCCCGCAACAAAGGCATGTGAGAGAATTGGTCATGCTGGAGCAACCAATTCTTGGTCCATGAACTCCTCCTCCCCGCCCTGTTCATGGACTGGACTTGGGTCAAAGTGAGAACCCCAACACCAAGCCCCTGCATAGCACGAACTCTACAACAAGTACGTAACTGCAACATGGCTTCAAAACGGTCGGCTGGTCAGAACGAATAAACAGAACGCACTGAAAAACAGCAAGGCCTGAGAAGAGCGAGCTGAAAATCAGATACGAGCGGACAAGAACACACTGAAAAAACAGATACGAACTGACTACATGCACTGAAAACCAGATGCAAACCCACAAGCACAAACTGAAGAGCAGCAATGGACTAAAAAGCACAAGTCTGAAAAGTGCGAATCGTCTCTCACCAAACTTCTACTATCACAAGATAAACATGAGATTAGCAGAAGGAGCCCAAAGGGTGGCGCACTTGGTATTAAATTTCCTTCTCTAGTCCCGTCGTACGTGTTGTACGTCACTGCTTTCTTGAAGTTCGGAAATTCCAACAACTTTGTGTGACCGTGTGTATGCAAGACAAGTTTGAGCCAACATTCATCTTAAAAAATACCACAGAATGTGTGATTGTGTGTACTCGGCATAACTGAGATTAGTCACAGTGTTTACATGGTACAGCATCAATTACATTCGACCTGTACCCCATTTTGTGATTCGCTGCATCCTAAGGACACAGCAATTACAGATAATCCTGCTGTGGACTCCGAGGGTGTGAACAAGGCATGCAAGCCAGAGAACATACAGGTGCATCCTCCCAGAATGGCTCTTTTTCCTCCTGGCTGTATATGTACAGTGGCCGGACAGAAAATGGTTAATTTATGACGTAAAAGACCTGTCTAAATATTTTATTCTTCCCTCAATAAAAAAGTTCTGCGGCTGGCCAATTTTGCACTGCTGATTCATCTGCAGTCTCCTGATTTGTAATGAGAGTTTGATAGAAAATGGCCAGTGGCAGGATGGTTTTTCATCAGCACAGGAACAGCCATGACTGGACAATTTCTATCTACCAGTCATAATGCATCTATTACCATTTCATGAATAAGCATGTCACTGCAAAAGCTACATAAAAAAAACATTTTTTTTTTTCCAAATTAAAATTATTCAAACTGGGGAGCTGCTGCTCTATGTAAGCCAAGCTAGTTGAAAAAAAAAAAAAAAAAAAAAAAATTAAGTTCACAGATGAATATGCTTTGCCAGTGTATGCTGTTGCTGAGACTGTCTGTGAAAAAAATCTATCTGTGTTTTATGACCGTAATTTGACTTATAACCCTAAAAATTCTGAATGGATTTCTAGCAAGATTTGTTGAATCCTTACGACCCTTTCACACATGCTTTCCGATCAGGTCCGCCTGTCAGTTTTTCAGGTGGACCTGAGCAGTTGCTCCATTCACTCCTATGGAGCGGCAGACGTCAAGGTGACATGTCCACTGACATCCGCCACTATCCAATTCAATCCTGTCCGCCAAATCCAGATGGATGGTAACCCTATTTTCCTGCTGTCTGGCGGATCAGATGAAATGGGACAGGCGGTCCATTTTCATCCGATCTCCCCATAGAATAGAGCGGGACTCTGACTGGTCCCCCGCTGGACGATCCCTGCATGATCCCCGGTGAGCAAAACTGAGTCCGTCGGGTGGACCGCCTGTGTGAGAGGAGCCTAAGTGAACTGAACCTGAGCAGATTCACCCATCACTAGTAACTGTCACATGTATTATATTATATACACACATCCTGACTTTTCCCTTTCAATTTTACATTTGTTGTCCTTGTAAAGACAATAGATCTCTCTTTTTGAAGGATGTCCTTTTGTCAGTTACACATTTTCTCCCAGCAGTCTAAAATTTGCAGCTTTTGAAAAATCTTTTTGTAACAGAAAACAATTGATTAAAAAGGTATTATAAAGAAAAAGTAAGAATTACATATTACTAATGATGGATTGTTTGACAGAGAATAAAATTAAGAAAGAATGATTTATCAAACACTTTAATTTGTAACTGCCTATTATCACAATGATTCCATTGATCTCTGAGAAAAGATTGATGTACTTAGAAAGAATTGCTTGTCTCTTCATCCTTTCTTAAGCCTTATGTGTATTTGAAGAGCAGTTATAGCAAAAACAGTTAAAGTCTTCACTGGATATAATACATATAATAGAATTTCCATAAGTAGACTTTTTAAACAACTTATAACTTAATAAAACGATTCCCTTTTGCCAGATCTTGAAGCTCTTTTTTCTTCCAAGAAAGTATGCATAAAAATTAAATTCACATTTATAAAAGAAAAAAGCATTGGCTTTTGCTATGAAAAGGGTACAGTATAATATCTTGAGCGAGTAAAAATCTATAAACCAGAAAGCTATTGCCGGCTTTAATTCTATGCACTCCAGTTTAGGAATATGAATACAAGCCTTTATATTGGATCATTTTAGGATTTTAGATTTTGCTGAGCAGGCAAATTAAACTCACTCTGCATGGGTTTATCATCATATACAGTCTAACTGTCCCCCAAGAACAGTCAATTCAATATTTGTTGATTCTGAAGATTAAGCACAAGCATTCTAATTTATTTTCTTTCTGATTAATTTTTGTTTCACAAATGACTAATAAAAGCGTGATATCTGCTGCTTGTGTTATTAGTCTCTTGTATACCTATATCATCACTGCCCATTAAATTAAAAAGGCACAATGAAATATAGAAATACGGAAGCAAGCTCTTTTTGTTCTGCTAGTCATTACATGGCTAGAACATCTGCTGTTTCAGATATGATGCATTCATTTAGTTAGCTTTTGAAATGAATTATTTGAATCTGGCACTTGAAAAATATGTTAAACCCTACATAGAACACCGAACTGAACAACGGTAAACTGTGCAAAGGAACATAATAAAAGATGACATGGTTTACAAGAGTTTTCATATTATTTCCCATTATTTAAAATGTTTGTATACAAAAGAAAATCTGCTGAAAAAGAAAACCCTGGCTTAAATTATACCTGTGCCCATATCTTCTGTCCTTTTTCCAGGGCAGTCATAATTAGTTAGGTAACCATGACCATTAGATGAATGCTTTCCAACATTTGAAACTGTAATGCCCCGTACACACGATCAGACTTTCCGACAACAAAACCGTGTACTTTTGTTCGAAGGATGTGGGCTTCAACTTGTCTTGCATACACATGGTCACACGAATGTTGGCAAACAAATACGAATGTAGTAACGTACAAGACGTACGTGATGTCTCCATTACGAACGCTAGTTTTACAAGTCCAAGCGCTTTCGGCTAATACTTGATTCTGAGCATGCGTGGACTTTTTTCCGATGGACTTGTGTACACATGATCGAAAAGTCCGACAACAAACATTTGTTGGCGGGAAATTTGAGAAACTGCTAGCCAACATTGGTCCGGCAACAAATGTTCGATGGAGCATACACATGGTCAGACTTTCTGCCAACAAGCTCACATCCAACATCCAACAAATCCGATCGTGTGTACAGGGCATAAGAGTAACAATATTTTCATGTAGTTATTCTTTAAAGAGAACCTGCCATTTTTGCCCATTCAGAAAAAAACAGGATCTGTTTAAAGTCCCAGAACCCCCAGCCGAGTGATACTCACCTCTCCAGCTACACCCACCACTCCTTTCTCTGTCACAGCCATTATTAAAATGTCATGTGTCAAAGACAGGAGTAGTGATATCAACCATTCAAACATATGACACTGCTTGGGCCTGGATATTGGCTGCTAGACCCAAGTACTGAATCATGGGACCGTTTTTACTTTATTTTTTTTAATAGCGAGTGCCGACAATTGCAACCATTTTTTCTTAATTTTTTTAATACCTGGGTGCCGGCAATTGCAGCCACAAGTTTTTTAAATGGGATTTGACTATTTTTTTTTCTTTAGAAATTTCATTTTTGCTGCAGCATGTTCAATGCATGCTACAGATGCTCCACTTTACAGGCACATTATGGGGACCCCCAGACACTATATTTAAAGGAATTTTTCATTTTTATTGTTGCACTTTAAGCATAATTAAAATCACTGCTCCTAAAAAAAGCGATTGTTTTAAAAAAATATATATATTTTTTGCATTGATACATATCCCCCAGGGCAGTACCCAGACCCCCATACCCATTTTATGGACAATTACTTGCATATAAGCCTTCAATATGGGAACTTTTGATTTTTCCTGTTCGGCTCCCATAGCCTTCAATGGGGTTTGCCGTTAGGGTTAGAACATTTGCCCTGTTCGGGAGTTCTGCTGCTAATCGAACAGGGGGGTGTTCGGCCCATGTCTACTGTCCACAATTCTGCCAGATCCACGTTGTGTGGATGTCAGGTCAGGCGTATAGAGGACAGCAAAAAAGGGCTACATGTGCAGATGGTTCAATAATAGATAGCAGATACTATAAGCAGGACCATAGGCAGAGCAGGCTGGATGGTACTTGTTGTGCACCACTGCAAATGTCAGCCGGGCAGCAAAGACTGGTGCTTAGATTGAGCAGGTCCAGAAGCAACAGAATGTCTGATAACACAGGAGGTCCAGGCAGAAGTGTAGTCTAATATAGCTGGGTCACGCAAGAGTAGATCAAAGTCCAAAACTGTACAGAATCACAATGGAGAGAGCAGGGTCAGAGCAAGCTGGGTTTTACATGGTAATCCACAGAGCAAATACAAGCTGGGTCAAGCAAGAGCACACCAGGTAGCATTTGCTATTATGAGTACTGGTGGCATGTGCCACAGGTGCTTTCAACATGGGCAGTAAGTTGCTGGCAAGTCACTGTTGTTTCAAGGTAAAGGCTGTCTCAGCTGAACTATTGCTCAGCCTTAAAAGGCCAGCCCAAGTCCTGGTACTTACAGTAGACTGCTGGTATCTGCACAGCTGCAACTTCAAACTTGGACAGCCCCTTCATTCTTATGCAAATGCATGGAAAAATCACATTCATTCCTTTGGAGAGTCTATCTATTATGCATCCGAGGGATAGCTGGCTTCTCCTTAGGAATGCATAAATTGTTTTAAGAATTTTCTGAAAAACTAGACATGCGCACACTGTAATATTTCGTTTCGGAATTTCGTTTTCGTACGAAAAATTAATTTATTTAGTTACTCCCGAAATTTGTTTTTATTTATTTTGTTTTTCATTAAAAATCGTCCGAAAATCCAAATTAATTAAGGTTGAATCTGTCATTGAAGGCTTATGGTGTCTGTCGAATGTTCAAAGAAGATTCGACGGAGCAGCTAAACAGTATGATGCTGTATAGTTTAGCTGCTCCGTCCAATCTTCTTAGAACTTTTGACAGACACCATAAGCCAAAGATTCGACGGTTGTATGTTTTTCGCTGCTTTGTCGAATCTTTGTCATTCATGTTGAATGTATATAGTTCAAACAGAAAATGGACTGGTGATAGTGATCACTGATCAGACAGGTAACAAGATAGGGTATATAGAATCTAGATAGAATCTCAATCTATAATATAGAATCTATAATAATGAATCCCCCCCCCACAACACGGGCAGTCTCTGAGGCTATCACAACACTAGCAACACTAGTATCACTATCAAGTTCACAATACTAACACAATAGCAGCAGATTATTATGAAAAAGTTAAGTTGAACTGTAGCTTGCTTCACTATTGTTCTGCTGCCGTGCTTATGCTTAATTGCTAAATAATTCAGGTTCTCTGACAAACGGACCAGCTAAGATTGACTGTCTTCTGAAATGATTCAGTGTGTGTGTCTCTCTCTGCTAGCAATTGTAAGTGAAAGTAAGTTGGCTGTACGTGTGTACTTAGTTCTAGCTATTTTACTGCTCCTCCTCTTTGGTTACAATCAGCCAATAACATTCATCATCATCATTATTTTTAGTTTACTTCCCCCACCCAATTCCAGCAGCAATCTTTTCTCTCTATGTCAAATCTTTTCTCTCTACGTTGAATTTTTTCTCTCTACGTCAAATCTTTTCTCTCTGTGTTGAATCTTTTCTCTCTATGTAGAATAATCTTGGACTAATAGAGTTAAGGTTAGGCACATTCGACCACAGGTTCGATAGACACAGATTGTTATTGTCAGCGTCATGTCGAATCTCCAATCTATATCGAATTGTTGTCACAACGAAAACGAAAATAAAGCATTTGTTTATGTCGGATCTTTCGTTTTTCGGATTCTGCAATGATTCTAAAAATACCTGAAATTCGTACGAAAATGCATTCGGACGAAAACAAATGCACATGTCTATGCAAAACCAAGGAACCATTCTCGAGAGTTATCAGCAGCAGCTTCCCATGGGTTGTATGGCATAGCTCTAGAAGAATTGTAGACAGGTGGGTGAAGACATTGACATTGGAGTGGGGTTCTTGGAGAAAGGGGTTAACTTGAAGGATAATTATAAAATGTATAGTTATCTTGAGCAGGGCCATCCTAACCCACTTGTATTGAATTGCATTGTAACTGTACTGTCTCCCTTTATTTTGTAAAGCACTGCATATACTGTTGGCACTATATAAATTCTGTAAAGGGATGAGCCTGCTGGTTATGCTTGTTCAGAGGTTCAGTGAATGGCCAAACTAAATGGGTGTTAAGCTGAGCCAAACCTCTAACTGTAGTGGGAAGTGAAACTACTGCTGCTAAAAGTGACATCTTCTTGCTCAAGGCTTACGGCTGTTAGGCCACCAGTTTCATAACAACCATAGATCTAACCCCACTTGCCAAATTCAGGTGAATATAAACAAAGGGCATCCTGGCAAAGCACCTTGCCTTCATGTTAATAAGGGCTAAGGTCTCTTCCCCTACAACCCTTACCTGTTTATTGTGGGGGTCTGTGGATGGGGGGGCTTATTGGAATCTTGAACTACCGCTTTAAAAAAAAAAATATTCCCATAAGCACCCTGGCCACAGATCCCCACAACCTTCAGTCCAGGGTTGTGCGTAAGAGGCTCTTGTTCACATGTTAGGTGATTTGCAATATTTCATCATCTAGGATAAAGGTCTGGTATAAATAAGAGTCCCTGGCCACTTTGCTTACAAGCAAAATTAAGTACCTGGGAGTTGTCATCTACTGGCAATTTAAACTGCATTTTTTTCTTAGTTAATGTTTTGCTGTAGTAGGTTGTATACATCAAACAGATGTACCATTTCACAGGCAGGTTAACCAGTTGACCTCTGCAAGATTTACTCCCCCCCCACGACCAGACAATTTTTTTTGTGATATGGCACTGCGTTATTTAACTGACAATTGCACAGTCATGCAATGCTGTACTCAAATAAAATGTATTTCCTTTTTTCCCCACAAATAGATCTATCTTTTGGTGCTATTTTATCACCTCATTTTATTTATTTGCTCTATAAACAAAAAATAAAATGACAATTTTGAAAAGAAAAAACAATATGTTTTACTTTCTGCTATAAAACATATCCAATATTTTTTTTTTTTTAAAAATCAACAATTTTTTTTTAATTTTAGGCCAGTAGGTATTCTGCTACATACTGTATATTTGCTAAAAAAAAATCCCAAAAGGCGTATATTGATTGGTTATTTATTTGTTATTTATTTTTTAATAGTAGTGGTGGCGATCAGAGAATTATAGCAGGACTGCGATATTGCGATAGACAATTTGGACACCAACTGGCAATTTTTTGGGGACCAATGACATTATTGCAGTGATCAGTGCTAAAAAAATTGCACTGTCACTGTACTAATAACACTGGCTGAGAAGGGGTTAACATTAGGGGCGATCAAAAGGTTAAATGTGTGCCTGGCCTGTGTTTTTCTAAACTGGGGAGGTGCTTTTACTAGGGGAAGGCATGGATCCATGTCCCTTCTTTGCAGGAACACAGGATCCATGCCTTCTCTAATGACAGAACGGCGAGCTGCATTCTGCCTCTCTCCTCGATCATCAGTGGGTATTGAGTCTGTGGTACCCGCCACTGGGCTCCCACTGTGTGTAATCACACAGCATGCGCGCCCCCTACCCGGAAGAGCTGGATCACATATAGATACGTGATCCAGTGCACAAGTGCTGCACTTTAGCAGTAAAACTGTTATGGGGTGAACCTGAAGTGGTTAAGTGAGTTAAGGCATATTATTTAAAATAATTCTTCATTGTGCATTTTAATGTTTCACTTCAAGCATTATTAAGATCACTACTTCCCACCAAATGGAATTAAAAAAAAAAATGTTTTGCCTTGGTTCATATTCTCCAGGGCAGTGTCCTCCCCACCCCATGACATTTGTTTGAAAATTCCTCATCTATTAGCCTAGAAAAATGCCATTAGGGATGTATCCAAATGCAGAATGTTAATGTTTGGCGTGAATGATTTACAATGAGAAACTTTTTGGAGATTTTTTTTTATTTTTTATAAAGGACTTGTTAAACATTGTTGTAAACATTTGGGTGTCTTTTGTTTTAAGTTGCATCTTTATTTTTTGGTGAATGAGAAATTGTACTCTTTCTTGTAGGGGAGGCAGTATCTGGGGGCCCTCTGTTAATTAAATACATTTCCAGCTTTCAATACGCCCCCTGCCTGCGGACCCCCACAGTCGTTGGGCAAGGGTTGTGGGGATGAAGCCCTTGCTCTTATTAACATGGAGACAAAGTGCTTTGTCAGGGGTGACCCCTTTGTCTATTAACCCTGAAAATTCATATTTTTAACTTGGCATATTCAGGTTTGGGTTAGGCATCCTAATTTGTTTGGAGTTTGGGAAACCCCACCGCCAAACCGAACCCAGGGCATTTCAGGTCATCACTACCATAGATCTCCACAACCACTGGGTCAGGGTTGTGGGGAAGAAACTCTTGTTATTTCTCCCCCCTGGCATGGCGCCCCTCCATGTTGATGACATGTGACCTTATATGGTTCAGGAGGGGGGCACACGCTTGTCTGGTATAGACTTTGCCCCCCCTTATAACCACCTCCCGCCCACCGTATTGACAAATTACAGTGGCAGGGTGGCTCTCTTGGTCTGGTTGCGTTGCATCTCTGATCTCGGTAAAGAGCAGATAAAGCGGCTCTTTACCCATGTGATCAGCTGTGTCCAATCACAGCTTATCACATATTAACAAGGAAATTACAGTTATCGGCTTTCCTCTCCTCACACTGACAGCATGTGAGGAGAGGAGAGCGGATCAGCAGCATTTCCTCACAGGGGAGATCTGCACAGATAATCAAGGCACTGATCATCAGTGCCCTGATTATCAGTGCAGCCCCAACAGTGCCCATAGTGATACCAATCAGTGCCCATTAGTGATGCCAGTCAGTGTTGCCTATCAGTGCCTGCTCATCAGCGCCACCCATCAGTGCCCATCAGTGCCATCCATCCATGCCTCCGTCAGTGCCACTCTTTGATGCCCACCAGTGCCACCTATCAGTGCTGCCTATCAGTGCCCATCATTGCTGCATATTAGTGCCTCCTTCAGTGCCACCTCATCAGTGCCCATCAGTATCGCCTCATCAGCGCACACCAGTGAAGGGAAAAAAATTACTTATTTACAAAATTTTCTAACAGAAACTAAGCACTTTGTTTGCTTTTTTTTACATTTTCAGTCTTTTTTTTTTTTAGCAAACAAAAATAAACTCAGTGGTGATTAATTACCACCAAAAGAAAGCTCTATCTGTCTCAAATAATAATGATACAAATTTCATTTGGGTACATCATTACATGACTGCGCAATTGTCATTTAAAAGTGACAACACTAAAAGCTGAAAATTGGCCTGGGCAGGAAGGGTGAAAGTGCCCAGTATTGATGTTGTTAAAGACCTAAATTGCCAGAAAATTAAATTTCATTGTGAACCTGTATTGGACAACGTGTGCCGCTCAGGCTGCAAGGGAAAAAGCAATCCTGTGTCCACCACTGTGAGTGCAGGCCAGGGAAGAAGCTTGTCTCAGGTCCAGACAACTGTTGACCAATGGATGGATCCCATGAAGCTGCACATCAATGCAGATCCGGGGCAGAGTGAGAAATGTGTTGGGGGCATGGCCTGGTGGGAGCTTAGGCTGAGACTGCCATTCATTCCAATACCAGTAGATCTGCATTTATGTGGGGCTTCATGGGATCCATCATTTGCTCACCAAATGACATATTACTGCCATGTTCTCTTTTTTTTTAAAGTTCCTTAGAAATACATAGCAGATATACCATACATTATTATTTGTTTTTATTAATGCATGTCCCCTGGGTCAGTGCTCAACAAGCAAGAAAATGATTAATTATACAGATGTGGCTCCCATTGATTTCAGTGGAGTTTAGAGCAGGCATCCAGACTTATCTATTGTTTCTCAAACCCTGTTCCATCTGAACCCAGGTACATTTGGCTTATCCCTTTGGGCTATTACTGATTTCTAAGATTCAGCTCCCATTGACCCTGGATTTGCACCTGGATCCAGGTACGTTTGGCTCGTTGGTAATCTTCCATGACAAATATAATAATAACAATAATAATAATCCCTTTGGTAAGATTAGGTAAGGAAAGAAAAATAGCTATTGCTTCTCTTCTTTGGAAGAGAGATCAGAATGGTGTCAGGATTTTACTATACATATAAACATGTATTTGGTGTTTTTGTGGCTATTGGGAAAAAGTTCTTTGCACATTTTGACCGATTTCTTTTCGGACTATGATCTAATGTGAATGGGAAGCTTCAACTGGCAAACAGAGGGTTGCTATATAGACAGTTTGTGTTTAAAAATGGAGAGATAGAAATGGGAAGAAACAGAATAGTCTATACTTTAACAGTAAAACTGTAAAATTTGGATCTTACTGTGAATCAGAAAAGTAACAAAGAAGCAATTTGATTTTCCATTTTGTGAGGTAATGAGATTTGCAGGTCTATCGTGTGTATTTTATATAACAAGTGTAAGGTGATAAAAGCCAGCACTGAATACAAACAAGGAGAGAACTTAAAGCAGAACTCAAGCCACAGACATCCTTATAAACCCTTAAGGGAAAGACTTACCGTTTGTCAAATGTATTAAATGTTCAGATCAATTTTTCTGTATAATTCATTCTTTAAAGGAAAAAAAGAAGCCATTTAATACCACTTGCGGCTTTAGGTTTGATCTTAAGTAGAATCTGAACAGGTACATTATGAAGTGTAGCTCCATCCCAAAAAAATCTATTTTTAAGCTTTTTGGAGAACATAGGAGGGGTTATCACCCCTGTAACATTTGCTGTCTTTGCACATCTGTTCAGAACATGTCACCTCACTTTCCGTCCCAATGACAAATGTTTTTGGAAAAGTGGGGTTTTAATTGAAACAAGGATTGGTGATAAAGTATCAGTAGAGAGGAGATACCTTTTTCCCAAATTAAATCTAACAGGATAGAATTTCCCTTCCTAGGGGTAGATTTCCTCTCACTTCCTGTTTTCTCTTTCCATTTGCAAGTAGGAGTCGTTTGTAAGTTGGATGTTTGAAAGTAGGGGCCTGGCGTATATACTCTGCAGAAATTTGCCCTATTAGATGTTGGTGTAGCCACAAGACTGGTGGGCACAGGAATGGGCCCTGCTGTGAGTTAATAGATCAAGATTTGTAATTGCATGCACCTGTTGAACAGGGCAGAAAAATTGGGGGTGGTGGTGGTGTGGTGGTGGACGGTTTTTGCCACAAGACTGTAAGCTCTCACAGTTACTCCTGGTGGGCGCAGGAATGGCCCTGCTGTGAGTTATTAGATCAAGATTTGTAATTGCAAGCACCTGATGAACAGGGCAGAAAAATTGGGCCTTTGGCGGTGGTGGTGGACGGTGTTGCCACAAGACTGTAGGCCCTCATAGTTTACTCTTGGTGGGCGCAGGAATGGCCCTGCTGTGAGTTATTAGATCAAGATTTGTAATTGCAAGCACCTGATAAACAGGGGCAGAAAAATTGTGCCTTTGGCGGTGCTGGTGGACGGTGTTGCCACAAGACTGCAGGCCCTCATAGTTACTCTTGGTGGGCGCAGGAACTGGGCCCTGCTGTGAACTATTAGATAAAGATTTGTAATTACCCGCCCCTGTTAAACAGGGGCTGAAAAATTGTGCCTTAGGCACTGGTGCTGGTGCCACAACACTGCAACCCCTCACAGAGACTGTACTTGGAGCACAGCAGTCACACGTGTTGCGAAGCATTTTTTTAAAAAATTGTAAGTACACGCCCCTGTTAAAACAGGGGCTGAAAAATTGTGCCTTAGGCACTGGTGCTGGTGCCACAACACTGCAACCCCGCCCTCACAGAGACTGTACTTGGAGCACAGCAGTCACACGTGTTGCGAATCATTTTTTTATAAAAATTGTAAGTACACGCCCCTGTTAAACAGGGGCTGAAAAATTGTGCCTTAGGCACTGGTGCTGGTGGCATGGATCATTGAGGAGGAGGAAGAGGATAGTCAGTGAACATAAGAGGACAGTCACTCAGCATCAGCATAGGCAGTCTTGAAGGGATGTGACATTAAAAATTATTCGGTTATATCCGCCTCAGGTGCCTGGTAGCTGGTGGTGATCCAAGACTGATTCATTTTGATGAATGTCAGTCGATCAACCGAGGCGGTGGACAGGCGCACCCTATGATCAGTCACAAATCCTCCAGCAGCACTGAATGTGCGTTCGGAAAGAACGCTGGAGGCAGGACAGGCCAGTAGCTCAATTGCATACTGTGCAAGCTCTGGCCAGTGATCCATCCTCAGGACCCAGTAAGCCAGAGGATTTTCGGTGGGAAAGGTGTCCAAGTCTGACCTTGCCCCAAGGTATTCCTGCACCATGTATATCAGACGCTGGCGATGGTTGCTGGAACCGATCATACCTTGGGGCTGCGGACTAAAAAATTGTCTGAACGCATCGGTCAGACGTCCACCTTCCCCACCGCTCCTTCTGCCACTGACCGAAGCCTCAGCAACTCGTCGCCCAGGACCAGGAGTTTGTAGCCTCCCAGTTTCTGGGAACGCGTTGCACAGACCTTTCTGCAAGGCCTCCCTGAGATGTCTCATCCTCTGCTCCCTCTGCGACGCAAGATAAGGTCCGCAACCTTACCCTTGTACCGCGGATCAAGGAGAGTGGCCAGCCAGTAATGGTCCCTCTCCTTGATCCGAAGAACACGAGGATCCTTCCGCAGGCTTTGCAGGATCAGGGAGGCCATGCAGCGTAGGTTAGCTGAGGCATTCGGTCCGGAGTCTTCTGGGTCACTGAGGATGACATGATCGCCAGCCACCTCCTCCAGCCACGTACAAGTCCACTGGCTTGTTGGGACTGTACATCATCCCTAAAAGACTGCTGCTGCTGATGCTGAGTGCCAGGCTCCACCTCCATGCTCACACAATCCTCCTCCTCCTCCTCCTCCTCCTCCTCCTCATCCTCTTCCTGTGTGATGGGTGGGACAGAAGGAACACTGTCCGGATAAAGGGGGCCTTGAGAGGCAAGGAAGTCCTCCTCTTCCTGCCTCTGTTCTGCCTCAAGTGCCCTGTCCATTATCCCACGCAGCGTATGCTCCAACAGGTGGACAAGAGGGACAGTGTCACTGATGCATGCACTGTCACTGCTCACCATCCTCGTGGCCTCCTCAAATGGTGAGAGGACAGTGCATGCATCCCTGATCATGCTCCACTGACGTGGGGAAAAAAAACCAAGCTCCCCTGACCCTGTCCTGGTGCCGTAGTCGCAAAGGTACTCATTGATGGCCCTCTGCTGCGTGTGCAGTCGCTGCAGCATGGCCAACGTTGAGTTCCACCTGGTGGGCATGTCAGATATTAGGCGGTTCTTGGGCAGGTTCAGCTCCTTTTGCAGCTCAGTCAGCCGAGCACTGGCATTATAAGATCGGCGGAAATGCACACAGACTTTCCTGGCCTGCCTCAGGACATCCTGTAAGCCTGGGAACCTGCCCAAGAACCGCTGCACCACCAGGTTGAGGACGTGAGCCATGCAGGGCACATGGGTGAGCTGCCCCTGTCGCAGGGCGGAGAGGAGGTTGGTGCCATTGTCAGAAACGACCATTCCTGGCTTAAGCTGACGTGGCGTCAACCACCTCTCGGCCTGCCCCCTGCAGAGCTGCCAGAACCTCTGGCCCAGTGTGGCTCCTGTCCCCCAAACACACCAGCGCAAGCACGGCATGGCATCTTTTTGCCTGCGTACTTGCGTAGCCCCTTGTACGCCTACGGAGCACCGCTGGTTTCCAAGGACAGAGCACTGGAGGAAGAAGAAGAGGAGGGGTGGAGGAGAGAGGTGTGTCACAACCAGTAGCAGTAGTCGCGTTTTGGAGGCGTGGTGGCGGAACAACCTCCAACACTACTGCACCTTGTCCTGCATCCCTCCCAGCTGCCAATAGAGTGACCCAATGGGCCGTGAAAGAAAGGTACCGTCCCTGTCCATGCCTGCTGGACCATGAGTCAGCGGTAATATGCACCTTACCGCTGACCGCCCTGTCCAGCGAGGCATGGACATTGCCCTCCACATGCCGGTAGAGAGACGGAATCGCCTTCCGCGAGAAAAAGTGGCGTTTGGGAACCTGCCACTGAGGAACCGCACATTGAACAAACTCACGGAAGGGGGCCGAGTCTACCAACTGAAAAGGCAGCAGTTGAAGTGCTAGCAATTTAGCAAGGCTAGCATTCAACCGCTGGGCATGTGGATGGCTGGGAGTGTACTTCTTTCTACGGTCCAGCAGCTGGGGCAGGGAAATTTGCCTGCTGCATTCGGACGTCGGTGTACTGCAAGTACTTGGTTGTGACACACCGAATTCTACACCTTCAGTCCTCTCAGAGCAGCTTTCAGAGAGGACTGAAGGTGTAGTGGGGATGGAGATCCCAGCTGAGGAGGAGCAAGGAGAGGTCCGCTTAGTTCTTTGGTGTGGGTCTTTTATGTGTGCCTGCCAACGAGCTGCATGGCAGGTCGCCATATGTCTGGTCATGCTTGTCGTGCCCAAGCGGCTGATGTTTTGGCCACGCGAGATACGCTTGAGACAAATATTGCAAATAGCAGTGGTGCGATCTGCTGCACTCGTCTCAAAAAAGGCCCACACCAAAGAACTTTTCTGATAACGTGCAGAGGCAGCGCCCTGCACAGGCGGAGCTCTGCGGTGTTGTACAGTTGCTGTGCTGGCCTCTACCTGGCCTCCAGGGGGCATCCTGCCTCGTTGGACATGTGACGCCGCATCCACCTCCTCCTCGTCCTCCTCCTCATCCTCTCTCCCTTGAGGCACCCACGTGGAGTCAGTGACCTCATCATCCCCTCCCTCTTCACCACTAGAGCAAACCTGGCAGTAAGCTGCAGCTGGTGGAACTGTACTGCCAGATTCCTCAAGCTGGGTATCGTCATCCGAGCCTTCGAATCGTTGGGCATCCTCCTGGAGCATGTACCCAACACTGTGCTCAAAAGTTCGGGGGACTCCTCAGGAGGACATGGCGGGTCTAGGGAAGGGGTGGCTGATGATGCTCTGTCAGTACCCTGAGCCTGGGTGAGAGAGGATGAGGAGGATGAGGAGGGCTTGGTCATCCATTCTACCAAGCCTTCAGCATGATGCGGCTCCACATGTCCAGCTGCCGAAAACAAAGACGCGCGTGTCCCATGGCCACGTGCAGATGACGATGCACGACCACGTCCACGTCCACGCCACGTCCACTAGAAACAGAGCCTGCCTGCCCTGTGTTCTTGGCTCTGCACGCTCTGCCTCCCCTTGGCGGTCTTCCAGCCATTGTAGTCGGTAGTCCTGTGGGTGCTGCTGAGAAGAAAATATAGGAGCTCTGTGTGATGCCACTAACACACTAGAAGTCCTATGGTGCTTCTGCAAAGAAAATAGAGGAGCTCTGTGTGATGCCACTAACACACTAGACGTCCTATGGGTGCTTCTGCAAAGAAAATAGAGGAGCTCTGTGTGATGCCACGAACACACTAGAAGTCCTGTGGGTGCTTATGCAAAAGAAAATAGAGGAGCTCTGTGTGATGCCAATAACACACTAGAAGTCCTGTGGGTGCTTATGCAAAAAAATAGAGGAGCTCTGTGTGATGCCACTAACACACTAGAAGTCCTGTGGGTGCTGCTGAGAATAATATATAGGAGCTCTGTGTGATGCCACTAACACACTAGAAGTCCTATGGGTGCTTCTGCAAAGAAAATAGAGGAGCTCTGTGTGATCCACTAACACACTAGAAGTCCTGTGGGTGCTGCTGAGAAGAATATATAGGAGCTCTGTGTGATGCCACTAACACACTAGAAGTCCTATGGGTGCTTCTGCAAAAGAAATAGAGGAGCTCTGTGTGATGCCACTAACACACTAGAAGTCCTGTGGGTGCTTATGCAAAAGAAAATAGAGGAGCTCTGTGTGATGCCACTAACACACTAGAAGTCCTGTGGGTGCTTATGCAAAGACAATAGAGGAGCTCTGTGTGATGCCACTAACACACTATAAGTCCTGTGGGTGCTGCTGATAAGAATATATAGGAGCTCTGTGTGATGCCACTAACACACCAGAAGTCCTATGGGTGCTTCTGCAAAGAAAATAGAGGAGCTCTGTGTGATGCCACTAACACACTATAAGTCCTGTGGGTGCTTCTGCAAGAAAATAGAGGAGCTCTGTTGATGCCACTAACACACTAGAAGTCCTGTGGGTGCTTATGCAAAGAAAATAGAGGAGCTCTGTGTGATGCCACTAACACACAAGAAGTCCTGTGGGTGCTGCTGAGAAGAATATATAGGAGCTCTGTGTGATGCCACTAACACACTAGAATCCTATGGGTGCTTCTGCAAAGAAAATAGAGGAGCTCTGTGTGATGCCACTAACACACTAGAAGTCCTGTGGTGCTTATGCAAAGAAAATAGAGGAGCTCTGTGTGATGCCACTAACACACTAGAAGTCCTGTAGGTGCATCTGCAAAGAAAATAGAGGAGCTCTGTGTGATGCCACTAACACACTAGAAGTCCTGTGGGTGCTTCTGAGAAGAAAGTAGAGGAGCTCTGTGTGATGCCACTAACACACTAGAAGTCCTATGGTGCTTCTGCAAAGAAAATAGAGGAGCTCTGTGTGATGCCACTAACACACTAGAAGTCCTGTTGGTGCTTCTGAGAAAAATATAGAGGAGCTCTGTGTGATGCCACTAACACACTAGAAGTCCTATGGGTGCTTCTGCAAAGAAAATAGAGGAGCTCTGTGTGATGCCACTAACACACAGAAGTCCTGTGGGTGCTTATGCAAAGAAAAATAGAGGAGCTCTGTGTGATGCCACTAACACACTAGAAGTCCTGTGGGTGCTGCTGAGAAGAATATAGAGGAGCTCTGTGTGATGCCACTAACACACTAGAAGTCCTATGGGTGCTTCTGCAAAGAAAATAGAGGAGCTCTGTGTGATGCCACTAACACACTAGAAGTCCTGTGGGTGCTTATGCAAAGAAATAGAGGAGCTCTGTGTGATGCCACTAACACACTAGAAGTCCTGTGGGTGCTTATGCAAAGAAAATAGAGGAGCTCTGTGTGATGCCACTAACACACTAGAAGTCCTGTGGGTGCTGCAGAGAAGAATATATAGGAGCTCTGTGTGATGCCACTAACACACTAGAAGTCCTGTGGGTGCTTCTGCAAAGAAAATAGAGGAGCTCTGTGTGATGCCACTAACACACTAGAATCCTGTGGGTGCTGCTGAGAAGAATATATAGGAGCTCTGTGTGATGCCACTAACACACTAGAAGTCCTATGGGTGCTTCTGCAAAGAAAATAGAGGAGCTCTGTGTGATGCCACTAACACACTAGAAGTCCTGTGGGTGCTGCTGAGAAGAATATATAGGAGCTCTGTGTGATGCCACTAACACACTAGAAGTCCTGTGGGTGCTTATGCAAAGAAAATAGAGGAGCTCTGTGTGATGGGACTAACACACTTCAAGTCCTATAGGTGCTTCTGGGAAGAAAATTATAGCTCTGTGTGTGTGATGGACTAACACACTTCAAGTCCTATAGGTGCTTCTGGGAACAAAGTATAGCTCTTTGTGTGTGATGGGACTAACACACTTCAAGTCCTATAGGTGCTTCTGGGAAGAAAATATAGCTCTGTGTGTGTAATGGGACTAACACACTTCAAGTCCTATAGGTGCTTCTGGGAACAAAATATAGCTCTGTGTGTGTAATGGGACTAACACACTTCAAGTCCTATAGGTGCTTCTGGGAACAAAATATAGCTCTGTGTGTGTGATGGGACTAACACACTTCAAGTCCTATAGGTGCTTCTGGGAAGAAAATATAGCTCTGTGTGTGTAATGGGACTAACACACTTCAAGTCCTATAGGTGCTTCTGGGAAGAAAATATAGCTCTGTGTGTGTGATGGGACTAACACACTTCAAGTCCTATAGGTGCTTCTGGGAAGAAAATATAGCTCTGTGTGTGTAATGGGACTAACACACTTCAAGTCCTATAGGTGCTTCTGGGAACAAAATATAGCTCTGTGTGTGTAATGGGACTAACACACTTCAAGTCCTATAGGTGCTTCTGGGAAGAAAATATAGCTCTGTGTGTGTGATGGGACTAACACACTTCAAGTCCTATAGGTGCTTCTGGGAAGAAAATATAGCTCTGTGTGTGTAATGGGACTAACACACTTCAAGTCCTATAGGTGCTTCTGGGAAGAAAATATAGCTCTGTGTGTGTAATGGGACTAACACACTTCAAGTCCTATAGGTGCTTCTGGGAAGAAAATATAGCTCTGTGTGTGTAATGGGACTAACACACTTCAAGTCCTATAGGTGCCTCTGGGAACAAAATATAGGAGCTCTGCCTGCCTGCCACGAACACACTACAAGTCCTATAGGTGCTTCTGGTAACAAATATAGGAGCTCTGCCTGCCTGCCACTAACACACTACAAGTCCTATAGGTGCTTCTGGGAAGAAAATATAGCTCTGTGTGTGTAATGGGACTAACACACTTCAAGTCCTATAGGTGCTTCTGGGAACAAAGTATAGCTCTTTGTGTGTAATGGGACTAACACACTTCAAGTCCTATAGGTGCTTCTGGGAAGAAAAATATAGCTCTGTGTGTGTAATGGGACTAACACACTTCAAGTCCTATAGGTGCCTCTGGGAACAAAATATAGCTCTGTGTGTGTAATGGGACTAACACACTTCAAGTCCTATAGGTGCTTCTGGGAACAAAATATAGCTCTGTGTGTGTGATGGGACTAACACACTTCAAGTCCTATAGGTGCTTCTGGGAAGAAAATATAGCTCTGTGTGTGTAATGGGACTAACACACTTCAAGTCCTATAGGTGCTTCTGGGCAAAAAATATAGCTCTGTGTGTGTGATGGGACTAACACACTTCAAGTCCTATAGGTGCTTCTGGGAAGAAAATATAGCTCTGTGTGTGTAATGGGACTAACACACTTCAAGTCCTATAGGTGCTTCTGGGAAGAAAAATATAGCTCTGTGTGTGTAATGGGACTAACACACTTCAAGTCCTATAGGTGCTTCTGGGAACAAAATATAGCTCTGTGTGTGTGATGGGACTAACACACTTCAAGTCCTATAGGTGCTTCTGGGAAGAAAATATAGCTCTGTGTGTGTAATGGGACTAACACACTTCAAGTCCTATAGGTGCTTCTGGGAACAAAATATAGCTCTGTGTGTGTGATGGGACTAACACACTTCAAGTCCTATAGGTGCTTCTGGGAAGAAAATATAGCTCTGTGTGTGTAATGGGACTAACACACTTCAAGTCCTATAGGTGCTTCTGGGAAGAAAATATAGCTCTGTGTGTGTAATGGGACTAACACACTTCAAGTCCTATAGGTGCTTCTGGGAAGAAAATATAGCTCTGTGTGTGTAATGGGACTAACACACTTCAAGTCCTATAGGTGCCTCTGGGAACAAAAATATAGGAGCTCTGCCTGCCTGCCACGAACACACTACAAGTCCTATAGGTGCTTCTGGTAACAAAAATATAGGAGCTCTGCCTGCCTGCCACTAACACACTACAAGTCCTATAGGTGCTTCTGGGAAGAAAATATAGCTCTGTGTGTGTAATGGGACTAACACACTTCAAGTCCTATAGGTGCTTCTGGGAACAAAGTATAGCTCTTTGTGTGTAATGGGACTAACACACTTCAAGTCCTATAGGTGCTTCTGGGAAGAAAATATAGCTCTGTGTGTGTAATGGGACTAACACACTTCAAGTCCTATAGGTGCCTCTGGGAACAAAATATAGCTCTGTGTGTGTAATGGGACTAACACACTTCAAGTCCTATAGGTGCTTCTGGGAACAAAATATAGCTCTGTGTGTGTGATGGGACTAACACACTTCAAGTCCTATAGGTGCTTCTGGGAAGAAAATATAGCTCTGTGTGTGTAATGGGACTAACACACTTCAAGTCCTATAGGTGCTTCTGGGAACAAAATATAGCTCTGTGTGTGTGATGGGACTAACACACTTCAAGTCCTATAGGTGCTTCTGGGAAGAAAATATAGCTCTGTGTGTGTAATGGGACTAACACACTTCAAGTCCTATAGGTGCTTCTGGGAACAAAATATAGCTCTGTGTGTGTGATGGGACTAACACACTTCAAGTCCTATAGGTGCTTCTGGGAAGAAAATATAGCTCTGTGTGTGTAATGGGACTAACACACTTCAAGTCCTATAGGTGCTTCTGGGAAGAAAATATAGCTCTGTGTGTGTAATGGGACTAACACACTTCAAGTCCTATAGGTGCTTCTGGGAAGAAAATATAGCTCTGTGTGTGTAATGGGACTAACACACTTCAAGTCCTATAGGTGCCTCTGGGAACAAAATATAGGAGCTCTGCCTGCCTGCCACGAACACACTACAAGTCCTATAGGTGCTTCTGGTAACAAAATATAGGAGCTCTGCCTGCCTGCCACTAACACACTACAAGTCCTATAGGTGCTTCTGGGAAGAAAATATAGCTCTGTGTGTGTAATGGGACTAACACACTTCAAGTCCTATAGGTGCTTCTGGGAACAAAGTATAGCTCTTTGTGTGTAATGGGACTAACACACTTCAAGTCCTATAGGTGCTTCTGGGAAGAAAATATAGCTCTGTGTGTGTAATGGGACTAACACACTTCAAGTCCTATAGGTGCCTCTGGGAACAAATATAGCTCTGTGTGTGTAATGGGACTAACACACTTCAAGTCCTATAGGTGCTTCTGGGAACAAAATATAGCTCTGTGTGTGTGATGGGACTAACACACTTCAAGTCCTATAGGTGCTTCTGGGAAGAAAATATAGCTCTGTGTGTGTAATGGGACTAACACACTTCAAGTCCTATAGGTGCTTCTGGGAACAAAATATAGCTCTGTGTGTGTAATGGGACTAACACACTTCAAGTCCTATAGGTGCTTCTGGGAAGAAAATATAGCTCTGTGTGTGTAATGGGACTAACACACTTCAAGTCCTATAGGTGCTTCTGGAAGAAAATATAGCTCTGTGTGTGTAATGGGAATAACACACTTCAAGTCCTATAGGTGCCTCTGGGAACAAAATATAGGAGCTCTGCCTGCCTGCCACGAACACACTACAAGTCCTATAGGTGCTTCTGGTAACAAAATATAGGAGCTCTGCCTGCCTGCCACTAACACACTACAAGTCCTATAGGTGCTTCTTGGTAACAAAATATAGGAGCACTGCCTGCCTGCCACGAACACACTACAAGTCCTATAGGTGCTTCTGGTAACAAAATATAGGAGCTCTGCCTGCCTGCCACTAACACACTACAAGTCCTATAGGTGCTTCTGGTAACAAAATATAGGAGCTCTGCCTGCCTGCCACTAACACACTACAAGTCCTATAGGTGCTTCTGGTAACAAAATATAGGAGCTCTGCCTGCCTGCCACGAACACACTACAAGTCCTATAGGTGCTTCTGGTAACAAAATATAGGAGCTCTGCCTGCCTGCCACGAACACACTACAAGTCCTATAGGTGCTTCTGGTAACAAAATATAGGAGCTCTGCCTGCCTGCCACGAGCACACTACAAGCCCCTCTTTGTCAATCAATCTTTGTAACTGAATCTATCTAACTCAATCTCTGCAAGTGAATCTCTCTATCTATCTATCTAAATGCAGCAGAGTGTCACAGAAACAGCCTGCTCAATCTGCGCCGGAACAGCATGTGACCGGCGCAGACGGCGTGGCGGCGTTTTATAGGGGGGGGCGTGTACTACAGCCCCTGAGCTGTAATTGGCTACAGGCGTCCTGCCTGTAGCCAATTATGGCTCTTCGAGTTTCCGGGGCTGTGATTGGCCAAGCATGCGGGGTCACAGTGCATGCTTGGCCAATCATCAGCCAGCAATGCACTGCGTCGGCCGCGCCGGCCGCAATGCATTGCGGGGCCGCTCGCAACACCCCAACCTGATGCGAGCGGCCAAAATAGTTCTGGGCTCGCCGAGCGAGCGAACGCCCGGTGCTCGATGCGAACGTGGGTTCGCATCGAGCACCGGGCCCATCCTTAGTATACACCAGATACTACAACCAAAGGTGTAATTGTTTGTGCTGCAGCTATGAGAATGTTCACACTACAGCTTTCACACACTGAAGCAATCCTGTTGTTTATCCGCCTCACCTCTCCCCTTATCCATTCGCAAACAAACATATTTCTCCAGGCAGCTACAGTAGCTGTTTTCTTTCTGGCAAGCATCAATACCAAGAGCAGTAATTCATCTTACAGGTTATAAAGCAAAACTATGCATAAACTGTATCAGCAATCTGGCAATGGGATTAGGATGTCCTCCCATATAGGTTTTACGTATCTGCTTGTGTTTGTAAATGGGTGAGCTTTCTAATGCAGAGGTGTCAAACTCAATTTCATTGTGAGCCACATCAGCAGTATGGTTGCCCTCAAAGGGCCGGTTGTATCTAGGGTGCACTACTTACAGAGTGCACGGTCCAGGAGTGCGTTATGTACAGAGTGCAGGGTTCAGGAGTGTGTTATGTACAGAATACAGAGTTCAGGGGTGTGTTGTGTACAGAGTGCAGGATTCAGGAGTGTGTTACATGCAGAGTTCAGGAGTGCGCTACATACGGAGTGCAGAGGGTTCAGGAGTGCATTACGTACAGAGTGCAGGGTCCAGGAGTGCATTACGTACAGAGTGCAGGGTCTAGGAGTGCGTTACTTACAGAGTACAGTGTTCAGCGGTGCATTACGTACATAGTGCAGGATTCAGGAGTGCGCTACATGCAGAGTTCAGGGATGCCCTACATACAGAGTGCA
The DNA here is from genome assembly GCA_028564925.1 of Lithobates sylvaticus. Taxonomy (NCBI): domain Eukaryota; kingdom Metazoa; phylum Chordata; class Amphibia; order Anura; family Ranidae; genus Lithobates; species Lithobates sylvaticus. The sequence continues at coordinate 239,844,874 of CM053028.1, read as the reverse complement.
GAGTTCAGTGGTGCGCTACGTACAGAGTGCAGGGTTCATGAGTGCATTACGTACAGAGTGAAGTGTCCAGAAGTGCGTTACGTACAGAATTCAGAGTTTAGGGGTGTGCTGTGCACAGAGTTCAGGATTCAAGAGTGTGTTATGTGCAGAGTTCAAAGTTGTGCTACGTACAGAATGCAGGGTTCAGGAGTGTTACGTACAGAGTACAGAGGTGTGCTGTATACAGGGTGCAGTGTTTAGGGGTGCATTATGCACAGTGTGCAACCCCTCCCTGTGTAGATGGCTCTGCCTCACCTTGCAGGTAGACTGTTCTTAGCAGTGAGCAGCAAGGAAGGCTGGTTGTTTTCACATAATCTACAAAAAGTCAGCCTGGCAGACAATCTAATAGCAGTGTAAACCGCTTATGGACACTGCACGGCATTGGCTGACACAGCACAGCCTCAGCTTTACATTTATAATCACAGCATCGGCTCTGTAACCTCTCCTTCCTGACAATACGGCTCCCAGCTCCGCCCTACACGTGTCTTCACAAATCACGTGACTTCTTCAGATGGAAGTGTGCGTTTGGCGCGTTTGTGGCATGTTTTGACGCATGACAAAACATGCATCTGCTAACAGTGATTGGTGTGTCCTTAATTAGGCTGCATCCACATCTGTACATTTCCTAATGCGCAGCAACCAACACAGAAAACGTGCACTGTGCTTTACATTTCGGAAACACAATCCAAATGCACGTTGAGCTTGCATCGCAAAAATGGAATGCTAACTGTGGTGTCATTAATATATAGGATGCATGCACATCTGTGCTTTTCTGAACCCGCAGAAACCTGTTTAGAAAAGGCTAGCTTTGCTGCTCATCTTGGAAATGTGCTGCAAACCCGCATTACGCGTGTGTCACCATAATGGCAACAAAAGGACGATTCGCACGGCAGCGCTTTTCTGAAATGCACAGCGAACTGCGCCTGATTTTTAATGACATCCTAATCATGGTTAGCAGATGCCTGTTTTGCCATGTGTTTGTTGTGTGACAAAATGCTCTACAATCATGCCAAAACGTACACTGAAAAAACGCACGACACTCCCCGAGCGAAAAGGTTCTGAAGCTACTCTGGGGCATTTGCCATGCAGCAGGCAGCTCATTCAAATAAATCTGCTGCCTTATACCCGATGCACATTTACGTGTGAAAAACGGGCAAGAAAAAGTGTGTTTCTGCTATGCTTAGGTGTGAATGGAATGTACTTGGGGGAAAGCTTTCAGACAGCAAGGATGCCCTGGGAGCAGAGGTGATGGTTACAAAAAACAAAGTCACAAAGTCACAGTAATAGCTTGTTATCTAATGCTGATGCAACTTGAGTTAATGAGTGAGTTAATATAGAAGTCTGTGGGGCTGAAATCTTACTGGAGTCCCACCAAAGTCTTGCAGGAACCTTTTCCAAAATCGCATTGTACTGAGTTGCATTCATAAGAACTGGCATTATTGAAAGTCATGCGATTCAGAAGTTGAACACTTCCCACAGGTGCGTTACTTTTGATGTGTTTCCATTCATTTCAAACTGAAGGTGTGTTTTTGGTGCTGTTTTTTTTAACAGCACCAAATATGCATTAAAATTTCAGAAAGCAGAACTTTAAAAAAAATAAAAACTGAAATGCAATTGTCCATTGTGAAGAGCTCCATATGATTTAAAGGGATGCATTTTTTTTCATATTTTTTTTTTTTTTACTGAACACTTTGACTAAAATATGATGTGTGAAAGGGCCCTTAAAAGCCACTTTGAGGCAACCAAATATAGGGGCACTTCTAGTGGGATTTTCAACAGAGCTTGAAGATTGACTTTCTAGCAATGACTTTCAACACATAGACAAAGATATGCTGGAGGCGGTGGTTAAAAGCCAGAACCCAGATGTAACAGAATGGTCCGGTCAAATCCCCGACCTCAAACCAGTTATCAATCTGCCAAAAGACTTAATGATTATTGTTCACCAATAGACATCATCCAACCTAACATTGTGAAGAAGATTAGGCATAAAGGAAGGATCCGACTTTTTTTAATTAACTTTTGCATCCCAGGTTGTAACACTACAAAAAGCCAAATGGGGGTAAATAATTATGCTAAGTAGCATATGTACATATTGCAAAGATAATAGGAAAGTAATATATTACAAAAGGTCTAAATGTAATTTCTTAGATGTTATTTACTGAAAAAAACATCTTTACATATAAAAATGAATAAAAAATAAAATTCACAAAACTACAAATGGGCTCAAAACTTAATGTGGAAATGAAATATAATATATGCTCTACAGTATTCTTTATAAATCTATGAATGATCACTGCACAAAAAGTAATGATACCCTTTCATTGACATCATCTGACTGATAATATCTTTTTGTCTATGTCATCAGAGTAATAATAACCTTTCATCCATATCACTGCACAGAACATTTTTTACATTATTCTGCTTTGCCAGATACAAAGAAAAAGAGAGATTTAAAAAGCATATATTTAAATGGTTATCTACAAAATCAGTAACCGTTACCTCTGAAATTATGAGATAAAGAGTTGCTTTCCATGTTCGGTGGAGCTCCATTTTTAAAGCACAGGCACATAAAATTATTGAAATGTGATTTTTTTTTTTTTCCAAAAAAATTAAATTTTACATTTTTTTTGTAAATGGGTAAACAGCTCATACATAGTGAATGTTACAAACATCTCATAATCAAAGACTTTCGTGACAAATGAATAAAAGGCCCTTAGCCCGTTTGTGTGGTAGCTTATAACACATAACATTATGTAGCGGCCATAACCCTCGATGGGACGGCCTTGACTTTTGGGCTTACTGGTTACCTCAGCTTTGCTTGTTCATCCAGGTCTAGGGGTTCCCAGGGTTAGTACCCAACGACTTTGGACGCTTACACCATAACAGTCCTTTAGAAAGGTTTTTATTTACAGTGGTAACATCCAACAAACACAGTCTCGTATGAGAACAGAGGGCAAGGGTGAAGGAACTCAGGCACCTTAAACTGCTGACTATTAGAAAGTCTCTAATGCAAACCCAGAGAGTAGCCACTCGCAGCTGGGCACTTCAAAGCTGAACGAATCTTTGGCCAGAGATTATGTCAGTCAGCACTTTAATCCGGAACTTGCAAAGTCTCTGACCTTGAATAAAGTTGCAACCGAAAGTGAACAGGAACCTTTCCTCAGTGCCTGGAACGTTCTCTGTCTCCTTGGCAGTACTGGGAAAGTGTGAATTTGTTAGTGTCCTTGACAACCCAGCAACCAGGCACTTCTTGGGATGCCAGATTGTTGGCCCTCCTCCGAAGAGTCTTCCCTCGGTCGCTTACACGAGCTTCGGTGTCCCTCCAAGTTGAGAGCACACCAGGACGCCTTGAATCCTCCCTCAGTTACTGCGCCTCGGACCAGCCGAGATGGATCTTTGCCCCAGACCAAGTGGGTCTAATGGGATTAGTCAAACTGACCATGTTGCGGGACAGCAAATGCTCCAGGTCCCGGGACCCCTTGCGGGGCTACCCCAGTCCAGATTTAGGAACAGGCAGCTCCGGCTGAACGAAACCACAAACACGTGACTTTAGCATCTTAAGTACCCTTCCCCAGACTCCTCAGCGGGGCCAGACGTACCCACTCATTGGCTCCGGGGAATGCTGATACTTAAAACGTCCAACCAGGCCTAGTTCTGGGCCGGTCATGTGCATCTAACTGTACACATGACCAGGCAGAACCCTAGCACAGCCCAGCCAAACTGATGCCAAAGTTAAACCTGCACAATTAACCCTCAGAACCCCATTACTGTTCTGAGAAAAAAACTAAATTTGCACATAGCGGACACCTTGCAAAAGTGTCACCGCTACAATTACATTTGACTTGCATATATGTAAATACATCATGTTGAATCTTGAGGTTGAAAGTTATTGAGAGCTTATAGATTTGTAGAACATCTTGAGTGCAGGAGAGGGAAGGGCCGGGTAAGAGGAAATGAAAGGTATATAGAAATGACAGTTTCTCCAACCTTTGTGTTAGGGCTATTGAAATCTTATATCCACTCTGGCCAATGTTGTCCTCTTATCAGTGTAGAGTTCCTGGATTTGGGAAAACTCTCTAGTAGGATATGAGGGTTCAGGGACAGGAAAAGAGGAAAGGAAAAAAAAAAAAAAAAAGGAAGAGGGTGGGGTTGAATATGTTGGATAGAGAGTAAGGTGGAAATGGGTAATCTGTGTTAGGAATAGGAATGGGAGATCCGATAAAGTCACCCAAAGAATCACCCAACAGCCTGTGCATTCGTATTTATCATTGGTTCTAAGCCAAGAGGTGGTAGTCGATGTCTATATTCGTCCAGTCATCAAAAAATGTTTTAAAGGTTAGAGTGCGTTCCCACTGATCCGAAAGATGACATAAAAAGATGTGTCCTTTTTTAGGAAGATGAATTTCAGGAAGTACTGGAATTTGTAGCATGGGTCTGTGAGGGGGCATTGTTCATGATGTGGTTGTATGCATCAGTTGTGCGAAAGTGAAGCCAGCAGGCCCATGTTCTTTTATATTTGTCTGGGGTTTCTTTGGCTATGTGTATCAGTTCTTCCATTTCTGTCATTTTGTTTATGCGTGTGAACCATTCCTTCATAGAGGGTACACATGGCAAGTTCCAATATACTGGTATGCGTGACTTGGCAACATTTACCATGTGCATTGCTAATGATTTATGATAAGAAGTGAGGTGTAATGCTGGTGAGTACTCAAGTGTGTCGTGGTAACTTGAAAGGTTGTTGAGTGCACTGCCGTCCAGAAGGGTTGCAGGAGTGGGCATTACCACCAATCATGCAGAAGCGTGCCTACCTCCTGTTGACATTTCCAACATCAGTTTGAGTGTGTAGGATCAAATTAATTTAACAATACTGGGGTCCTGTACCATCTAGACATAAGTTTGTAGTCAGTCTCCTGAATTGAGACGTTTACTGAACTCTTGTGGGTGACATGGAAAATAAGTTTACCCCCTTCCAAGGGGATGTCAACAGCCAAGTCTCTCTCCCAAGCAGGACATGCTTTGCCAGTGTTCGGTGGTGTATGTTCTTCGAAGAGACCATAGACTGTTGAACTGACGTGTTGTTGAGGTTCAGCTTTTGAACAGATATTTTCAAATGGGGTGAGTGGCCGAGACATTTTAGCAATATGTGCTGGGGTTTAAAAGAAGTGGCGAAGTTGTATATATGTCCATGGGGTCATACGGACGTCTGGCCATTGGAAGGCCAAGCAGTCGCTATCCATTATCGTCCCTGCCTTAAGGTCCCACAACCCCAACAGAAAACTGTGCCAAGGACTGGGGGGGGGGGGGGGGTTGACGATGGGGCTGGTGTTAGCACTTCAATCATCACGGCATCATGCTTTATATGGTGTCAGGGTGATTGAAGCACATTATTTCTATTATTACATTGTAGTAATAAATTAAATAGTTCAACTCACCATAATGCAGAATCAGTGGGAGCCCTGATCGTGTCACTTGCCACTGTCACTTGCTACCAGATGCGGTATGTCACCTGCCACACTGCCTGCCACAAAATGTGGATTGTCACTTGCCACGTCACTTGCCACGTTGCCTGTCACCATATGTGTAATGTCACTTGCCACGTCACCTGCAACGTTGCCTGTCACCAGATGCAGAATGTCACTTGCCACGTCACCTGCCATGCTGCCTGCCACAAGATGTTGTCTGTCACCAGCAGCACTGGTCCATTTAGCACAGAGGCAGGCCTCACAGATCAGAGTAAGGGGTCGATCCTGGCCCCTTACCACGTGATCAGCTGTCAGCCAATGATGGCTGATCACATGATGTAAACAGAAGATCGGTAATCAGTATTTTTATTTCCCTCACACAGAGAGCCGCGGCTTCATTTTCTGCGTCCACCAGGGTCAGCTGCCAGTGCCCACTGTGCCATCTACCAGTGACACCTATTAGTACCTACCAGTGCCACCCATCAATGCCCACGAGTGCTGCCAATTAATGCCAATCAGTGTCTCATAATCAGTGCCACCGATCAGTGCTGCCTATCAGTGTCATTAGTGCCCATCAGTGCCACCCATCAGTGATCATCAGTGCCACCTATCGGTGCCCTTCAGTGCCCATTAGTGCCACCTCTCAGTGCCACCTCTCAGTGCCTCATCATCAGTGCTTATCAGTGCCCATTAATGCCACCTTATCAGTGCCTATCAGTGCCCATCAGTGCAGACTATCAGTGCCCATCAGTGCAGCCTCATCAGCACACATCAGTGAAGATGAAAAATTACCTGTTTTCAAAATTTTATAACAAACTATCAAACTGTTTTTTTTTGGTTGTTTTTCATTTTTTTTTTGCAAAAAATAAAAAACCCAGCAGCAATGTAAATACCACCAAAAGAAAGCTCTATTTGTGTGAAAAAAATATATAAAAATGTAATTTGGGTAAAGTGTAGCACAATTGTCATTCAAAGAGTGACAGCACTGGGCAGGGGGGCAGGAAGGGGGGTTAAGCAAATGGTTAATACTCCAAGAAAGTGCAGGAAAATTATTTTTATTATTTTCTTTTCTTAGGATCCATTGTTAAAGAACGGGTGGATAACTGGATGCATGGTCAGACAAGCCAGATCTGCAACAGACAGTAAGATACAGGCATACACGGCAGGCAGAGAATGGTCAGATGAGCAGGAGGCAGAGAAAATCCAGAGACAGACAAGGGTCAAGGCAGGTAGCGTGCAAGCAAGGTCAGGACAAGAAGTCAACACAGGAACAAATACAGGAATACAGGTAATATCTGTAGATTAGGGATGAGCCGAACACCCCCCTGTTCGGTTTGTACCAGAACCTGCGAACAGACCTAAAGCTTGTGCAAACTTTAGAACCCTATTAAAGTCTATGGGACTCGTACGTTCAAAATCAAAAGTGCTAATTTTAAAGGCTAATATGCATGTTATTGTCATAAAAAGTGTTAGGGGACCTGGGTCCTGACCCAGGTGACATGTATCAATGCAATTTTTTAATTTTCAGGAGCAGTGATTTTAATAATGCTCAAAGTGAAACAATAAAAGTGTAATATTCCTTTAAATTTCGTACCTTGGGGGTGTGTATAGTATGCCTGTGAAGTGGCGCATGTTTCCCGTGCTTAGAACTGTCCCTGCAACTGTCCCTGCAAAGCGGCCCCAGGGCAGGCAGCCTACTGGGAAATATCCTGGTATCCCGGTAGGCCAGTCCGGCCCTGAGGGCAGCCCGTTAAAATCAATAGGCTGCCCTATGCATATTGGGGGAAAAATACACCACAAAAAAGTGCACTCCCGATATGCTGGGCCACACTACAATGTGGGGCCCAGGACAGCTTCCCCTTTTGTCCTGCTTTAAACGGTCCTGCCTCCGACACCTCTGACAATCTGGGTTCCGACATTCTTGTGGTGATAAAAGATACTTAGAAACACACACAGTCAAGTAAAGCAATTTAATCTTATTTACGGAAGGATTAATAGCAACGAAATTCAGTAACATAAAATTGTCACCTGCTATTGTATTACTACAACAAATAATGATAACTAATTGCAGTATAATATAACCACTTACACAGAGCCAACAAACTCTGCTTGGATTGAGCTCTATGGATACAGTCAGAAGGAAGGCAGAGGAATGACCAGCTTCTGTCAGGCCAATGCCTTTTGTTCCCTGACACCACAGTCCCAAAGAACCATATAAATCATGTATTTAGTTAAATTCAAATGAAATGACCCTTAAGTCTTTAGACCCGCTCTCTGAGTAGATAGAATGGCTTTTATCCCTTTTGGATGTTGGGGGGGATATGTTGTAGTCTCTCAGAAGAAAGAGAGGCCTTGCGTCTTCAGCTAGCTCTTAAATGGTGTGCTTGAAGTGTCCTGACAAGCAGGGGGAACACTGTCACTGCTCAAGTGCCCGCTCACCAATCCCAGCGACCTTCAGTATTGAAGAGAGGCATGAGGGCTCCACATCAAGCCTCTGTAGAGTCTGGCTCAAGGTTCGGTGCTCGACCTCATGTTGCACTGTGCCACGGCCCCGCTGGATCTAGCGTGGATGTGATGAGAGTTGCCTCCTGGCTCAAGGGACAACCAAAAGTGGCTGACAGTGGATGCTCCTGCACCCATTCGTGATGACTCCCTTCCTCCCTGTTGCACAAGCCGCAACTCAACCGCAGCACTGTCTGACACTGAGTCTCTGCTTGCAGATCCAGGCCGTGGCCCCAAGAGAGTAATTCTTTCCCCACAAAAGCTTTTTATTACCTCTCCCAACATTCTGCTCTACTTCCACAGCCGGATGGGATCTGTAGTCCATAACAGTCTGACTGAATATAGAACTTGACTTCTTGGACTACACGTCCCAAGATGCTTTGCTCCATTCTTAGTTCTCATTCATTCTGACTTCAGGATGTGATGACATAGAATCTAGGAGGAATCAGTCTTACTGTGGCAACACTGCAAAGTGTCTCCTGAATATGCAGGCAACACTAGCCGGCTCCTGGCTACATCTATAAAAAAGGGAAAATGTTTTATAATTTTTTTTATATCCATACACAAGTATGCCTGCAGTTCAAATACACCTTAATAAAATATCCTGCATCCAAAGAAATGCAACACAACGCAAAGCAGTTCAAAAGCCCTGTCTGAACTGCCAAGTGTATTTCATGTCAAGCAGCTTGCTATGGGTGCACCCGAGCTGAGCTGCAGCTGCGTATGTCCATTCAGATACAGAGCCTCAGGTTGGCCCCGCACCCCCTCTCTCCTAATTGGATAACTGACTTTGACAGCAGAGAGAGCCTATGGCAGGAGGGAAAGTCCTGGAAGGCCGAGACACTCATGGACATCGTTGGATAAAGATGGGGCTCAGGTAAGTATTAGGGGGGCTGATGGGGGCTGCTATACACTGAAGGTTTTTCATCTTAATGCATAAAAAGATAAAAAACTTTCTGCCTTTACAACTACTTTAATTCATCTATCATATTGGATCTAGGTCCAATGGGGAACATTGGTTCTCTCTCCATCATATTTTATAGCTCATTTACGCTTTTGCAAAATGGTGAATATGTGTTTAAAAATGAAAGAGGAACTCCAGAATAAAAAAATATTGTCTAAAGAAGAAGCACATAAATACCTACTTGAATATTGATGCACTTTGTGTATTTATTCCAGATCTGTGCAGCAGTCCAACATGGCACTTTGCCTATGTGCAGGAGCTTCCTGTAATGAAGTCCAGTCATTATTTTTCAGCTTTTTCAGTCTCAAGACGTGCTTCCTGATTGGCCGGGAGGAGAATCAGTGTGACAATACCAAAAATTAATTCGCTATTGTCACACAGCTGGGTGGACTTGGGGTGCAGTGCTCTGTTCCCCAAGCCCACCCTTTTTTGAAGCCCATTAGAGCCCCTGGCTCTAATCACATGCCTAAAAAAAATAAAAACCCATTGGAATCCATGTGGCAGGCACCCCGCATGTAGATTAGGGGGCCTGGCGCATGGATAGGGGGGCAGCGCCCCTGCGCCCCTAATGGACAGGCCGCCACTGGTTGAAAATATTTTTACATTTCTCATGCACCATAGTGCCTGTTACTCTTTGCCTTACCTCTGCAAAGTTGTAAAGTTTAGATTTGACTGGTTCCAAGTTTTAGCTAATGTTAGCCTGGTGCCAAGTTAGGTAGAGTTTACAAATTTTTCTTTGTGTTTAGATAGAGATGACTTTGGAATGCCATGAAAAATAAATTTACCACGCATTACTACAATTTATAGGTGTAAAGGTGGCCTAAGAGATAGGAACATAGAAAAGTGACGGCAGAAAAAGACAGTAGTCCTTCGAGTCCCATTTATTTATTTTTTGTTTTGTTTTCGTTAACTTTATTGTCTGAGTATAGATCTATGTTTGTCCCAAGCACGTTTGAAGCCATTTACTGTTGACTGTCTTTCTACCTCTGCTGGTAGTTTATTCCAGGCATCAACTACATTTTCAGTAAAATAATACTTAGTATTATAATAATTAATTTTTAATTTTAACAGTTTAATTTTAAGGTTCTTGATTTTGGTTTCATAGTGAAAAAATTGCCCTTCTGAAACGTATTCACCCCCCTTGATGTATTTTAAGGCTTCAATCATGTCTTCCCTTCTTTCATTCCAGCCTGTAAATATAAAGTCCCTGAAGTCGATATGTGTTATCCCCCAAACATGTCACAATTTTTGTTACTACATGTGCACATTTGTAACAGATCTACATGTGTAACCCTGGCTGGTGGCCCTTTAAAAGACTGGATCTCCATGGCCTGGGCATTTCCAAGTGCATCTTAGTTGTCCCCATGTCTCCTGCTGTGGTACTGTCAGAAAGAAATAGCGATGAGGACATTGAGATGTAGCAATATGGACTACAATTGCAACTAACAGCTATTCCATGCCTGTCCGCATATCATATTGTCCCTCTAGTGCCCAGCATTACTAGACTGACATCATATTCGTGAGCATAACCAAAGGGATTATGGGACTAGTAGTTTCAGCAGATGGCTAGGCGCCTGCATGACTTTACACTCAGACTACATATCCCAGGGATCCTTGCTATCACCAGAGAGATTGCTTGGAAGAGCTATAAAAGAGACCAGAGATCTGTCCCCCTGTCTTCCTTCCCTGCCTCGTGTGTGAAGGATCCCTCCATGCAAGCGGAGTGAGGCCGTGGCCTACCACGCGGTCTACAGTCATCCGACCTGACCAAGAAGGGGTCCAGGGTTGCCTGCTGTTCATCGGATGTCTTATCAGGACCACCTCTACAGTGCAGCAAACCATGCTTTGTGCTCTGCAACGGGTGATCATCACAAGCGGGTCTGCAGCCAGGACGTCCATCCGGGATTTTCTAGTTGGAAGGCATCGAATCAGTCTGGTCATTGGTGAGAGGGCCACTGCCAATCTTTGCAAACCTTTCCTTTGTTGTTTTCACTGGGACACTGTGCACAGACAGCTTTAATTTGAGAACACTTCACTGCACCTTTATTTGAACACCGTACATGAGCACCACAATGCATTGTGTTCGGTTCGGGGGGGGGGGGGGGGGGCGAACAAACGGTTGAACAGCCCGTTTGTTCGAACTTATGCTCAGGCCAAACCGTTCGCCCATCCCCACTGTTAAAAGGTAATCAAAGAAATTTTTTGCTCAATCTCCTCTTACTGTCTCTTAAAGTAGAAAACACATAACATTTTCTTAAAAGGGCAATACACAGAACTTAACAAAATGCACAACAGGCCTCTGTTGAAAATGACAACCACATTGCTTTCATGCTGATCCAGTGGCACCAAAACTTTCTGAAGCACAGATATGCAACAAGTATGCAAATCAGACCGGTCTGACCTCACTCTTTCTGAGTCTGAATGCTTGTTCCAAGACACTGGGGTTGGTTTACTAAAACTGGAAAGTGCAAAATCTACATGTACATGATAGCTGCACCAGATTTTGCACGCTTCAGTTTTAGTAAATCAACCCCAGTGTCTCATATTTACAGCAGAGATAGCACAATAGTATTTTTAGGAGTTCACACATGGCAATTGCCATACTTCTCTCAAAACAGATTTTCTTTTACATTAATAAATAAATAAACTATTGTTTATAAGCACTGCTTACGACAACCATAAGCAGCAGTAATCTGATTCTTTTCATTTTAGCCAGTTCAGTGAACAATAACAAATATATTTTTTCTTTAGAATGTTCAATCAACAAGGCTAGCCACACACTTTAATTACATGCTTAGAAGCCATTAAATTCAAATTTGTGTGTATTAGCCTGTACAGGAAGTCTTGATGAATGTAATACTAGTGATATAAAACCATGTCCATGTTTTGTATATATGTACAAAACAACATATTTCAGTTTTAATCTGGAAACATCAAATATTTTAAACCTGAATCCCCTAGAGCAAAAGAAAAGCAGAAACAGTCGATAATAAAAATTAAGATTTCTTTCATTGCAAATAATTACTTTAATTAGCTAACCTAACAGATTTAGAATAATAAGCTTATATGTATTCATTAAAGAGCTTTAGCAAGATTGCTTCCTATCACAATGACTTCTAACTAATGTGGAATGTGAAATGCATTGTGATGATAATCTTTTTATTATCAAACTAAAATCTGAAAGAACAGAGAGAATTTTATGTCAGACTTGAACAGAAGGCTGAATCAAAATGAGGTTCTAAGTTACCCATAGACATAAAATGAGAGTTGCAATGAGCTTGTGTCTATAAGAAACCCTCACAGTGCCACTCACTGTTAGGGGAATTGAGTTTATTAGAAAACAAGGAGCTGTCCCATTTGCTACTGATATTCCTTGTTTACGGGCAGACCCCATCTCCTCCCCCACAGAAATATTTGGCTGAGCTAGGTGATAAGAGTGCCTGAGGATGGTTGAATTGGTCAAGCACACCCAAAAAAACTCTTGGGGATCTATGCAAAGTATTCTTTATGTGAATATTTTTCCTATGGCTTCCCACAGAACTTCAAGGGTGGTTGGACCTACAGTTGGATCATCACACACTAGAACTGAAACTCTATAAACAGGAGCAGTAAACTGTCCTGTTCATGTAGTATTAGGTAGATTCACATCTCATTTTGGGAAACAAAAGCTATTTTGGTAGGTTTTCTAACCAGAATGATTAAAGTGGTTGTAAACGCAAAAGGTTTTTACCTTAATGTATTCTCTGCATTGAGGTTTAAAAGCTTCCAATACCAGTGCCCCCCAGCCTCCTCCCTAACATTTACCTGAGTTCTATATCTTTTCAGAACTTTGCCCAGCTACAGGTATTCTCTCCCCTTTCTGTACTCTCACAAGCTTGAGGGCTCCTGTCAGTTAAATTATGAGAGAAGGGAGCCAGGGATGGGGCCAAGCTGTGTGTGTCTATAAATGCACACAGTTCAGCTAGGGATTAAGCTCGCATGAGTGCCCCTGTAACAAATGGCTTGCCAATGGGGCACTCAGAAGGGAGGAGGAGCCGAGAGCGCCTGCAGGGGACCCCAGACACATCTTCTCCTGGGAGGTTTCTTTATCTCAAAGTCACTTATTATCCCTTATATCTTTTCAGGTGCCTCAGTGATGTGTGTTATAGAAAAAAAAAATGTGATGTTAGCTTCCTTTATTAAAGTGTCTATGGAAGTGTATCTGGAATAAAGCACAACCTTGATGAATTTTGTCTGACCTTGAGATCATCAATTCATAGAAATCACATACAGTCAATTTACAGCTATAATAAATGTAAAGCTTTAGGGACCTTCAAATTAGAGCCTGCAAGAGGGTCCCCATAGAAAAAGGCTATGCACGGTTTAGGTGACTGAGTTACATATATTTGCAGTGAGCTCTGGCACAAATCAGATAAATAATTGTAGCACTAACCCCCGAAGGAGCTGCTGGTTTTATTGGGCTTACCATTACCTTCTTCACCTCGTCTCCGTCTAGGGGTTCCCGTGGTAGGTGGCCCAAAGAAATGTAGAAACTGATACTTTATCTTCCTTTTTGTGTTATTTATTGAATAAAGATAAAACAGTCTCTTAAATGTAGGGTTGTGAGTTAGGGTGAAGTTCAGGTACTTTGAAACTGCAAAGTTATAAAGTCTCTCACTGTAGAAATCCAGAGAGCAACTGCCTCACAACTGGATTATCACAACCCGGATAGACCTCCTCTCACTAGGCCTAGCAGCCGGTGAAGTGTTAGATAAAGCAAAGTTTCTGCCACAGACTTGGTTGTAGAACACTTGAGAATAAAGTCTCTGCCACAGACTTGAATATAGAACACTTGAGAATAAAGTCTCTGCCACAGACTTGAATGTAACTGAGGGACTCAGACAAATTTTGATAGCTATCATACGGTACCAGTATCTTGGAGCCGGTCCGGCGATACCGTATGAGTGTAGATCCATTTAGTGTCCTTCAACTCCAGGCTCCTTCTGAGAAGCCAGCCTTAGTGCATGGCTTTCTCCCGAAGAGTCCTCCCCTGGATGTTTCTCCACTTGCTGGGCCTCTCCTAGCCGAGACGGCACCAGAACACTCTTGGATAATTAGGCCCCGAAATCCCTTAAGGCCTGTCCCTGCAGTTGCATCGCCTCGGGCTATCCAACCCCCGAGACTCGGAATTGGATGGATCCACACCCCAGGCCAGGAGAGCCATGGGGGCTGGTCAGGAGGACCAGGACCAGACAGAAGGTGTCTTCTGGACTGGACCGGAACCCCAAAACACGTGATCCCAGTACCTTAAATACCCTCTCCCAGAATCACAGCAGGATGACACTCCCACTGGGCTGGTTCCGAGAGAAAGAGGAGTATCCAATACACCTGACCAAACTGCGTTCCCATACTTGCTGGCGGTGACAGCAACACCTGTGGCCAAGTAGGACTCAGTGCAGTCCAGCCAGACTGGTACTGAAACCATTAATTGGCATAATTAGCCCTAAAACCCAACTGTGGTTTCAGGAATATTTAAAACTTTGAAAATACATAGCGTGTGCTCGTCAGGAGCCCGGCGCTACATAATATAGGAGGAAAATGCAATTTCTATGTAAATAAAATATAGTATGTAAAAATATGAAAACATACATATTGATATTCTTAAACAGACCAGGCCTTTTCTGGCACTATTTGTTTACATGTAACAATCAATATTTTTGCTAGAAAATTACTTAAAACCCCCAAATACATGGTATTTACATAGCTGTTTTTCAAATGCAATTTTTTGGTAAAAGATGTGTTTTTTGCATTAAAGTTCAAAAAGTATAATACATAACCCAATTTTTTGGTAACATATAAAAGGTGGTGTTATGCCAAGTAAATAGATACCGAACATGTCATGCTTTAAAATTGCACACACCCATGCAACTGCAACAAACAACGTCAGGTGATGATTTAAAAGTCTTTACAGGTTACCACTTTAGATTTACAGAGGAGTTCCAGTACTAGACTTACTGCCCATTATCTGACAGTCGCGGTGGTACCTCACATGTGTGGGACGATCGATGTTTGCGTGCGTGTGGGACCGAAGAATGCACTCGCCTTTATGTGTGAGCACAGGGAGATGGGGCACTTTAGTTTTACTTAAATTATTAATTTATTTTATTCTTTTATTTTTACACTGTTTCTTTCATTCTTTTTTTGATTACTTTTATTGCTGTCACAAACAATGTAACATCCTTGTGACAGCAAAAGGCATGTGATAGGTACTCTTTATGGAGGGATCTGGGGTCCATAAGACCCCAAACCCCCCCTCTGCCCTTACAAGCATTTAAAACACCAAGATCAAATAGATTTTTCTAAATGACGCTGTTGATATCTGAGCAAACAGAAGTGATGTCAGGTTATCGCTTCTGGATTACCATAGCGGCGAACCGATCAAAGCCGATCCTGGCTTTGTTCAGCTTTCTCCTGGTGGGACGGGAGAGCCTGGGCAAGCCACGGGAGGCATCAGGAGGGGGGTGGTCCCTTCCCACTGCTTGTAAAACAAATCCAGCTGGTATTTAGCTGTTAAGATTGCTTTTATAAGAGAGACAACTGCCAGCTCTAAAAAATGGTAACAGGGTGATGCCTGCAGATGCAGGTATCTTCCCAGTATACCCACCCGAATTCCAGCTACATATGGGTATGTCGCTGGTCCAGAAGTGGTTAAATCAGCACTAGTTTAGGCCATGCAGTCTACAGCAAAATTACATCAGTCCACAAGATTGAGCATGACCAATGATTATTTAGAAATAGCCAATGCTTAAACTACAAAATTATGTGTACCTCTCAGTATATCACTGAGTGATTCAACAAAGATATGGCAATTTGTGGCTAATATAGTAAAAGTATAAATCATGTCAGGTTATTTAGTTATTGCAAGCATTTTGTACCACCCAGATAACTTTCAAAATAAAGATATATGTTAGTTTTCTGATGAATGGATGGCCATGCTACAGAGTTAAAACCCCTCTGGGTTATATAGAGCTGTGGTCGGCAACCCATGGATCGCGATCCACCTGTGGACTGTGAGTAGGTGACAGGTGGATCACAAACAGATCCACAGGTTGCTGATACTGTTTTTCCCTGACAGCTCCAGTCCACGCAGAAGCACGCTCAACCAATCCCAATCTGCAGAGACAGCCCCGCCCCTTGCATATGTGCAGCTGCGGGGTGGGGAAATCCTCAGAAATAGCTCTGGAGAGTTTGGGCTTGTGACCGGACATGCCCAGGCTCTTCCACTGACTGCATTGCACGCCTCTGCACCAGCCCTACCCCTCCGATCCATCCAAGGCACTTGCCAGGTGACATGTGAGAGGAGGGCATGTGGGGATCAGAACATGCAGCTCTGCCATGACAGCTTCCCTGCACCACTTTGCATAAGTAAATAACTTTTGTGACTTTCTGGTCCCTACTGATCTCTCTACACCACTCTTCATATTGCTGACCTCTGTACACTTCTCTTCATTCTATTGACCTTTGTACACTGCCCTATGTATTACTGACCTCTGTACACTGCCCTACATACTACAGAGCTCTGTATACTGCCCTGCATATTACTGACCCCTGTAGAAGACCCTACAGACTACTGACCTCTGTACACTGCCCTGCATACTACTAACCTCTGTACACTGCCCTGCATACTACTAACCTCTGTACACTGCCCTGCATACTACTAACCTCTGTACACTGCCCTGCATCCTACTAACCTCTGTACACTGCCCTACATCCTACTGACCTCTGTTCACTGCCCTACATCCTACTGACCTCTGTTCACTGCCCTACATACTACTGACCTCTGTACAGTACACAAAGTCAGGAATTGCACTTTGTTTGTGGTATGGAGGCGACAGCTAGGGAAATAAGGAATATCTACTAACTTTTTTGTCACACTATACTTGCTTTTTGATGAATAGAGACTTTTCCCTGTCAGTACTCTGGTACAATATCCAAAAGAAACATTTCAACAATCATGAAAAACCTGTGGGGATAGTAAATGAGGAGGACAGACTGTCACCCAGCTGTCTTACAACAACAAACCTCTCCAAAAAAGATCACCCTTTTTTCTCAGCCTTCTGCTTAAAGAGAAACCTATAAAAGAAAGAAGAAAAAAAAAAGCTAAATAATAAAGGGAGTTGATAAAGTCCTGTTGTTGAAAGTAGGCTCCTGTCTCTTCAGTAATATGGTGCAATCTCCATATGAAACACTGGAAAACAAAGTATGCGGCAGCAGTGTCCAACAATGCTAGTCCACTGAAAATAATTTTCTTAGTGGAGATTACCATCGCAACTTATTTATAGCAATGTAACTGCTGCTTTTTGCACAAAATACTGTGGAAATAGGCAACATAAAACAAATAACCCTTGGAAAAAAAAAAACGCTTTTCAGAACATATTTTCCTAAGAATACTCTACATATAGTATTTAGTATTTAGAAACGTGAAGAGGCCACTTTAAAAAAATTTGACTTTGCGATTGTTTTAACATTTATTACTTTTGTTAAATGTTTGCAATAGTTTCCTTGTTGCCGTGAACTGGGGAAATGCAATATTTCCTAAAATTCAATCTCAAGAGAAAAATAGTCCAAAGAAAATTTGACCATGAGAGTTAACATTCACCAATAAGAAAATAGTCTGGTATGGATTTTAGATTTTAAGGGAGGCCCCATGAAAACAAACAAAAAACCAGCGTAGAGTCTCCCCAAATTGTATGTGTCAGCTATGGTTGGTTGTGGCTGTGAAAAATGTAGCATTGTGAATATGAGGTAGTTTTATTTTAAAGTAACAGGTCATAGATTTAGTGGGAGGCGCACACCCCGGAGCATGGTAGGATTTGTGGGAAGACATGTAGGGAAGAGAAGATAGATGAGTTTGTCGCTATGACTGGGCAGACCACTAGGGACAAAGGGGATGTGTATTTTTTGTATACAGTACTGTAATCTGTAAGATTACAGTACTGTATGTGTTGTGTGTTTTTAAACTTTTTTAAATTTGGCGCCGATCTCCGCTCCCGTGCGTCGGAACGTCGCAGGGAACGGGGATCGGCGGCACTCGGGCACTGTGTGAATCGAGCGAGCAGACGGCTCGCTCACACAGCGGGGAGACATCACAGGATCCAGGGGAAAAGGTAAGTAACTTCCCCCCTGTATCCTGCACGCAAGCCCGAGTCTGGCTCGGGGTTATAGCTCCTAGCAGAAAAAACTGAACTCGAGCCAGACTCGGGATTACTGCTAGGGAGGTTAAAGGGACCCCGCACATGAAGTAGCCAATAAAAGCCGGAGGTGGAATCTCACAGATTATTAATAAAAAGCTGAACTGTTGATTTTAGGTCCATTACCAAGGTGAGCAGGCATTTCACTTATATGGTGGAGTGGTAGCACCGGTGGATTGGAGCACATTGTTCTTAAGCGCACTTTGTTTTGGAAAATTTGGTGTCATGAAGTAAACATTTGAACTATTGGAAATGTGAACACTTGAACTTGCATTTAAGGATTTATGCCCCAAATTTGTATTTGGCATATCACTATATCACAGTGGAGGTTATTTACTAAAGGCAAGTCCACTTTGCACTACAAGTGCAAACTAAGTGCACTTGAAATTGCACTGAAAGTGCAATCGCTGTAGATCCGAGGGGGAAATGTAAGGAAAATAAAAAACAACATTTTAGCTTGCACATGATTGGATAGTAAAATCAGTAGAGCTTCCCCTCATGTCAGATCTACCCCTCAGATTTACTGGACTGCACTTTGCACTTGTAGTGCAAAGTGGATTTGCCTTTTGTAAATAACCCCCATTGAGTTTGTTTTGTTTTATTTAACATTAGGTTGTGATTTATTTAGCATCACATTTTTTTCACTTGGCATAGATAGAGGAGCAAGTGAGAGTTAAGCCTTATACACATGATTGGATTTTCATCTGGAGTTGTGTGATGACAGACTGTTTGCCTAAAATCCGGCCGTTAGTACGCTCCATCAGACAAATGTAGAAATGTAGGCTAAACAAAAAAACACACATAAGTATATAATACTAGAGAGGGGAATTTTTTACGGTTTACGCCACATCCTATAATAGAGAGAACAGAGAAGGGGTCCCCTGTGGGTTGGACTTTAAAGGCGTAGAATTTGTAACCCCAGATAAATGGAGATCAATATATATTGAAAAAGCGTTTATTACAAAAGATGTAGTACATAAAAGTAGTACATAAAAACAGTAGAAGATTTCACATATATAACAATATAAAACACCTGGAGACTGTTTCAACAAAACTTGGTGATACAATACAAGTTATGAATGCGTTTGTGTCATTTTCTCACACTGACGCGTTTCGGATATTAATGGTTTCCTCCTTCCTCAGAGGTGAGACTATAACACCATTCCTATTATATATAGAAAAATGTCAAAGTCAGGTGATATGTCAGAAATGCAAATCTTCATACAAATGATTACATCTACTGAATCAAAAAGATTCATACAAATACAAATGAAACATAGAACAAAACTCACATGGAGAGCACACCAAGTAACAAGACATTCCAGTAGGGTTAAAAGTAACGGCTGGAGGGAGGAGCTTCTTCACTTTACAACCTCAAAGGAGGTCGGTTGTATACCAAATATATATAGATGCCCATCAGCCAACTGAAGCTCAGTAATTGCTCCAACAGTTGGATATAGTGCGTCTATCCCAAATGGAGCGATCGTTTGGGGGGCGCCTGTAGAACACACTGGGGTCGGACAGTAAAAAGAGAGCCTTTAGTCAAATAAAAAGGATTTGTTACCTTATAGTGGTGTCACGCTGTTCGCTTCCTCCTCAGACTGACTGTTGCAGATTCTGAGTGGGGCGGACAGCGTATTTATATGTGTGTTCCAGCCCTGCAGCCAGCTGTATCAGATACAGCTGATTGCTGAAGGGCATGGAGACTGATGGAGGGTGTATTCCAGCCCTGCAACACACATATAAATACGCTGTCCGCCCCACTCAGAATCTGCAACAGTCAGTCTGAGGAGGAGGCGAACAGCGTGACACCACTATAAGGTAACAAATCCTTTTTATTTGACTTCTTTTATTCCCTATGGAATCTATGCTCCCCCTTTTTTTACCACACTAATATAAGTTTGCTGTTAGTTGTAAACTTCCTTATTTGACATCGCTGTCATTGTCTGACAATCCTAGATTATTATTTGGATACAATAATATAAAAGCCATTCATTTTTCCCCCTCTCTGCTTATGTATTTTTGCTGCAATCATTGCTCTCCCATAGAACTCTGAGGGACTTTTTTGCCCCACAGATATCTACTATTATATGAATTATCCAAATATGTATATTGTCATTTACTATTGAGACATATATTGAAATACAAAAATACATATACCTTTGGGGTGAGCCAGCATTTTCCTACTCACTATCTTAAATGCCTTTTTGACCATCTCTCTTTAGAGTCATCGGTCGACACTGTCCAACTTGGATATACTAAAACCAGTGGTATAACAAGCTAAGATTCACCGACAGGTATAGATCAGTGATTTTATATGCATTATCTACGTCACAAAAGTAATTACTTGTTAACCTGACACATACATACATGTTTTATCTCGTAGGGCTCTCTTTTTACTGTCCGACCCCAGTGTGTTCTACAGGCGCCCCCCAAACGATCGCTCCATTTGGGATAGACGCACTATATCCAACTGTTGGAGCAATTACTGAGCTCCAGTTGGCTGATGGGCATCTATATATATTTGGTATACAACCGACCTCCTTTGAGGTTGTAAAGTGAAGAAGCTCCTCCCTCCAGCCGTTACTTTTAACCCTACTGGAATGTCTCGTTACTTGGTGTGCTCTCCATGTGAGTTTTGTTCTATGTTTCATTTGTATTTGTATGAATCTTTTTGATTCAGTAGATGTAATCATTTGTATGAAGATTTGCATTTCTGACAGATCACCTGACTTTGACATTTTTCTATATATAATAGGAATAGTGTTATATTCTCACCTCTGAGGAAGGAGGAAACCATTAATATCCGAAACGCGTCAGTGTGAGAAAATGACACAAACGCATTCATAACTTGTATTGTATCACCAAGTTTTGTTGAAACAGTCTCCAGGTGTTTTATATTGTTATATATGTGAAATCTTCTACTGTTTTTATGTACTACATCTTTTGTAATAAACGCTTTTTCAATATATATTAATCTCCATTTATCTGGGGTTACAAATTCTACGCCTTTAAAGTCCAACCCACAGGGGACCCCTTCTCTGTTCCATCAGACAAATGTTGTTCAACTTTCCGCCAACAAATGTTGGATGGCAGGCTAGTAAATTTTCGGCAGACAACGATCTGTTGTCAGATTTTCCTATCGTGTGTACTCAAGTCCGTCACACAAAAGTACAAAATACAAACACGCATGCTCGGAATCAATACTCACCAAACACGACATTAGCAGAAGGTGCCCAAAGGGTGGCACTCAAGAGCTGAAATGCCATGTAGTATGTCACTACGTTTGTGTTTGTTGGCCGACAATTGTGTATTGTTTGTATGCAAGACAAGTTCACGGCACACGCCCTTCGGACAAAAGTCTGACGCTTTGTTGACCAACAATCCGATCGTGTGTACGAGGCTTTAGTCTTGTTAAGTTTGTTGGATTCATTTAAATGAACAGCGCTCCATTTATTTGTCTATACTCAGCTATTTTCTGTGTGTCCTTTTGGTGACCAGTGTTTTACAATGCAGTAAAATGCCGGTCACACCACAGTGAAAATACAGCCTAATGCCCCGTACACACGATCGGACTTTTCGACAACAAAACCGTGGATTTTTGTTCGAAGGGTGTTGGCTCCAACTTGTCTTGCATACACACAGTCACACAAATGTTGACCAACAATTACGAACGTACTGACGTACAAGGCGTACAACGAGCCGATAAAAAGGAAGTTCAATTGCCAGTACACCACCCTTTGGGCTCCTTCTGCTAATCTCGTGTTAGTAGAAGTTTGGTGAGTGATGATTCGTGCTTTTCAGCCTCGTGCTTTTCAGTTCATTTCTGCTTTTAAGGTTGTACTTGTCAGTTCGTATCTGTTCTTCAGTGCGTGCTTGTCAGGTCGTTTCTGTCTTTCAGTGCGTTCCACTTATAGTTCTGTTGTGCTTTTTTAAGGAAAGTTTCCCGCACATTTTTATTAAGTAATTTTTAACGAAGATATTTTTAAGATACAAGATCAATCTATACGACACAGTCTATATATGCGAAACTTGTTCACGGAGACGAGTGATCATACTTAATAGTCACATTTATTGGTTGACAGAAAACAAATATTTACATGAAATTAAAATACAGATTGCATTATTATTTGAACATTTGACAATTAATGGAAATACCCTCAAAATGGGCGTAATAGTACCTTGGACACAATATCACCATGAAAACTTCTTCAGTAGAATCAATAACCTTATATTTGACAATTTAACAGAATGTCTGTATTTCACACACCCAGCCGTTACTATGCTGCAGGTAAGTAACGTTGAACAATTCGAAACAAATTAGACATTTGTTTGTCAATAAAAAGCAACTATGCAAAAAGTAATATATAATAAAAATTGAATATTAGAGAAAAAAAAATCTAAAAGGCGGTTATTGATTCTGGAGAATGATTATCAATACTAGAATATTCAATACATCAATAATTAAGAGAACATACCAGATAAAATCAACATATTATATTTACCCATTCCAAAATGGCTATTAGTCTGGACTTAAGATAGCTACTGGGTTCAGGAATCTCCTTGGAGGTTTAAAGTATATTTCCAGGCATGGCTGTCAGTCTATCTGGGAAGATGTTTCTCCCAGTGTCCCTTCCCCAGGGTGGGTCCCTGAGCTCTCAGGTTCCCCTGAGCTGTCTCTTTCACTATCTTTCTAGCTTCTTAAATACCCTCTCACACAATAAGATTATAAAATTTGTAATATGTTCAGCCCAAAAGGTATGTGTCTTTTTCCTATTGGCCTAAATGTTTTTAATGTAATTGCGCCTTCAACCACCAGGGGTCTCACATGTGTTTTGGGGCTGCTCTGTAAAGTAATATATTTTATTTTATACTGGATATCATACCTTAGTGAAAATATCTATATCTTTAGTATTTGGGAATTCAACTAACCCCATACTATCAAATTGCCTAGCATAATTATTGATCAATCACTTGCATAAAATGGTGATATATATGCATATCATTGTATATCTGCAAATTTAGTCCATTTGAAAAGGACACAAGTTATATGTATATATATATATATATATATTAATCAACATCACATACAGTTTTTATCTATCTGGATACCTGTATAATTTGGGTATCCAATCAATATTTGTTTATCTAAGCATTTCAATTCTAATACATTCATATCATAATCATATATTTGTCTTAATACTAATTTGTTCCTAAAACAATTCTATTAATAATCACCCTTTATTTATTATGTTTTCTTTATAACCGATTTCATCAATTCATCGGATACTAAAATGATAGTTTTCTTTTGTGACTTACAGATATCACATATACTATGAATTGACTGGTAACATCATGTTTTGAGATGAACTTTAGACATTCGGGTGAACAATCTCATGTTTATTCTCATTATTTGTCCTGTTGAAAAACAAACTTCACTTGGTATCCTAGTCATTGTCTTATGAGAAGCGAGGACAATACAGACTCCTTGGCTTTATTTATCTCTCACTTTCTGAGACAATGGGATATTTGTTCTGGTCATTCAGGTTTAATGTTGGTCATAGGTACATTCTATGTCTGGCCCATACCTTGCCATATATATTTGCATGTCCTTCCTTATTCATTCAAGGAGATAAGATAAGAGTTTTTCTGGTGTCTGTGACAAAAAGATCCTTTTGTTCAGGCAACATCTTGTTTCAATACAGGCTTGTACAATGTATATATTTGAGACTCGTAAAAGAGGCAACCAGTTCATCTGCTTTTCAAGAGCAAAAGTTAATTTCTATTTTTTTTGTTAGGCCTACTGAATCTCCCATCTCTGCCAGCGAATATTAGATATATTTCTTCATAAATTCACAACAGTTCGCTTCTGATTTTCAGTGCGTGCTTATCCGGTCGTTTATGATTTTCAGCTCGTTCTTGTCAGGTCCTTTCTGATTTTCAGTGCATTCTGGCAGAAGACGTTCAATTATTAGCCATGTTGCGGTTACGTTCTCATCTGAGAGTTCATGCTGCTGTTGGGCTTGGTGTTGGAGTTATTGCTGTGACCCAAGTCCAGTCCATGAACAGGGGGAGGAGGAGTTCTTGGACCAAGAATTGGTTGCTTAATCTTGACCAATTCTGTCATATGCCTTTGCTGCGGGAGCTCCAGGAGAGTAATCCTGATTATTTCATGAACTATCACCGGATGACGGACATGTCTTTCACCGTCTATTGGCTTTGCTGACCCCTTATATTACGAAGCAGGACACCTGCATGCAGCAAGCCATCTCTCCCGAGCAAAGGCTCGTCGCCATTATTCCAGAGACCTGTTCTGCCATAATTGAAGTCCTGCAGAAGGACTATATTAGGGTAAGTTTTATCCTTTAACATCACATTCTATGCATTCAATGTTTGCTAATGTATTGTATTAATTACCATGATTGTAATATGCTGGGAATGCCTTATTTGTCCTCATGCATGCTGTAAGTTTTTACAGCTCCTTTTTTGTCCTTCATGCATATTTGCCTTCACTAACCTCCCCAGCATGCTATCCTGGGCCCATACACACCTAGCCTAGTCACTTAACAATGTATTTTGTCAGCTCCATAGTAGTGCTTACCCTAAACACCCCCTAAAATGTGTCCAAATGTTATTGTTGTCCTTAAATTCAGTGCAAGAGGCTTTTTTTGGGGGCGGCCTAAACTCATTTGGAACCATCCGTTTCCCCTAACTGCTAAGTCAACTGATACCAATACTCTATCTGCTGACTTTGCCAAACCCATACACACTATACCTACCTCTTTTGTGTTCATATTTATGGATGAATTCACCAAAGCATGTAGTAGAGAGAGGTGGCACTGATAGGTGGCACTGATAGCTGGCAGTGATGGGCACTGATGGGTGGCAGTGATGGGCACTGATGGGTGGCAGTGATGGGCACTGATAGGTTACACTGAAAGGCAGCACTTGTGGGCATTGATAGGTGGCACTCATGGGCATTGATCAGTGGCTCTGGTGGACACTGTGGGCACTGGTAGGTGGCAATGGCAGGTGGCACTTGCAGGCACAGAGGAGGAGGCACATCTGCACATGTGCCTCCTTCCTCTTCGGGACCGATGTCCCTTGAGCATAAGCCAGTGATCGACTATCGGAAATTCTGGTCCGCGCTGTGGCCATCATTCGGCTAAAGAAATAAAAGTGAAATATTCCTTTTAAATATTGTACTTGGGGGGTGTCTATAGTATGCTTGTAAAGTGGCGTGTGTTTCCCATGTTTATAACAGTCCCTGCACAAAATGACATTTCTAAAGGAATAAAAGTCATTTAAAACTGCTTGCGGCTGTAATGTAATGTCGGGTCCCGGCAATATGGATGAAAATTATTGAGAAAAACGGCATGAGTAACCCCCCAGCCCATTACCAGGCCCTTTAGGTCTTGTATGGATATTAAGGGTAACCCTGCACCCAAATTAAAAAAGAAAAGGCGTGGGGCTCTGAACAGCAGTATAAAGGCGATCCCCGGGTTACAAACAAGATAGGGACTGTAAGTTTTTTTTCTTAAGTTGAATCTGTTTGTAATTTGGAACAGGTACATTTTTTAAGTATAGCTCCAGCCAAAAAAATAAATTTTTAAGCTTTTTGGATAACATAGGGAAGGGTTATCATCACCCCTGTAACATTTGTTTTGCTGTCTGTGCCCCTGTTCAGTAGATTTCACCTCACTTTCTGTCCCAATGACAATTGGATTTTGAAAATTTGGGTTTTTTAGGGAAACAAGGATTAGTGATAAAGCCTCAGTGGAGACACATTTTTCCCATATTAACTCTTACAGGAGAGAATTTCCCTTCCTAGGGGTAGATTTCACTTCCTGTTGTCTCCCTCCATTTGTAAGTAGGAGTCGTTTGTAAGTCGGATGTTTGAAAGTAGGGGACAGCCTGTATATACTATAAGGCCTGCCCTATATACTCTGCAGAAATTTGGGCCTTAGGTGTTGGTGGTACCAGAACACTGTAAGCCCTCACAGTTACTCAAGGTAGGCGCTGGAACAGGCCCTGCTGTGAAATATTATATCAAGAATTGTAATTACACGCCCCTGTTAAACAGGGGCAAAAAAATTGGGCTTTAGGCACAGGTGGTGGTGCCCAGAACCAGAAGCTATCAACATGAACATTGAGGAGGAATAGGATAGTCAGTCATTATAACAGGATAGTCACTCAGCATCAACATAGGCAGTCTTCAAGGGATCTCACATTCATAAAAAAATGAATCGGTTACATCAGGATCAGGTGCTTGGTAGCTGGTGATCCAAGACTGATTCATTTTTATGAAGGTCAACCAAGTCTGTGGACAGGCGCACTTTGTGATCGGTTACAAAGCCTCCAGCAGTACTGAATGTGTGTTCAGATAGAACGCTGGATGCAGGACAGGCCAGTAGCTCTATTGCATACTGTGCAAGCTCTGGCCAGTGATCCATCCTCAAGACCCAGTTGATTTTCGTTTGGAAAGGTCTCCAAGTCTGATCTTGCCCCAAGGTATTCCTGCACCATGTAAATCAGACGCTGGCGATGGTTGCTGGAACCGATCAGACCTTGGGGCTGCAGACTAAAAAATTGTCTGAACGCATCGGTCAGATGGCCATCTTCTCCATCGCTCCTTCTGTGGCTGACCGAAGCCTCAGCAACACGTTGTCCAGGAGGACCAGGAAATTGTAACCTCCAAGGTTTTGCAAACGCATTGCACAAACCTTTCTGCAAGGTCTCCAAAAGATGTTTCATCCTCTGCTCCCTCTGCGAAGGCTGGATAAGTTCTGCAACCTTACCCTTGTAACGTGGATCAAGAAGGGTTTTCAGCCAGTACTGATCCCTCTCCTTAATACCACAAATCCGAGGGTCCTTTCGCAGGATTTGCAGGATCAGGGAGGCCATGCAGCATAGGTTTGCTGAGGCATTCGGTCCAGAGTCCTCTGTGTCACTAAGGACGACATGATCCGCAGCCACCTCCTCCCAGCCACCTACAAGTCCATGGGTTTCTGGGGACTGAAAACGATCCCTTGAAGACTGCTGCTGATGCTGAGTGCCAGGCTCCACCTCCATGCTGACACAATCCTCCTCCTCTTCCTGTGTGATAGGTGGGCCTGCAGGAATACTGTCTGGATAAAGGGGGCCTTGAGAGGTAAGGAAGTCCTCCTCTTCTTCCCTCTGTTCTGCCTCAAGTGCTCTCTCCATTATTGCACGCAGCGTGTGCTCCAACAGGAAGACAAGAGGGATAGTATCACTGATGCATGTGCTGTCACTGCTCACCATCCTCGTGGCCTCCTCAAATGGTGACAGGACAGTGCATGCATCCTTGATCATTAGCCACTGGCATGGCGAAAAAAAGCCAAGCTCCCCTGACCCTGTCCTGGTGCCATACTCGCACAGGTACTCATTGATGGCCCTCTGCTGCATGTGCAGCCGCTGCAGCATTGCCAACGTTGAGTTCCACCTGGTCATGTCACAGATGAGGCGGTTCTTGGGCAGGTTGCATTCCTTTTGAAGGTCAACCAGCTGAGCACTGCCATTATATGACCGGCGGAAATGCCCACAGACTTTCTTGGCCTGCCTCAGGAGATCCTGTAAGCCCCGGTACCTGCACAAGAACTGCTGCACCACCAAATTAAGGACATGAGCCAAACAGGGAACATGGGTAAAGTGTCCCTGTCGGTGGGCAGAGAGGAGGTTGGTGCCATTGTCGCAAACCACCATTCCTGGCTGAAGCTGGCGTGGCATCAACCACCTCTGAACCTGCCCCTGCAGAGCTGCCAGAATCTTTGCCCCAGTGTGGCTCCTGTACCCTAAGCAGACCAACTCAAGCACCGCATGGCATCTTTTTGCGTAGCCCCTAGAATGCCTACGGAGCACTGCTGGTTCAGAGGACAAATCTGCACAGGAAGAGACCATAGAGGAATAAGAAGAGGAGGGGTGGAGGAGAGAAGTGTGGCAGAATCACCACTACCAGCATTTTGGAGGCGTGGTGGCAGAACAAGCTCCAACATTACTGCACCCTGTCCTGCATCCTTCCCAGCTAACAGAAGAGTTACCCAGTGTGCCATGAAAGAAAGGTAACGTCCCTGTCCATGCCTGCTGGACTGGAAGTCATCAGTAATATGCACCTTACAGCTGACTGCCCTGTCCAACGAGGCCAAGACATTGCCTTCCACATGCCGGTAGAGAGCAGGAATACAGGTACAATAGGCAGTTATCATTATGATCAGCCCTTTGCCTGTTTTTCTTTTCCAATAATTTTTATTTGAAATGAACAGAAAACCTTTGCCTGTTTTCTACATACTAGCTATGCATGACCAATTAATTTCTACAGACAAGTGCATTTTAGATTCATTTTGATGCGTTCATATAATAATTTACTATATGGTGACTGAAAAAAAAAATTATTTTTATTATATGACTAATAAAAATGTATATTGCACAAAGTGGTGCAGTAATTGCTTCTGAAAGGAAGGTGTTAAAGAAATACAGTGTGTTTTTGTGACTTGGGAAAGCTATAATACCAAGATAATTATTAAAATTAAGCTGCTGAATCACTACATTTCAAATTCAGTTCTGTAGCAATGTGTCTGGAAGGTCAAAGGATGAACAATCTATTTGCAATGAAAATCACACGGGTCATAGTTATCACTCATCTGGAAGTAAACTCGTCTACAAATTTGATTGACTATCTTCTAAACTGTGTTCCTCTTGCATCTAAAAGAGAGTCTATTAAATACAGGGCTTTTAAAAGCAGACTTGAAAGTGGCACGTAGGAAATCAGCTCAGTGGTACCGCAGTATTGTGCTTCCAGTTAATTAAAATTTTCTTTAACAATGATAGACTTGTGAATATATGTTTTGATGCAGATTTGAAAAGAATTAAAATATGTAAAAGAAGAATTGAATTATATTATCTGTCAATTTGCGCTTGTTATGCAGAATATGAATCCACAGTAATCTCTTTCATCTTCAAGTTTCGACGTTAAAGAAAAAATAGTCATTAAAAGTAAGGTACTTTCTTTGAAACAGATTGTGAAAAGTTAACATTTTGAAATGTTAAATATATTTGTGTGTGTGGACATGTACACACTATATAACACTCTATCTTATATAACATATCTTACTTACTAAACTTACGCATGAAATGAATCCCAAACATATAAAGTATAAACATACAGTACATTGAAAGCTTTTACAATGCTTATTCTCTGTTTAGTATTTTAGAAAAGCCAAACACTATGTGAATATGGCTTTTTTTGTTTTCTGTCCCTCTCTTGTAACATTAATAAAAAAAAAAAATACACCAGTAAACTATATTTCCGAAATGAAAGAAACACTTGCTATAGCCAATGAAACTTTCAATTCAAATATTCTGAAGCTTATGATTAACTACAGGGTGAGCAGGCTCCTGAACATTTGATGTACCATTTAGGAGCCTGACCACCCTACCTCTGTTATGCATGAGTCACCATTAGTAGAACATGTTTGTACCTGTGGCCCCTATTGGGATAATTTTGACCCTTTATTTTTCTGTTTACTTTCAATCTCATCTCATACTATTCTTCTTTTAAAAAAAATTCTTCCCTGCTCCAAATGAAGTCCTCTGCGCCCCTCATACCGTCTGGAGGTGGTGCACTTCATTTAATTAAAAAAAGAATTGTAAATCCTAAACATATGTGAAAAGATTGTTATTTTTGATAATTTCTTGCTACATCTTTTATCGATATTACGTTCAAATTGTAACCAACTTTACGGATGTCGATGTATTTTGTTAGCGATTTAATCGTTTGATGTGTTACTTAACTATGCTCAATAAAACCTTTTATTGGATTAAAAAAAAAATACAAATAACAAAGGGTGAAAGACATGTGAAAGATATAAAAAAATGTTAAAATGTGTGCCATGAGCACACACAGGGGGTTATTTACTTGAAATTGTAATGAAAGTGCACTTGGAAGTGCAGTCGCTGTAGATCCGAGGGGGACATGCAAGGAAAATAAAAAACAGCATTTTAGCTTGCACATGATTGGATGATAAAATCAGCAGAGCTTCCCCTCATTTTTAGATCTACCCCTCAGATTTACAGCGACTGCACTTTCAAGTGTACTTTCAGTGCAATTTCAAGTGCACTTTGCACTTGTAGTTTGCACTTGTAGTGCAAAGTGGATTTTCCTTTAGTTAATAACCCCCTAAGTTTGCAAAATACAGTCACCAAAAAAAGGTTAAGATATGTTATCCATCTTGGATAAAGTAAGGGAGGGTTACAACCCCTGTCAGATTTTTCGCCATCTTTGTTTCTTTGCAAATATTTCCTTTTACATCCTGTCCCATACCCAAAGCAGAAATTAGAGAAAATCCCTGCAAACTAAGGGAATTCTTGGGGACCACCAGGTCACCAGAACTAGTGTCGTCATTAGAAGATTTCCCCTCTATTACTTTTCTGGGGACAAACCAAAATTTTGGATATTCTTTTACTTTCAATGATAATGGTATACAGGACAAAAAGGACAAAAAGAGAGGGGGGATCTCCCTAATTGGGGCACAGACAGCAATAAAAACTGACAAGTGTTCTAATTCTCTCTACTCTATCCACAACTAGAAGAAAACTTTTGTCTTTAGTTATACTTTAAAGCTGTAAAGCCTAATGTTGGGCATTTAAAAACATAAATTAAAAGAACACCTAGCAGTAATAAAACAAAAACGCAGCCCTTACCTTCAGTCTGGAGCTGTGCCCTGCAGTACTTTGTCATAAGATGTTCTCAGTCTTCTGGATTGAACAACACGCAGGTTCATTCAACCCTGAGGGAGTGTACACCCTTCATTCCTATTGTATTGATGCAGAGAGCAGCACTGACATCATACATTAGCACATCTCTCTCAATCTCTGAGGACCAGCTAGTAAAGTAAAAATGCAAGTTTATTAAAAAAAAGGAAACTCACATAGATTGGGGAAGCCTCCAGGGAGGCAATAAAGAAGTGCCACTTGTGATGATTTGTGAAGTGTTGAGTTGGGCTTTAAGAATTGTAATCCATGAAAGTATTATTAAAAATAAAACCTCATTGCAGGTTGTAAACCTGGGTTTCCCCTTACTTCATTTTTGTTTTCTCTCCCCATCCTGTGCACATCCTACACATTTTGTATGAATGTCTGGTTGACTTGCACATGGTCCTTCTGCAGGTTTGAGCAATAGTCATGCGACTTTGCTATAGACCAAACTATGCCAGCTAGTGTATTACCCAATGATTTTTAAAAAAAAACAAATGTCAAAAAGATATTCACAAACCAGCGTTATGGCTAAAGATGTTGAATAAAACAAACCCAAATTATAGTCAAGTTGAAAAAAAAAAACAACTCTTTGACCACCTCAATACTGGGCACTTTCATTCCCTTCCTACCCAGGCCAATTTTTAGCTTTCAGTGCTTTGAATGAGAATTACTCATTTCATTTTTTTTTTCACACAAAAAGAGCTTTCTTTTGGTGGTATTTAATCACCACTAGGGTTTTTATTTTTTGTGCTACAAATAAAAAAAAAAGAGAGGTTTTTCTTAGTTTCTGTTATAAAATTTAGCAAATAAGTAATTTCTCTTCATAAACGTTAAACAAAATTTATACTCATGGGTGTCCGCAGGTAGGGGCAAGGGGGGTCAAGTGCCCCCCCCCTGGAATCAAGGATCAGATCTTAAATTCAGCACAGTTGTGTCATTATCGGGGTGCGGGCAGCCTGCACCCGGGTGCCACCTGCCAGTGGGGTGACACCATCAAAGTGCTGTCAAGCCCCCCCATCAGTGTAGTGTGACTTCAGGCTCTTTTCCCTGCTCAGTCCATCAGAGAACTCAGCGGCGCTGTGACAGGAGAAAGGCGAACTGCAGGCTATCAGAGGTTTCCCCCGCTCGCCCCCCCTTTCTCCTGTCAGGGAGAAGAGAGAGCGGCTCTCACCCAGCTTCCTGCTGGCTCCGTTCCTTCCCTATTGGCCATAACTGAGGGCCAATCAAAGGAGACTAGGAGAGGAGAGCATCATGGGACATGTAGTCCCAAAGATTGGCGGCCCCATTTTCCACAGAATGGAGGCTACAGCTCGATCAAGAGAGAGATTGAGAGACTGCAGCCTAGAGAAAAGCTGAGGGAGAGAGTGCTACAGGACAAAGAATGAGAAGTGTGCTGGGCGGAAGCCAGAGAGAGAGCCACGCTGCCCAGCGCCACCAGAGAGCCACGCTGCCCAGCACCAACAGAGAGAGAAAGACTGAGCCACTACCAGGGTACAGACATGCTACACTACTGACCAAAGTCGCCCCCGAGGAACCCAGAGTGAGCAATCTTCCAGCCGGAGGGATCACTGCTGTAGTTTCGCTGGGTCTGGTAAGAGGGCCTGTTGGCCATTATCCATTACTTATCCTAGGGACTGTACTACGCCTGCAGTTTCTGACCATGATAATGCGATAACGACATTGCCGAAAAGGTGTGGTGCATGGGTGACCCTAAAATGATGCCCCCCCTTGAAAAAAGTTCTGCGGACGCCCATGTTTATACTGCTATATTTCATTGGTAAAAATAACCCAAATCTGTGTATATTATTTGGTCTGTGTGAATGTTATAGAGTCCACAAGCTATGATAGCGATCATAGAAAATTGATCACAACTGATGTACTGATGGCCTGTCTCCTGTCTTGGGGCCCTAACATGTCAAGACAGTACAAATATTCCCCAAATGAACCATTTTTGGAAAGTAGATAGTCCAGGATATTTAGAAAGAGGTATGAAAAGTTTTTGAAGTTGTAATTTTTTTCCCACAATTCTTTGGAAAATGAAGAAAATGAGGAAAACAAAAAATTCATAATAACAAGTTATTTCTCACACATGGCAGAGGCATACTTGCAACTACACCCCAGAACACATTCTGCTACTCCTGAGTAGGGATGAGCCGAACACCCCCGTGTTCGGTTCGCACCAGAACCCGCGAACGGACCTAAAGTTCATGCGAACATTAGAACCCTATTAATTACAATGGATGCGAACGTTTGCGAACGTTCAAAATCAAAAGTGCTAATTTTAAAGGCTAATATGCATGTTATTGTCATAAAAAGTGTTTGGGGACCTGGGTCCTGCCCCAGGGGACATGTATTGATGCAAATTTTTTTTTTTTAAACGGCCGTTTTTTCAGGAGCAGTGATTTTAATAATGCTTAAAGTGAAACAATAAAAGTGTAATATTCCTTTAAATTTTGTACCTGGGGGGTGTCTATAGTATGCCTGTGAAGGGGCGCATGTTTCCCTGTGCTTAGAACTGTCCCTGCACAAAGTGTAATTTTTGCAGGAAAAAAAGCTAATTAAAATCACTCGCGGCTAATAAATTGACGGCTCCCGTAACACAGAGAACAGTCATTCATTGAAAGTCCTGCTGTCCTCCTCTTTATTTTATCAAGGTCTTTTTTTAAAGTTGCTATATCCTGTTGTGAAGCTATTACCCTGATTAGCTTTGTGTCATCAGCAGGCTACTTATACCAACCTCAATATCATTTATGAACAGGTTAAACAGGATTGGTCCCAGAACAGAGCCTTGGGGTACCCCACATTATGATATTATTATACACGATTCACATACAACTATTTATCACCACCCTATGGACGCGCTCTTGCAACCAGTTTTCTATCAATGTATAATACATATACTATTGTCAATGTCAACAGACCTCAATTTAAATTAAACATTTATAGGGTACTGTATCCAGGTTGGTCTGGCTAAAGTGATTTTTCATACAAAAACCAATCAGTGTTCCCTGCTAATCATAAAATAAAATCCACCTTGATATAATCATATAAATGAACTATCTTAAAAATCAAACTTGTGCACATTGATGTAAACAAATCATTGCATGTGTAAAATATGCATATATAATAATGATACCAAGACACTATATCTGTGCCAAACGTGACACTGTTTAAAAGACAATGAATAGATAAAAAAATCAACATAAAAAATATAGATACAGTATATAGGTGCAGTCCATGTGATTTTGTGAAGTACAGGGGTTGATTTACTAAAGGCAAATCTACTTTGCACTACATGTGCACTTGGAAGTCTTGTGCAGTCACTGTAGATCTGAGGGGAAGATCTGAAATGAGTGTAAGCTCTGCTGATTTCATCATCCATCCATGTACAAGCAAAAATGCTGTTTTTTTATTTTCCTTGCATGTCCACCTTAGATCTACAGTTACTGCACCTACAAGTGCATTTTCAAGTGCACTTGCAGTGCACTTTGTAGTGCAAAGTAGATTTTCCTTTAGTAAATAAATACCTGTATTTCTTCAATAAGGCATGGGCCTTTAAGAAAAAAAATTGTAAAGCAAAAAATTTAATGAGCCCATGTGCAATTAATATATTGTATGTAAATATTGTATACATAATCGCACAAAAGTGAGTACACCCCTCACATTTTTGTAAATATTTTATTATATCTTTTCATGTAACAACACTGAAGAAATTACACTTTGCTACAATGTAAAGTAGTGAGTGTACAGCTTGTATAACAGTGTAAACTTGCTGCCCCCTCAAAATAACTCAACACACAGCCATTTTCCCTCCCCGGTTTCATGTGACTCGTTAGTGTTGCAATGTCTCAGATGTGAATGGGGAGAAGGTGTGTTAAATTTGGTGTTATCTCTCTGATGCCCTGTACACACGGTCGGAAATTCCGACCACAAAATCCGTCAAATTTTTTCCGACGGAGTTTGTCCGACACTGGTGTTGCATACACACAGTCGGACAAAGTTGTTGGAAAATCCGATCATCCTGAACGTGGTGATGTTTGTTGCGTACGACGGGACTACGTAGAGGCTAGTAGCCAATAGCTTTGGTCTTGTAATGTGATCTGAGCATGCGTGGCACTTTGTCCGTCGGAATTCGTTACACACGATCGGAAAAAGTCCGATAGGACTTTGTTGTCGGAAAATTTGAGAGCAGGAGATAAAACTTTGTCCGTCGGAAAATCCGCCGGAAAAAGTCCGATGGAGCTTACACATGGTCGGAATTTCCGACAACATTGTCCGATAGGACATTTTCCGACGGAAAATCCGACCGTGTGTATGGGGCATTACTCTTTCATACTGGTCACTGGAAGTTCAACATGGCACCTCATGGCAAAGAACTCTCTGAGGATTGTTGCTCTACATAAAGATGGCCTAGGCTATAAGAAGATTGCAAAGACTCTGAAACTGAGCTGCAGCAAGGTGGCCAAGACCATACAGCGGTTTAACAGGACAGGTTCCACTCAGAACAGGTCTTGCCATGGACAACCGAAGAAGTTGAGTGCATGTGCTCTGCGTCATATCCAGAGGTTGTCTTTGGGAAATAGACGTATGAGTGCTGCCAGCATTGCTGCAGAGGTTGAAAAGGTGTGAGGGTCAGCCTGTCAGTTTTCAGACCATATGCCACACACTGCATCAAATTGGTCTGCATGGCTGTCATGCCAGAAGGAAGCCTCTTCTAAAGATGATGCACAAGAAAGCCTGCAAACAGTTTGCTAAAGACAAGCAGACAAAGGACATGGATTAATGGAAACCACCGCCTGTGGAAGGGAATTCCACATCCTTGCCGCTCTTACAGTAAAGAACCCTCTACGCAGTTTAAGGTTAAATCACTTTTCTTCTAATTTTAGTGAGTGGCTATGTGTCTAATTAAACTCCTTTCCGCAAAAACGTTTTATCCCTATTGTGGGGTCACCAGTATGATATTTGTAAATTTAAATCATATCCCTTCTCAAGCGTCTTTTCTCAAGGGAGAATAAGTTCAGTGCTCGCCACCTTTCTTCATAACTAATATCCTCCAGACCCTTTATTAGCTTTGTTGCCCTTCTTTGTACTCACTCTATTTCCAGTACATCCTTCCTGAGGACTGGTGATCAGAACTGGACAGCATACTCCAGGTGAGGCCAGACAAAAGTCTTGTAGAGCAGGAGAATTATCGTTTTATCTCTGGAGTTGATGCCCTTTTTAATGCATGCCAATATTCTGTTTGCTTTGTTAGCAGCAGCTTGGCATTGCATGCCATTACTGAGCCTATCATCTACTAGGACCCCCAGGTCCTTTTCCATCCTAGATCCCCCAGAGGTTCTCCCCCCAGTGTATAGATTGCATTCATATTTTTGACACCCAAATGCATTATTTTACATTTTTCTACATTGAACTTCATTTGCCATGTAGTTGCCCACCCCATTAATTTGTTCAGATCTTTTTGCAAGGTTTCCACATCCTGCAGAGAAGTTATTGCCCTGCTTAGCTTAGTATCGTCCACAAATACAGAGATCAAACTGTTTACCCCATCTTCCAGGTTGTTTATGAACAAATTAAATAGGATTGGTCCCAGCACAGAACCCTGGGGGACCCCACTACCCACCCCTTTTCCATATTTGTAAAGTTTAATTACCTTGTTACACAGGTCTTTTGACTGTTCTTTTCTACCTCCTCATGGCTCAGTGTCTAGCCTGCTTAGTGCATCCATGTGAGAGCTAACAAACTCATTGACTATTTATACACAGACACTAATGCTGATTTAAAAAAGCCACACATGTGGGAAATTAACCTGTAATTGCCATTTTAACGTGTGTGTTCCACCTTCTGTGTCTATACCGAGGCCAAACATTCCAGGGTATGTACATTTTTATCAGGGCCATTTGGGTGATTTCTGTTATTATGATTTAAAAAGGATCCAAAAAACTATGTGATAATAAATGGCTTCACGTGATTGCTATCCTTAAATAAAGGACAGTTTTTTTGGCATGATCAGTCATATTTTCAATATTAATGCCAAAATGTCACAATTTCTGCCAGGGTATGCAAACTTTTGAGCACAACTGTATATCCTTAACAAAAACATTATGGTAGTTGTAATGTCTGGACAGGAGAGGGGTAAAAGTATCTGGTACTGAGGTGATTAATGACAATTTTCTTGTTTTTTATGTGGTGTTGTAATTGATAATACGTAACTACCTCAGCTGTTGTACTGTTTTCTGAAATTTTGCTGTTGTGATAAAGTTATTCTATTGACTCCATTTACTATATCATACATTAGGTACAGACAAAATCATTGGCAGGGGTTAGGCAAGGGCCAGACTACCAGGGTCTACATTAAGTAAATGTAAAATGTAAGATAAAAGAGTTGCACAAGCAGATATATCCTGCAATGAGCTACCAAATTGCAGGTAAGGTGCCTTTTTAAAAAAGCATGGGCCAGCCAAAACATATCTAACATACACTTGAATTCACGTTGTAAGAGCAGCTAGAGGAGGATCCTAAAAAGGCTTCAATGGGGAAATCTAAATTAAAGCTTGAAAAGGCAGGTGCATTTTTTATGCGGTTTTGTCAGTAAGAGTTGTATACATACAGCATGAGCATTTTGGAAAGCAAGCACACCAAGGTATTTTGTAAGAGGCATAATGAGTCTTTTGAAAATTTAATTTTTTGACACACATTTTTGGAAAATGCAGGTAAGAAAATTAAAATGTATGTATTTTATTTTTTTTAATAAATTTCTCAAGTAATACAATATTTCTAATGTACAACATAGGCATACTTATGCCGCGTACACACGGTCGGAATTCTCGTTGGAAAAAGCTCTGATGGTTTTCCCGTCGTAATTCCGACGGAACTTCGCTCAAACTGTCTTGCCTACACACGGTCACACCAAATTCCGATGGTCAGTAACACAGCGGCATAAAACATGTTTGACAGCACTATAAAAGTTTAATGCCTCCGAGCATGCGTTGGAATTTTGCGTGTCAGAATTGCATACACACGATCGGAAAATCAGATAGAAAGGTTTTCCGTCTGAAAAATTGAGAACAGGTTCTCAATCCAAAGTCCGTCGGAAATTCCGACAGAAAAAGACCGATGGGCATACACACGGTCGGAAAATCTGATGAAATGTTCCCATCGGACTGTTTCCATCGGAAATTCTGACCGTGTGTACGTGGCATTAGAATTACACCCCAAAACACATTCTGCTACTCCTCCCAAGTATGGGGATACCACATGTGTAAGTTTTTCACACAGCCACACAGAGGTGTCCAAGGAGCACCTTCTGACTTTGTAAGATCCTTAATTTATGCATCTAATTTGCTGACTACCTACCAAAACTTTGGAAGCCCTAAAGCACCAGGACAGAGGAAACACCTAAAAATGTATAATTTTGGAAAGCAAACACCCCAAGGTATTTTCAAAGAGGCATAGGGAGTCATTAGAAGATTACATTTTTTTCCGCAAAGAAAGTTAAATTTTTTACACAAAGTTATCAATTTAATACGTTATTTCTAACCTACAGCATGGGCATACTTCTGCTACTCCTTCTGAGTATGATGATACCACATGTGAGACTTTTTCACTGTCTGGACTAATTATGTGCCAGTCATTGTATCTTGTGTATCACACAAATCAACCAATTGTATTGAAACTAATTTACTATAATGATTGCCTCTATATGAGTGGGCAGGAAATATAGCTCAGTGTTATTTATTACCACCTATAGCAGTCCCAGTGCCGAGATGCCGAGAGCGGTCTGCCTTTGCAACTGCGCGCACCCCGTCCCCCGGAGGTGATACAGGGAGCAGGTGGCACGCTGATGACCCTGTGCATGGTGATAAACAGTCCCAGAGGTAGCAGGGAATCAGGTAACAGAAATAGGCAAGTCCGTGAAACAGGCCAAGGTCAGATCCGTGAAATCAGGCAAGGAAGTCCGTAAGGCAGGCCAAAAGTCAAATCCAGGAAATCAATCAGAGAGTCCATGAGGCAATCAGGAGAGGTCCGTTAAACAAGCCAAGGGTCAAACGAGGATGAGAGCAGCGTAGTCAGGGACGGTCCGGGTCAAAACAGGTAATCAGGCAAACAGCAGGTAACAGGCACAAATGGGAAGCTGACAACAAACCAGCAACCCGTTTGGGCGCCAGTGCTGTCTAAAATAGCCACGCCATAGCGTGTGCGCGCCATCGCGCACACCCGTGCGCCAATGCTCACATCCGCGAGCCAATACGCGCATCCGTGCACTATCGCGCACACTCGCGAGCCACTGCGCGCACACGCGTGCGCGCAGCAGCATGGCGAGCATGAGAGGCCAAAGTCCATCTCTGACAGCCATGTTCACTAGCTATGAAGTAAAGGAGGCTAAAGAAAGGAAGAAGAAAATTGTTTATTTGGATCCAGGAGTGCAGTTGTCCACAGTGGATGGCTGGGAACGTCATTTGGACGTGCAGATGGGTCAGTGCAGGCACAGGCAGAGATATAGTCAACATATGGGCAAAGGATTGGTCCAGGCAACAGGCAGAAATGTGGTCAATAGACGTGCAGAATGGAAAAATGTGTTCTGTTTTGTGTCAGATAGATTTGTTATGTTACTAATTTAGTTTAGTTATGAAATTAGTTTAGTTTGGTTTCGGAATTCATTTAGTTTAGTTTTCTTTAAAATTAATACAATTTTTCTTAAAATTTGTTTTGTTAATTCATTTTCTAACAAATTCCAACTTTTCAGAACAATTAGAATTTGGATCAGTCGAAAAATGATCAATCGATTCTAATTCTGTGTGAAGAAGCCGGCCACCCCCGTCCTTAACAACCATGATCATTGCCCGACAAAAGAAAAATGTTAAAAAAATGGGATGAGTCCCCCCCAGTCCATACTAGGCCCTTTGGGTTTGATATGGGTTTTAAGGGGAAACCCACACCAAAATTTAAATAGTCCAGTGTTACCATAGTGACAATGCACTACTCTGGGAAGGTGATCTGGATTTTTTTACTGTTTACAGTGTAATTACTTGCTAATTGAGGTAGGGAGAATACGGTATGGGAGCACGTCCATAGATTCCCCCCAGAACTGGACAACCACCCTGAGGCCGTACATTCACTATATGGTGGGCGGGTAATAGTTAAAAAATATTAATTTTATTTATACAAAAATACAGAAACACGTGTATATAATGTAATATGTCGCAGGTTGAGACTGAGGCAAAACTTATCCCAAGGCCATACTGCTGACAAATATAAAGATCCACTCAAAAACCTTTAGGAAAAAAAGTGGTTGTAACCCTAAAAAACTGTTTCACTGGCAGCCCTCTCCTTTATCTGGCGATAACCCACTCTATAAGTGTTTGTTTAAAAAGAAGCCTTTAACCACTTACCCACTGGGTACTTAAACCCCCTTCCTAACCAGACCAATTTTCAGCTTTCGGTGCTCTCACACTTTGAATGACAATTACTCTGTCATGTAACACTGTACCCAAATGAATTTTGTGTCCTTTTTTTCACACAAATAGAGCTTTCTTTTGGTGGTATTTAATCATCGCTGGGTTTTTTAATTTTTGCGCTATAAATCAAAAAATACTGAAAATTCGGTAAAAAAATAAATAAAAATTCTTTGTTTCTATTAAAATTTATTGCAGAGTATTGGCGAGTATTGGCGAGTATTGGCAGAGTATTGCAGTGTTGCAGTGTTGGCAGAGCGTTGCACAGTGGTTGCAGAGCGTTGCACAGTGGTGGCAGAGCGTTGCACAGTGGTGGCAGAGCATTGCACAGTGGTGGCAGAGCATTGCACAGTGGTGGCAGAGCATTGCACAGTGGTGGCAGAGCATTGCACAGTGGTTGCAGAGCATTGCACAGTGGTTGGTTGCAGAGCATTGCACAGTGGTTGCAGAGCATTGCACAGTGGTTGCAGAGCATTGCACAGTGGTTGCAGAGCATTGCACAGTGGTGGCAGAGCATTGCACAGTGGTTGGTTGCAGAGTATTGCACAGTGGTTGGTTGCAGAGTATTGCACAGTGGTGGCAGTGTATTGACCAGCGCTGTGGGCACTACACATCCAGCCCACAGCGCTGGTCCCGTTTCTCCCCCTCTCCGCTTCTCTCCTCTCTGTACCGATCGGTACAGAGAGGAGAGGGAGGAACCGGCATCATGACGTGACGCCGGTTTGTGTACATGTGATCGCTCCGTCATTTGACGGAGCGATCACGTGGTAAACGGCCGTTTACCGTGATCCGTGATGCGCCGGGTCCTCGGGACCCGGCGGTCACAGATGTTCCCGAGTGCGCGCCCCAGGGGGCGCGCGGGAGCAAGTTTCTGGGAGGACGTCCGTAGGACGTCCTCCCAGGATAAGCCGACCGTGCTGTAGCCGTCTTTTGACTATAGCGCGGTCGGCATGTGGTTAAATACCTTTTTGCAGTTATCTTCAGGCCGGTCACGTGACTCCCGGGCCACTCTGCTACTATGATTCAGGGTTACAGCGAGAGGAGCCGCGATCTCCCTTTGACGTCGGCTGGGAGTCACGTAACCGGCCTGAAGATAACTGGAAAAGGTACTTAGAGGCATCTTTTTTTAAACAAACACTGATAGTGAGTTATGACCAGAATAGAAACTGCAACGGACTCTGTACCAGACTTTTTCCCCCTGATAACGGGCCCACATATATGTGAACCCAGCCTTAACCTGTGCTCGGCCGGACACTGATAGAAGTCATAAGACTTATATATACTGCTGATGAGAAATGGTATTTAGCAGTTTATAATTCCTAAAATAATTGCATTTCCATTTTCTGTGTACTTGGAGACCAGATATAGTGAATGCAGGGTCCTGGGTTTAGTAACACTTTACTACACATTGTCATTTATATAGATGGTAATGAACATCCCTAAGTGACAGTTTATGCATCTTAGAAGGAACTGCAAAAGAGTGGAAGATTACAGAGAAGAATTAAAGCTATTAACCTCCTAGTTCATGGAAAAAAATACAAAAAAAGGAACAAGTCATGTGCTGAGGAGGCAC
This sequence comes from Lithobates sylvaticus, assembly GCA_028564925.1. Taxonomy (NCBI): domain Eukaryota; kingdom Metazoa; phylum Chordata; class Amphibia; order Anura; family Ranidae; genus Lithobates; species Lithobates sylvaticus. The sequence goes on along the minus strand of CM053028.1, from coordinate 239,802,878 downwards.
TCATGGGGGCACTCTCCAGAGCTGGGCTGTGTGCAGCCATAGACACACACAGCGTGGCTCAGCCATAATACCCTTACTCCCTCCTTACATGATCTGACAGTAGCAGGAGCCTATGATGCCCGCTGCTGCCTGTGTCTCCTCTGATACCAGGAAGAGAAGCAGTGGTAATGCAGCTGGGACAGTGCTGGATCAGTGAGAGGAGTCAGGTAAGTGTTTAGGGATGGGGGGACAGGTAGTGGGCATTTTTTGTAATCTTTATGCATAGAATGCATTAAGGTAAAAATGCCTAGACTTTAGAATCACTCTACTAATGTTATTTTGTTACACTTTTTTTTATATATTAAGTTATCCATTAGTGTGGGCGCTGCTTTGAGTAAAGTGTTACTTCAGCTTTATACCTAAATATTGCATCTCTTGTTTTTAGGATCATTTTAACGTCCATTCTTATTTATCCTTTGTTCTCCTATGAAAGGTGTTCATAGAGGGGCTTGTAGTAAAGAATGATTGGCATTGAGCTTAATTTACAATCAATATGATGAGTTCACAATTGGTTTCCCCATGATTGACCCAGTGAAGTTTTGCAGAATAATGAAATGAGTTATGCCAATCACAGAAAAAAGCTATCAGTAACCATCAATCTTTCCGTCAGTATGAATAGTGTTTAGCTGTACCTAGAATGTTAAAGTTCTTCAGCTGCACCTGGAATATTGACATGAAAACATCATATTGGGATGGAACATTTAAAGTACAACCACTGCTCATTTGTCTCCTCTACCCCTCTGCTGCCACAATTGGCACCGTTTGGGGGGAGGGTGGACAGGATACCTGTCTTTGACAGGTATCCTGTTACCACTTCTGGAGGTCCGCGCCACGGCCCCTGACATCACCGTGGGGCTCTTTCCTCCTCCCCCTGTCACCAGGCCAGTAGGAGAGAGAAGCGGGGGCCTTGCACATGCGCAGTAAGGTTCCCGATGTGAAGCTGCAAGGCTACACTGCCGGGTTCCCTTACCCACAATGGCGGCAGCAGCACGCGAAGTTGATGGAAACATCAGCTGTGGTGCCAACATCGCTGGACTCCAGGACAGGTAAGTGTCCTATTATTAAAAGCCAGAAGGTGCAGTATGTGTAGCTGCTGGCTTTTAATTATTTTTTTAGGGCTGGACCTCCGCTTTAAAGTGACAATAAAGTGATTACAAAGTCTTGTTTTTTTCTATAAAAATAACAAACATGTTATACTTATCTGCTATGTGCAGTGGTTTTTCACAGAGCAGCCCAGATCCTCCTCTTCAGCGCTCCTGGCACCTCCCTGCTACTGAGTGCCCCCACAGCAAGCAGCTTGCTATGTGGGTACCGGAGCCAATCAGAAAGGGAGAGTCCCAGGCACCCGAGTCTCTTAAGCAACTTCACTGGATAGGAATGGGCTCATGTAAGTATTAGGGGGGCTGCTGCACACAGAAGGCTTTTTATCTTAATGCATAAAATGCATTAGGATAAAAACCCTTCTGCCTTTACAACCACTTTAAAGCTTCGTTTTTTTTTTATTATTAACCACTTTACAACCGGCCTATAGCCGAAAAACGGCTACAGGGCGGTTGCTTAACTCTGGGAGGGCGTCATATGACGTTCTCCCGGAATTCCCCTCTTGCGCGCCCCCTGGGGCGCGATCACATGTAAGCAAACCGGCGTCATTTGATGACGCCGGTTCCTCTCCCCTCCTCTCTCTGTACCGATCGGTACAGTGTGAGAGGAGAGGGGGAGGGATCGGTGGCAGCAGTGCTGTGGGCGGGATCTGTAGTGCCCACAGCCTGCTCTGCCACCACCGATCCATCCATCCATGCTCAGCCATCCCTCCATACCCTGCAATACACAGCAATAGCCTGCAGTGTATTGCTGGGTATTGCAGGGTATGGAGGGATGGCTGAGCATGGATGGATGGATACCCAGCAGTACCCTGCGCTACTCTGCCATACCCTGCGCTACTCTGCCATACCCTGCGCTACTCTGCCATACCCTGCGCTACTCTGCCATACTCTGCCATACCCTGCGCTACTCTGTCATACCCTGCGCTACTCTGCCATACCCTGCGCTACTCTGCCATACCCTGCGCTACTCTGCCATACCCTGCGCTACTCTGCCATACCCTGCGTTACGCTGCCATACCCTGCGCTACTCTGCGATACTCTGCCATACCCTGCGCTACTCTGCGATACTCTGCCATACCCTGCGCTACTCTGCCATACCCTGCGCTACTCTGCCATACCCTGCGCTACTCTGCCATACCCTGCGATACTCTGCCATACCCTGCGATACTCTGCCATACCCTGCGATACCCTGCGATACCCTGCCATACCATGCTATACCCTGCAATACCCTTCAATATTCTGCAATACTCTGCCATACCCAGCGATACTCTGCCATACCCAGCGATACTCTGCCATACCCTGCGATACTCTGCCATACCCTGCGATACTCTGCCATACCCTGCGATACTCTGCCATACCATGCGATACCATGCAATGCTCGCTACGATCGAAGCCAGGGTAATTTTTTTATTTTATTTCAGGCTTTCCAGCCTAGAGGTGAGATGTGGGGTCTTATTGACCCCATATCTCACTGTAAAGAGGACCTGTAATGCCATATTCCTATTACAAGGGATGTTTACATTCATTGTAATAGGAATAAAAGTGATCAAAAAAATTTTTGGGGGGAAAAAAAGTGTCAAACTAAAATAAAGTAAAATTAACAATAAAAAAAAAAAATGTAAGGCGCCCCTGTCCCCGTGTGCTCGCATGCAGAAGCGAACGCATACGCAAGTCCCGCCCACATATGAAAACAGTGTTCAAACCACACATGTGAGGTATCGCTGCGAACGTTGGAGCGAGAACAATAATTTTGGCCCTAGAACTCCTCTGTAACTCAAAACATGTAACCAGTAAAAAATTTTAAAGCGCCGCCTATGGGGATTTTTAAGTAGCAAATTTTAGCGCCATTCCACGAGCGTCTGCAATTTTGAAGGGTGACATGTTGGGTATCTATTTACTCGGCGTAACTTCATCTTTCACATTATGCAAAAACATTGGGCTAAATTTACAGTTTTGTTTTTTGTAAAGCACAAAACTTTTTTTTCCCAAAAACACGCGTTTGCAACGACCGCCATTGTATTCTCTAGGGTCTTTGCTAAAAAAACATATATAATGTTTTGGGGTTCTATGTAATTTTCTAGCAAATAAATGATGATTTTTACATGTAGGAGAGAAATGTCAGAATTGTCCTGGGTGCTCCAGAACGCCTGATGGTGCTCCCTGCATGTTGGGCCTCTGTATGTGGCCACGCTGTGTAAAAGTCTCACACATGTGGTATCGCCGTACTCGGGAGTAATAGCAGAATGTGTTTTGGGGTGTAATTTGTGCTATGCATATGCTGTGTGTGAGAAATAACCTGCTAATATGACAATTTTGTTAAAAAATTAAAAAAAGATAAAAAAAATCTTGATTTTGCAAAGAACTGTGGGAAAAATTTACAACTTTAAAAAACTCACCATGCCTCTTTCTAAATACCTTGGAATGTCTTCTTTCCAAAAAGGGGTCATTTGGGGGGTATTTGTACTTTTATGGCATGTTAGGGACTCAAGAAATGAGATAGGCCGTCAGTACTTCAGGTGTGATCAATTTTCAGATATTGGCACCATAGCTTGTGGACTCTATAACTTTCACAAAGACCAAATAATATACCCCAATTTGTACTTATTTTTACCAAGGATATGTAGCAGTATAAATTTTAGCCAAAATTTATCAAGAAAAATTACAAATTTGCTAAATTTTATAACAGAAACGAAGAAAAATTCATTTTTTTACTGAATTTTTAGTCTTTTTTCTTTTATAGCGCAAAAAATTAAAAACCCAACGGTGATTAAATACCACCAAAAGAAAGCTCTATTTGTGTGAAACAAAAGGACAAAAATTTCATATGGGTACAGTGTTGTATGACTGAGTAATTGTCATTCAAAATGTGAGAGCACCGAAAGCTGAAAATTGGTCTGGTTATTAAGGGTGTTTAAGTGCCCAGTGGTCAAGTGGTTAAAATAACAAACATGTCATACTGACCTGCTCTGTGCAATTGTTTTGCACAGAAGAGCCATAATCCTCTTCTTCTTGGGTCCCCCGCCAGTGCTTCTGGTTCCTCCCCTGGCCAAGTGCCTACCATAGGAAGCCGCTTCCCAAAGGTGGTCACTTGTGCGCGGTCCTTCCTGCGCAGAGCTGCTTGTGTCTTTTCAAACACACAACTCAACTTGGCCCTGCCCCCAATCTCTGCTCATTGGTTTTGACTGACAGCAGCAGGAGCCAAAAGGGGAGTTGCTCTTAACCACTTCCGGACCGCCGCACGCCGATATACGTCCCAAATTTGAAGAGGGAAATCTTTGTTATGGCAGCAGCTAGCTGCCATAAACCTGGTATCCCCTTCTTCAGTGGGCGGTCCGGTTTCCGATAATAGTGGTCTCCATGGCGATTCGCCGCAAGATCACTTTTATCGGCCGCAAGAGAGGAGCCTCCCACCGCTCTCCAGTGCCCTTCACCACTTACCGGATCCGTTGGTAGCGGCGGAGGCGATGGATCCTTCTCTTTCCTGGGTATGGAGATGAGTGAGGGGAAGATTGCCCCCACCCGTCTCCATACCATTGCAGGGTGGAAACGACGTCAAAACGTCACTTCCGCCCATATCGCCTGAGATCTTTTTGACCCCAGATCTCATATTTAAGAGGCCATGTCATGCTTTTTTTCTATTCCTTGTAATAGGAATAAAAGTGACACAATTTTTTTTTAAAAGGACAGTGTAAAAAAAAAAAAAAAATGTTAAATAAATAATAATTTTTTTTCTTTAAATGCGCTCCGGAACAGGATCATTTGGTTATAGGTGCAAGTTGTTGAGGTTTGGAGTGGACATTGGTTGCAAACTCTGTTAACCACTTAAGGACTGGAAGGATTAGCCCCCTTAAAGCAGTTCTGCACACAAAAATTATTATTATTTTTTTCTAACAGTTTAAAATTTCATTCTTTCTAATGTCACACTCTATTTTTCTATGAAATCGTAACTTATAATAATAATGAACAGTAGTTTTCATCTTGCTTGTGGGCATTTGAAGCCCACAAGCAATCACTTCCTTGTTCCAGTAATGTGTACAGTGGTGTGAAAAAGTGTTTGCCCCCTTCCTCATTTCCTGTTCCTTTGCATGTTTGTCACACTTAAGTGTTTCGGAACATCAAACCAATTTAAACAATAGTCAAGGACAACACAAGTAAACACAAAATGCAATTTGTAAATGAAGGTGTTTATTATTAAAGGTGAAAAAAAATCCAAACCATCATGGCCCTGTGTGAAAAAGTGATTGCCCCCCTTGTTAAAACATACTATAACTGTGGTTGTCCACACCTGAGTTCAATTTCTCTAGCCACACCCAGGCCTGATTATTGCCACACCTGTTCACAATCAAGGCATCACTTAAATAGGAGCTGCTTGACACAGTAAGGTCCACCAGAAGATCCTTAAAAGCTACACATCATGCAGAGACCCAAAGAAATTCAGGAACAATTGAGAAAGAAAGTAATTGAGATCTATCAGTCTGGAAAGGGTTATAAAGCCATTTCCAAAGCTTTGGGAATCCAGCGAACCACAGTGAGAGCCATTATCCACAAATGGCGAAGACATGGAACAGTGGTGAACCTTCTCAGGAGTGGCCGGCCGCCCAAAATTACCCCAAGAGCGCAGCGACGACTCATCCAAGAGGTCACAAAAGACCCCACAACAACGTCCAAGGAACTGCAGGCCTCACTTGCCTCAGTTAAGGTCAGCGTTCATGCCTCCACCATCAGGAAAAGACTGGGCAAAAATGGCCTGCATGGCAGAGTTCCAAGGAGAAAACCACTGCTGAGCAAAAAGAACATCAAAGCTCGTCTCAATTTCTCCACAACACATCTTGATGATCCCCAAGACTTTTGGGACAACATTCTGTGGACCGATGAGACAAAAGTGGAACTTTTTGGAAGGTGTGTGTCCAAGTATATCTGGCGTAGAAGGAACACTGCATTTCAGAAAAAGAACATTATACCAACAGTAAAATATGGTGGTGGTAGTGTGATGGTCTGGGGCTGTTTTGCTGCTTCAGGACCTGGAAGACTTGCCGTGATAAAAGGAACTATGAATTCTGCTGTCTACCAAGAGATCCTGAAGGAGAATGTCCGACCATCTGTTCGTGTACTCAAGCTGAAACAAACTTGGGTTCTGCAGCAGGACAATGATCCTAAACACACCAGCAAGTCCACCACCGAATGGCTGAAGAAAAACAAAATGAAGACTTTGGAGTGGCCTAGCCAAAGTCCTGACCTGAATCCTATTGAGATGTTGTGGTATGACCTTAAAAAGGCCGTTCATGCTCGAAAACCCTCTAATGTAACTGAATTAGGACAATTCTGCAAAGATGAGTGGGCCAAAATTCCTCCAGGACGCTGTAAAAGCCTCATTGCACGTTCTCGCAAACGCTTGGTTGCAGTTGTTGCTGCTAAGGGTGGCCCAACCAGTTATTAGGTTTAGGGGGCAATCACTTTTTCACACAGGGCCATGATGGTTTGGATTTTTTTTCACCTTTAATAATAAACACCTTCATTTACAAATTGCATTTTGTGTTTACTTGTGTTGTCCTTGACTATTGTTTAAATTGCTTTGATGTTCCGAAACACTTAAGTGTGACAAACATGCAAAGGAACAGGAAATGAGGAAGGGGGCAAACACTTTTTCACACCACTGTATGTACCAGCATGCCTTGCTCGTTCCCACGCATCCTCAGTGGCAACTGCGCCAAGCGGCGTAATATCTCTGTTGCCATCACAATGGGTGGCGTCTTAGGAAGTTCCCGCCCCCGTTGTGATGTGAAGCGTCACGTCTGTTGAAATCCCGCGAGATTTTGCGAGATGACACGAGATCCCAGGAGACTGTGCGGCGGGGACAGGAAATGATGCGGATACCCGCAAAATCCCCACCCACAGCCGCAGCCAGATAACAAAGGGAATATACACAAGGCCACCGATCTAAAAGGTACGCTCAAAAAAAAAAAATGTCCATTGAGCACTCTGGGCTAGATTTGGAAACAAGTGAGCTTAACTAGAAGTGTGCAGAACCGCTTTAATGACCAGGCCATTTTTTGTGATACATCACTGTGTCTCTTTAACTGACAAACGTGCTCGTGCAACGCTGTGCCCAAACGAAATTGCAACCTTTTTTCCCACAAATAGAGCTTTATTTTGGCGGTATTTGATCACCTCTGCAGTTTATTTTTTTTGCGCTATAAACAAAAAAAAGACCGACAATTTTAAAAAAAAGCAATATTTTTAACTTTTTGCTATAATAAATATCCCAAAAAATTTAAAAAAAATATATTTCTTTTTTTTTGTTAAAAAAAATTGCAATAAGCATTAATTGATTGGTTTGCATGAAAACTAAAGCATCTACAAAATAGGGGATATATTTATGGCATTTTTATTATTTATTTTTTTACTAGTAATAGCAGTGATCAGCGACTTTTAGTGGGACTACGACATTGCGGCGGACAGAACGGACACTTTTAACACTTTTTTGGGACCATTGCATTTATACAGTGATCAGAGCTAAAAATAGCCACTGATTACTGTATAAATGTCACTGCCAGGGAAGGGGTTAACACTAGGGGTGATATCAAGGGGTTAAGTGTTCCCTAGGGAGGTGTTTCTAACTGTGGGGGCAGTGTAGTGACTGGAGGAGGAGACAGATCGCTGTTCCTAATCACTAGGAACAGATGATCGGTCTATCCTTCCTCGACAGAACAGGGATCTGCCTATTTACATTGACAGATCCTCATTCTGTCTCTCTTAGGAGCGAACGTGGGTGTGTGGCGGATATCGCCACCGCTGGCCTTGCGCATGGCGCAGATGCACCAGGAAATCAGGTGCAGAAAATGGCAATATGAGGTGGACACAGGGAGGTGCTAGCCAGCTCGTCCTGTGTCTATTAGTGGGGCCGGGCGGCAGAGCCAGTCATTCAGGTACGTGCAGGAGAAGAGGTAACACACAAGCAGTTGTTTGTGCTGTTACCTCTTATGTAGAACCTGGTTAGGCTCATTGAACAGCTGCGCTCTGAAGCAGCACTGCTCGGGCTGCAAGAGTTTGCAGAGCGGCTAGTGAAGATGTGACCTGGGGAAGGTAGGTTGCCCCCCCCACCCTACACGCCGCTCGCATGGAGGTCGCGGCCTCTGGCACGTTTTTAGGCCAGATCAGCATCCCAGGGCGAGCCGCCACCTAAGGAGTCCAGTCCCGGGCCCTCCAGGGCCCCAGGCTAAGTGGCATAACCCCGTTTCGGCCAGGGGGCCCGGGGAGGAGTCCACAGAAATGCTGAGCGGCAGCCAGGAGGGTGGCGTCCCTGTCCCCCTTGTGGCCTTGTGCAGCGATGGAGCAGGAGCCGGTGGCGGCAAATGAGGGGCCTTCAGCCCTGTGCGGCGCAGTAGCCAGTGTGGAGCTGGCACGGCCATCGTGGGAAGTAGCGGAGGCCGGGATGGGATGGCATCAGTAACAGAGCTGCATCTGCTGGCAAGCAGAAGGCCCCGCGTGGGCGGAGTTCGTGGAGAGCCGCGTGGACTGCTGGGCCCCGGTGGATGATGCTGCCTGGCCCCTTCCAGCTTCCACAGCATCCCCTGCTAGGCAGGAGGGCAAACGCTTGGTTGGAGATCTCACGGCCTCGGCTGCAGAAGTGCCTGGTGCAGCGGCGGGCCTGTCGGAGCATAGGCAGGGATCCGGAATGGCGGGTTTCACCTGGGCAGCCTGGTTCTGTTTCTTTGTCTATTGCTTCTACTGGTCTTTGTGGTATGTGAATCCCCCCCCAACCCCCCTGCTGTCCGCTTGGGTATTCAGGTTAGGGGTGGGTCAGTGGCGGTGCTGGTCTTGACGTCGGGTGTGGGGCTGGGGTCTTCGGGAGGGTTGGGCTACGGGGATGCGTTGCTGTAGCAATTATGGATGAGAGGTGTAGCGCTTTAAAAAAATTGGTGGTATTAAACAAAAAGTTTGTTGACAAATGTTGAGTAAATATACTGATTGAATTCAAAGTCCATCAATGTTGCATATAAGAATGAAGAAAAAAAGAGAGCCATCACCAACACCTGATAAAACTGACTCTTACCGCCAGTGCGTTCAACATACACAATGAGCCGATTTAATCAGGTCCTTGTATCCTCCTATTCATCAGACGTTTGGCTTAATTATAGCAAGGAATGCCTCCTTCATTGACCCATCAGATGCTAATAACCAAATCTCACAACTATATATAACCATATCGCACAGCAGCCACATAAATGGAATACAAGAAGAAATATTCTCATTGCGCAGACATCCGAATCAAGGTGAATTTATTTAATAAGAGGTAATAATATGAACTCACATGTAAAATACAGACAATAAGAAAGCATCCAGCACTTCCTACCTACGAGATAGCGGCCACTCCTCCGCCCACAACGCTACGTCACTCGTCCCTGGTTTAGGCCAGAGTCCGTATTTTGAGTTGGTCAGTTCTTTTCTGGAGTGAGTGGTCAAGGTTTTTCAGGGTCATTTATCGATTTTGCAATCTGGATTATTGGTTTGGTATAGGCCTTCCGGACGTACGGCCTTGTCTTATTTTGTTGGCCACTATTCAACATGTTTTTCCGTGTTTTTGGTGTTACGTTGGGCAGGTCAAGATGTAGAGTCCTGTGACGGTGTTTACCAAAAAAGTTGGGTATCATTATTGATCCTGATTTTATGGTGTGTCGGTTACCAAGTGATAGGCTGTAAGATCTCCGTGGGTTGGTGGCGGCCATGGCTCGCCGCGCTAAGGTGAAGTGTCAGGACTTGTAGCCATTGTTAGGGAAGCTCAACTTTGCGTGCCACATTATGCCGCGGGGAGGGTATTCTGCAAACGCCTGAACGGTGGCCATATTAGTTGGTGGGGTCTGCGGTGCTCGGGAATTTAATGTTATTGGAATTGTTCCCCATAGTGTTGGCAGTGGAACTTTGGGGTGGGTTGAGTAAGAACCGGAGGGTTCGTGTTCATTGAGATAACATGGGGGTGGTACATGCGTTTAACTCTCGGTCGGCATCGTCTTTGCTGGTAGTTTTCTCGCTTGCAGTGGGACACGTTCTGTTGGTTGGCACCAAAGGCGGAGCTGATAGGGGTCTTGTGCTCCAGTAGTTTATGGTAGCCTGTTCTGGCGCAGTGATGTCGTTGGTTCAGCGGGCGGTAGAGGAATCCACCTGGCGGTCTTACGAGCGCGCTTGGTGGGAGTGGCCTTAGCTGGTGAGTGACATTGGTGATTGTGCCAGCAGTGGCGATAGGCTCAATACGTTTCTTAAATTTTTGGGAGGAACTGTGAAGAAGGGGTGTCTGTTGGGTCCTGGAATTACAAGATGACTGTTTTGGCAATTTGTTTAAATTGGGTGGGTTTAGAACATTACCAAGGCTTTCATAGTGAGTTAAAAAAAAAAAAAAAATGCTGGAGGCCCCCTTCTCAACAGAAGAGGTACAGGAAGTCATTAAGAACCTCAGAAACTAAACGGCACGATGCAGCACATATGGTGGGAATACCCCAGAATACGCACTTTCTGGAAAAAAATATTCAATTTAATGGATAAGATAGTGGGAAAATAAAATACTTGGAAATTAAAAAAAATGAAAAAATTATAATCTTGACCTAGGAGGACGAAATTCAAATGGAGTAGGAGGTTGAGGTGGCGGTGGATGTGGCGGTGTAGGTGGAAGCGGCGGTGGAGGAGGACGAGGTAGCCAACACTGGTTCAAAAATACAACAATGGCTGGGTAAGGCTAGTGGTGAATGATGTGTCGAATTCTGTCCCCCATCGCATAGTGTCCGCCCTGTACTGCGCTTGCTCAGTACGTAGGACAAGGGGATTTTGAAACTCTCCAAAGACGATGCGCGGTGACTCCAGGTTCAAGCCACATCATCCAAGGTTGAAGCCTAGCCAAGCGAGCCCGTGAGGGGCCCTGTTACTATGTGCTACCGTATGTCCACTTGGATGGTCGGGCTTGAACCAGCACTCACTGCGCAGGCGACGTTCATCTTTGGAGATTTTGTGAATCTCCTTGTCCTCCGTACTGCACAAGCACTGCACCTGCGCAGTAAGTGGCCGGACATTATCCGATAGCAAGACAGTTTTCGTCAGAACACCGGTATATATGTGTCTATTCTGCACAAGGTATGGCCAAGTCCTGTGGGATCCATGCCTGGTTCATTTTAATGAACGTGAGCTTGTCCATATTGGCTCTGGACAGGCGGCTGCGCTTGTCTGTGATAACGCCCCCCTGCCGTGCTAAATACACGTTCAGATAATACACTGGCGGCAGGGCAGGCCAGCACCTCCAAGGCGTAAAGGGCAAGCTCAGGCCATGTGCCCAATTTGGAGACCCAGAAGTTGAAGGGGGCAGACCCGTCATGCAGTACGTGTACACGTGTGCACACATACTGCTCCACCATGTTGGTGAAATGCTGCCTCCTGCTAAGACGTTCCATCTCAGCTGGTGGTGCTGGTTGTTGTGGCGTGCTGATAAAGCTTTTCCACATTCCGGCTATGCTAACCCTGCCTTCCGAGGTGCTGGCGGTGCCCCGGCTGCATTGGCGACCTCTTCCTCCTCCTCTGCCTTCGCCTTGTGCTTCCACCGTACCCCCGCTTCCAAGTGGGAATGCCACCAGCAGTGCGTCTACCAGTGTGCACTTGTACTCGCGCATCTTACGATCACGCTCCAGTGAGGTAATTAAGGATGGCACGTTGTCCTTGTAACGGGGATCCAGCAGGGTGGCCACCCAATAATCAGCACCAGTTAAAATGTGGGCAACTCGGCGGTCGTTGCGGAGACACTGCAGAATGTAATCGCTCATGTGTGCCAGGCTGCCCAGAGGCAAGGAAAAGCTGTCCTCTGTGGGAGGTGTATCGTCTGTGTCATCTGTATCCCCCCAGCCACGCACCAGTGATGGACATGAGCTGGTCTGGGTGCCACCCTGCTGTGAACATGGTTCCTCCTCCTCCATCTCCTCCTCATCCTCCACCTCGTCATCCTCCAGAACTGTGCCCTTGCTGCCAGACAATTGTGTACCTGGCGCTTGTTGGTGCAGGAACCCACCCTCGTAGCCACTTGTAAATGACTGCCCTGAAAGCCTTGGAAATGAACCCTCTTCCTCCTCCTCCTCCTCTTCATCCTGTGCCACATCCTCTTCCATCATCGCCTGAAGAGTTTTTTCAAGGAGGCATAGAACTGGGATAGTAACGCTGAGAACGGCGTCATCGGCACTGGCCATGTTGGTGGAGTACTCGAAACAGCGCAACAAGGCACACAGGTCTCGCATGGAGGCCCAGTTATTGGCGGTGAAGTGGTGCTGTTCCGCAGAGCGACTCACGCATGCGTGCTGCAGCTAAAACTCCACTATCACCTGGTCTGGCAAGCATGTGCAAGGTGGAGGTCCACCTTGTGGGCACGCCACATATGAGACGGTGAGCGGGAAGTCCGAAGTTACGCTGCAGCGCTGACAGGCGAGCAGCAGCAGGGTGAGAACGCCGAAAGTGCGCACAGACGGCCCGAACTTTCTGCAGCAGCTCTGGCATATCGGGGTAATTCTTAAGGAACCTCTGGACCACCAAGTTCAGCACATGCGCCAGGCAAGGGATGTGCGTCAAACCGGCAAGGCCCAGAGCTGCTACGAGATTTCGCCCATTATCGCACACCACCAGGCCGGGCTTGAGGCTCACTGCCACCAACCACTCATCGGTCTGTTGTTCCATGTCCCTCCACAACTCCTGCGCGGTGTGGGGTTTTCCCCCAAACAGGAAAGTTTTAAAACTGCCTGCTGTCGTTTAGCCCTGGCTGTGCTGAAGTTGGTTGTGAAGGTGTTACGCTGACCGGATGAGGAGGCGGTAGAGGATGAGGAGGCGGAGTAGGAGGAGTTAGCAACAGGAGGCAAACTGAAGTGCCCTGCAATCCTCGGTGGTGGAAGGACATGCGCCAAACTGCTATCTGCCTCAGGCCCAGTCACCACTACATTTACCCAGTGTGCTGTTAGGGAGATATAACGTCCCTGACCCTGCTTACTGGTCCACGCATCCGTAGTTAGGTGGACCTTGCCACAGATGGCGTTGCGCAGTGCACACCTGATTTTGTCCCCCACTTGGTTGTGCAGGGAAGGGATAGCTCGTCTGGAAAAGTAGTGGTGGCTGGGCACGACGTACTGTGGGACAGCCAATGACATCAGCGTTTTAAAACTCTGCGTCTCCACCAGATGGAATGACAGCATTTCAAAGGCGAGGAATTTTGAAATGCTGGCATTCAGGGCCAGGGATCGCGGGTGGCTAGGGGGTACTTCCTCTTCTGCTCCAGTGTTTGGTAAATAGAGAGCTGAACGCTTCCATGGGACATTGTGGAGATGGTTGGTGACCCAGGTGGTAGTGTTGCTGACAGATCCTCTGTTTGCGGGATGGCAGGTGTCACTGTCACTACAGAGGTGGATGAAGAGGCCGAGACTGCAGCAGAAGAGGAAGCAGGAGAAGCCAGAGACCTTTCTTGGTTTTTGAGGTGTCTACTCCACTGCATCTTGTGCTTTGCACTTAGATGCCTGGTCATGCAGGTTGTGCTCAGGTTGAGAACGTTTATGCCTCGCTTCAAGCTCTGATTGCACAGCGTGCAAAACACTCGTGTCTTGTCATCAGCACATTGTCTGAAGAACTGCCACGCTAGGGAACTCCTTGGACCTGGCTTTAGTGTGCTCGGTCCCTTGTTGCGTTGGGCAGTAGCAGACGTACTGTCTAGGGGACGGACGCTCCGCTTTTGCACCCTGCTCCCTCTTCTGCTGTGCTGGTGGCTCTGTGCGACCACCGCCTCTTCCTCCGAACTACACTGGTCACCTGCATGATGTTGATTCCATGTGGGGTCAAGGACCTCATCGTCCTCCACATCATCTTCCACCCAAAGTTCACCCCTGCCCTCCTTGTCGGTCTGCACAATGGCGAAAGCAGCAGCAGTTGGCACCTATGTTTTGTCATCATCCGAGACGTGCTGCGATGGTCCTCCCATGTACTCATCATGAAACATAAGTGTTTGGGCATTGGTGCACACAATCTCTTCCACTTCTGGGGCAGGGCTAGGTGGATGGCCCTGGGAAACCCTGCTAACAGAGTCATCAAAAAGCAGAAGAGACTGCTGCATGATTTGGGGCTCAGACTGATTGGCTGATTTGCAAGGGGGTGAGGTTAAAGACTGATGGACATCGGCTGCAGGTGCCAACTCTGAACTTTCATCAGGAGACTGGTTGGGAGACAATGTGAAGGAACCAGAGGCACTGTCAGCAGCAACCCAATCTACTATCGCCTGTACTTGTCCTGGCCTCAACATTCGTACAGCCTCATTAGGCGCGCCAAAATACTGCTGCAGGCTCTGTGGCCTACTCGCACCTGAGGAAGGTGTTTCACTAGTGCGTGTAGCTGGCACAGATCGACTACGTCCTCTCCCTGCAACAGGAGCGCCACCAGCAGCACCACGACCCGGGCCACGTCCCCTTTTTGATGATCTCCTCATATTTTCAAAATGTATAATCTCGCCCTAAATGGGTGTTTTTGTATATAGCAGAATACACGTACAGTGTCTAAAGTGTTTATGAAAACGCAGAAAATGCTATTGGGAAAAAAAAAAACACTGCAAAATTAAATTTTTTTGCAATGTTTTTCCAATATCAGAATAAACGGATAGTGTCTAAAGCGTTTATGAAAACGCAGAAAATGCTATTGGGAAGAAAAAAAACACTGCAAAATTACATTTTTTTGCAATGTTTTTCCAATATCAGAATAAACAGACAGTGTCTAAAGCGTTTATGAACACGCAGAAAATGCTATTGGGAAGAAAAAAAACACTGCAAAATTAAATTTTTTTGCAATGTTTTTCCAATATCAGAATACACGGACAGTATGTAAAGCGTTTATGAAAACGCAGAAAATGCTATTGGGAATAAAAAAAACACAGCAAAATAAAAAAAAATTCGCAATGTTTTTCCAATATCAGAATACACGGACAGTATGTAAAGCGTTTATGAAAACGCAGAAAATGCTATTGGGAAGAAAAAAAACACTGCAAAATTTAATTTTTTTGCAATGTTTTTGCAATATCAGAATACACGGTTAGTGTCTACAGCGTGTATGTATGAACATGCAGAAAATGCTATTGGGAAAAAAAAAAAAAGCAAAATTAAATTTTTTTGCAATGTTTTTCCAATAGCAGTATACACACAGACTATGGTGTATCTCTTACTATATGCAGTGTTGGTCCTAATGGTGCACTGAGCTTGCAGGTAAAACTTTTATATTTTGTCTGGCAATGGCCTCATGGCACTGTTAAAAGACTGTGCACTGCACCCCAGCCAGGGTACAATTGATTTCGGAATCTCTTCAATAATTATCTCTGCCTCTTTCTTTTGCTTAATAAAGAAACTCCCTACTCTAGCTATCTAGATCGCTCACTGATCTAACTAATTAGAAGAAAATTCAAGGAATGTGGACTGACTGACTGACTGACTTTATCACACTAACTCCTAAAAATCCTCTCTCTCAGCAGCACAGGAACCTGTCTAAAGCAGAATGACGCTGTGTGCTGTGTGTACTATATATAGAGGCTGGGTCACATGCTGCACTGGCCAATCACAGCCATGCCATTAGTAGGCATGGCTGTGATGGCTTCTAAGGGCACACTAGTGAAACTAGCGTCGATTGGCTGCCCTGCAGCTGTTAAAAAGGTGCCAATACAGCGCCGAACACCGGACCCGAACCCAAACTTACAGCCAATAGTTCGGGTTCGGGTCCGGGTCCCGAACACCCAAAAGTCCGGTACGGACCCGAACTTTACAGTTCGGGTTCGCTCAACCCTATTCATGATTCAACAATAAGAAAGAGACTGGGCGAAAATGGCATTCATGGGAGAGTTCCAAGGCCAAAGCCACTGCTGACCAAAAAAGAATACATAGGCTCATCTCACATTTACCAAAAAACATCTTGATTATCCCCAAGACTTTTAGGCAAATATTCTGTGGACTGATGAGACAAAAATGACATTTTTTGAAATGTGTGCATCCCATTACATCTGGCATGAAACGAATAAAGCATTTCATAACAAGAACATCATACCAACAGTCAGACATGGTGGTGGTAGCGTGATGGTCTGGTTCTGCTTTGCAGCTTCAGGACCTGGACGACTTACCATAATTGATGGAACCATGAATTCTGAGCTCTACCAGAAAAATCCTAAAGGAGAATGTTTGTGACCTCAAGCTCAAGTGCACTATGCAGCAGGACAATGATCCGAAACACAATAGCAAGTCCACCTCAAAATGGTTTGAACAAAGCAAAAATTAGGTTTTGGAGTGGTCTAGTCAAAGCCTGGACTTAAATCCAATTAAGATGCTGTATCATGACCTTACACAGACCTTAATTTATGCCTCCAATGCGGCTGAATTATCCGGGTTCCCGTCCCGCTCACGCAAATATACTGCGGCAGAATGGCTTCCCTGGGCGAAATCCCGTATGGGTACGTCCACTCATTTAGCGGAGACTTATCGTTTTTCCTATAGCAACAAACTATATGGCTCCTCTTCTTCTTCCCTGAGAGCACAGGGAGAGCACAGGGATTTGTGTGTTTACACACACAAATTCCCGTGCGTGCACGCTGCATGGCGGGGGGCCCGATGCACGTTGCCAGCGGGCATGATCACCGCTGGCCATGTGCAAGCGCCCGCACTGGGATTTGTGTGTGTAAACACACAAATCCCTGTGCTCTCCCTGTGCTCTCAGGGAAGAAGAAGAGGAGCCATATAGTTTGTTGCTATAGGAAAAACGATACGTCTCCTCTTCTAGTCAATCCTATCCCCCCACAGTTAGAACACACTGAGGGAACACACAATTAACCCCTTGATCACCCCCTTGTGTTAACCCCTTCCCTGCCAGTGACATTCACACAGTAATCAGTGCATTTTTATAGCACTCATCACTGTATAAATGCCAATGGTCCCAAAAAAGTGTCAAAAGTCTCCTATCTGTTCGTTGCAATGTCGCAGTACCGCTAAAAATCGCAAATTACTGCCACTACTAGTGAAAACAAATAAAAAATTATAAAAATGTCCTAAAAATGCCATAAATCTTTCTCATAGTTTGTAAACACTATAACTTTTGCGCAAAACAATAAATATACGGTTATTGCGATTTTTTTTTTATTTTGGTGATATTTATTATAGCAAAAAGTAAAAAATATAGTTTTTTTTTTCAAAATTGTGTCTTTTTTTGTTTATAGCGCAACAAATAAAATCTGCAGAGGTAAACAAATTCCACCAAAAGAAAGCTCAATTTGTGGGGAAAAAAAGACCGCAAATTTTGTTTTTGGTACAGCGTCGAACAACCACGCGATTGTCAGATAAATCGACGCAGTGCCAAATTGCAAAAAGTGCTCTGGTCAGGAAGGGGATAAAATCTTCCAGGGCTGAAATGGTTGAAACAATCCTGCAAAAAAGAGTGAGCCAAAACTGCTCCACAGCAATGTTAAAGACTCATTGCCAGTTATTGCCTCCAAGGGTGGCACAACCAGTTGTTAGGGTTAGGGTGCAATTACTTTTTCACATAAAGCCAGGCAGGTTTTGGACAGCTTTTTTGCCTTAATAAATGAAACCATCATTTAAAAACGGCATTTTGTATTTACTCGGGTTATCTTTGTGTAATAATAAGATTTGTTTGATGATCTGAGTCATTTAAGTGTGACAAAAATGCAAAAAAAATTTAAATCAGAAAGGGGGCAAATACTTTTTCACAGCATTGTGTGTGTGAAAAAATTCCCATTCTTTCTGTAGGGCCAGAAAAAAAGTAGAAAACTGCTAGAAAGTTCGTTAACATCCCTGCAATGTTGGCATTTTTTAAATGCTGGAAACATGATGTCAGTGTAGAAGTATTAGTAACTAAAATTGAATAAATTGCACACTCTTTAGGAATTCAAAAGGAAAGAAAATTCCAAAACAATTATTTTCTTTATTAAAATTAGCATTTTATTTTATTATGGGTTCAGGTTTACAGTTCCACTTTAAATAAGCTCTTCACTTGTTATACGTACTGATATTCTAATGCGGCGTACACACGAGAGGACTTTCCCGCCAACAGTCCGGCGGACTAGGTTTTAAGTTTTGTTTTAAAATTGTCCGCTGTACTTGGCAGTCTGGCGGACAATCCTGCGGTTAGTATGCTAGTCCGCCGGACTTTTGGAAATGAATGGACTTGCCGATCATCGGAAAGTCCGTTCATTTAGAACGTGACTTCAGGTAGACGTGGCTAGCGAAGCCAGTGACTGCCGCCGCGCTAGCCCCATCACCTGGCATGGATTTAAAGGGAATCCCTACGCCGAAAAAAAAAAACGGCGTGGGGGTCCCCCCAAATCCATCTCAGACCCTTACCCGAGCACGCAGCCCGGCCGGCCAGGAAAGGGATGGGGTTGAGCGAGCGCCCCCCCCCCCTGAGCCGTACCAGGCTGCGTGCCCTCAACATGGGGGGTGCCATGGGGAAAGGGGGGCCGTTGCGCCCCCCCACCCCAAAGCACCTTGTCCCCATGTTGATGAGGACAAGGGTCTCTTCTCGACAACCCTGGCAGAGTTGACCGGCTACCTTCTTCGTCGTCGCCGCCGTCTTCTGGGGGTCTCGATCCGCCTTCGGGGGTCTTCCGGGGTCTCTTCTGTTCTTGCCGCTGTCGTCGCTTTCTGCTCTCCAGGACTGTGACATCATAGGGGGGCAGGGTCACAATGTGACATGAGCATGTGACCCCGCCGCCTTGTCCCTATATAAGTCTCAGCACAGCGCGGCTCTGCCATTCCGGCCAGAGAGAGCGACGCGTCAACATCGGAAGAAGAAAAAGAAGAAGATGAAGAAGAGGAAGAAGAAGGCGGCGGCGGCAGCGCAGACAGCGACGACAGCTGCAAGAACAGAAGAGACCCCGGAAGACCCCGGAAGACCCCCGAAGGCGGATCGAGACCCCCAGACGACGGGGGCGACGACTAAGAAGGTAGCCGGGCTCCTCTGCTCGGTAGAAGAGCTAGGTAAAATAACGGAGGAGTCCAGCGAGAAGACCCCCCAAGACGGAAGAAGACCCCCGGAGCAGTGCAATAAAATATTTGTGTGTTTTTTTTATTTACACTTTACACCTTAGGTGAATGAGTAGGGGTACATCGTACCCCATACTCATTCACATAGGGTGGGGGGCCGGGATCTGGGGGCCCTCTTATTAAAGGGGGCCCCCGGATTCCGATAAGCCCCCCGCCCGCAGATCCCGACAACCAACGGCCAGGGTTGTCGGGAAGAGGCCCTTGTCCTCATCAACATGGGGACAAGGTGCTTTGGGGTGGGGGGGGGCGCACGGCCCCCCTTTCCCCAGGGCACCCCCCATGTTGAGGGCACGCGGCCTGGTACGGCTCAGGAGGGGGGCACTCGCTCGTCCCCATCCCTTTCCTGGCCGACCGGGCTGCATGCTCGAATAAGGATCTGAGATGGATTTGGGGGGGACCCCCACGCCGTTTTTTTCGGCGTAGAGATTCCCTTTAAATCCATGCCAGGTGACGGGGCTAGCGCGGCGGCAGTCACTGCCTTCGCTAGTCCCGTCTACCTGCAGTTACGTTCTAAATGAACGGACTTTGCTCCGTGTGTGGGCAAGTCCGTTCATTTTCAAAAGTCCCGCGTACTTTTTCCCGCGGATTGTCCGCCGGAGAAGTCCAGGCGTGTGTGGGCAAGTCACACGCTCGGAAAGTCCGGCGAAGCCCCGCTGGAAGGTCTGGCGGTTTGTCTGCCACACTAGGTCTGGCGGACATTCCCGCCGGAAAGTCCGAGCGTGTGTACGAGGTATAAGCTGGCTAATCCTCATCTATCTTGGTGATAATGATAGGTATAGCATCACTATAACAGTGGTATTCTTACAGGAATGGGAGTTGGGTCTGTATGAACAAAAATGCTTTTTTTTTTTAAAAACAAGGCAAGAAAGAGAGGTCAAAGTTAAACTACAAAAAATCTATACATACAAAAATACATATTTTTAATACTGTACGTATATGTGTATTGCTTTATAAGCAACATGAATATAAGCAATTCTGGTCATCTAGATAGTTGACACACTTTCCTGGATCAGGTTTGTGACTTCATATGTCAACTCTCCTCCTCCTACCTGGTCCATGGACAGTAAATAAACATTATCAACCCCATTCAAGGATAACCCCTAAAAAAGTTTATTCAGAATGCCGTAATGCTAAGTCAGGAAATGGCAGACTGAACCCTTTGATGCCATTGGTGCAAGTATCTCAAGAAAGGTTTGCCAAAATTACAAATCATTTGGCAAGTAAATGTATACTGTATATCTTTAAACTTTATATTTCACCTAAAATTCCATTTTAAAGCTGAGCTCCAGGCAGAAAGTTCATCACATACAGTACCTTAAGCATTTATTGGTGTTAAGCTAGCTACATATTATACAATTTTTTTGTTCAATTTCCTTTAAATTTACCTTTAACTCATTGGCGTCACTAGGGTTGGTGTCACCTGGTGCAGTAAAAAACTGTGTCACCCCCCCTCCTGCATTAAGCCAGGCTAGTGCATCAGTGTGCCCCCCCCCCTTAACCTGCCACAATCAATGGAGCTGGGATGTGAGGGATCGGGGATGGATATGGCCAAGCTGGGATTGGGGGGTGGATTGAGCTGGGATGGAGCCGGGATGGGAGTGAATTGGGTGGATAGAGTGGGGATGGGATCAGAGGGGGTGGATGGAGCTGGGATGGGATTGGGGGTGGATGGAGCCGGATGGGATCGGAGTGGGTGGATGGAGCCAGGTTGGGTTTGGAGGGATGGATGGAGCTGGGATGGGATTGAAGGGGGTGGATGGAGTCAGGATGGGTTTGGAGGGGGGTGGATGGGACTGGGATGGGATTGCATGGGGTGGATGGAGCCGGCATGGGATTGGAGGGGGTGGATGGATCCGGGATGGGATCGGAGGGAGTGGATGGAGCCGGGATGCGGTCAGGGGGTGGATGGAGCTGGGATGGGATTGGAGGGGGTGAATGGAGCTCGGATGGGTTTGGGGGGAATGGATGAAGCTGGGGTGTGACCTTTGATGGGGGATTAGAGGATATGCTCTAGGGTGTGCTTTGGGAAGGAAGAGGAATTGTGCTGGGGGGTCAAACTTCAAATATGCCCCCTCCTTCTACTTCTAGCACTGGTTCTAACCCACATTAAAGCCCCTCAGCACATATCCTCTAACCCCCACCCCCTCCCTAAAATCACTCCTAGCAGCATATATGTTTCCTGTCAATGCCCCCCCCCCCAATCACCATGTTCCCCTCCCCTGCAATATTCCTGTTGTTAGTTACAGTACCTTAGCCCTGGGCAGATGCTGTAGCGTGGTGTCCCTCCTCCTCCAGGTCTCTGTACTTGTAAGGAGGAGGAGGCAGCTATAGTCCAGTCTACAGTGAGTGCAGCTGGTGGGGAGAGATGTCACTGTAGTTTGCGGGACGGTCGGATCCCGGGCACCCTGTCTCTCTCTGCCTCAATTTTTCCTCCCTCACTCTCCCTGCACATCGCGTGCAGTTGAGGAGATCCCAGTAGGGAAAGAGGAAGCTGCAGTATTGGTACTTGTCTGAGCCTGGTGTCACCCTCTGGCGGGGGTGTCACCCGGGTGCAGCACCCCCTGCCTCCCTTAGCGATGCCACTGCTTTAACTATGTAGTGCAAGGGCCTGCTTGATTGCATACAATTTAAAAGTGTCTAGGTTTTACCTCATATTATATGATTTTGGTAAATCTAAAGGTATATATATATATATATATATATATATATATATATTTAATTCTATATATATATATATATATATATATATATAGATATATATATATATATATATATATATATATATATATATATATATATATATATATATATAGATATAGATATAGATATATATATATCCAAATCACCAAATGAAAACTATATCGATATTTCTCAATAAACCCAAAAAAAGATATATCTATATATACATATATATATATATTTATATATAAGATATAGATATATATGTGTATATATATATATATATATATATAGATATATATCTCTCTATTTATATATATATATATATATATATATATATATATATATATTATATTATATATTTAAATATATCTCTATTTAGATATATTTTATTATTTGTTGGTTATCAAAAGGATTTGTTATTACACATGATACAATTGTGGAGTCAGCAGAGCTTGCCCTTAATTCAGATCTTAACCCTCACCTTTCCAGCGACTGCACTTGCAGTTCCATTGAAGTTGCACTTTACACTTGTATTGTCAAATGAATGTTTAGACATGTACCTGCCTACTCCTAAAGAAACTATGTTTTTGAATAACAAGCACGTATATCATTATTTTCTGAAAATAAAAATACCATTTATTCTGGTTTAAACAAACAAGGCAAAACAAAATAGGAAGGCAACACTGGAGCCACTTTGCGATTTTGAGAAGACTTTTTGCCCCAACGGCAGACATCAAGTTTGTGAAGCCAAAAATTAAGCTTGGGCACATTTCATCCAATATAGGGAGCACAAGAAGATTGACCAGGAATCAGACAGACCAGGAACAGCAGCAGATGACATCTATGTCCCCAAGCTGTGGCACTACAACAGCCTGTGTCTTCTGTGAGACCAGACTGAAGCCAGGCAATCACTTCCGACTCTTCCCACCACGCTGCCCTGCACTCTTCCTGCAGTCTTCCCTGCACGCTTCCTTGGAGGCTGACTTGTGGTAGGAGGAGGAGGAGGAGGAGGAGGAGGAGGAGAAGGAAGACGAGGAGGAGGAGGAGGAGGAGGAGGAGGAGGAGGAGAAGTTGGTGTCGGGCCTTCATGGGTCAGGCGGGTTGATTCTCGTAATTGACCCCTCAAACCCCCCTTAATAGCCTCAAATATGAGGCCCTCACACAGGTGCCGTTGGCCCTTCTCCATTTCCAGCAACCTGCTGGCCAAGTAGGTGGCATAGGCCTCTTCTGGAATGGGGGGTTTGTCGAGAATCGCACTCGCCTTCCTAATAAGTTGGAGTGATTCCTCCTGAACAATGGTCATCCTCCTGGGCCTTCTTGGGGGTAAGGGCAGGGGTGGAGGTACACTTCTTAAGACAGTCTGGCTGTCACTCTGGCTCGTGCTGGGCCCAGCCACCTCCTGGCTCTCGCTGGTCATGTCCTCCTCCTCCTCCATACCACTTGTCCCGGCATCATCCTGGGTCAGCTCATCCTGTGTGCAAATAAAAACAAAAATCAAACACCTGGTTTTTGGTTTATGGCCTCCTCAATCATCCAATTGTAAACTTATGAAGGAGCAGATAATTGTTAAAAAAGATCCAAAAGGCTATCATTTGGACCCCTGCATTTTCCAAGCAGATCACCAATGTTGTATAAGGCATTTTTTGCCACTACTGGATGTATGTATACACTATATATGTATCGATATGTTGCACCCACACTTTTTTGAAGTTTGCGCAATTTTTGGCAGCTTTTTTCACAATTCAGAGTTCAGGGTGTTAATTGTTTCACATTTTAACGTTTACAGCATTAATATTCACACAATCACAATTTGGGATACTAAATATATACCTGGCTCCAGCTGGGCGCATCAGCCTGCTCCAAGGTGGAGGGGTCTTCTCCTTCCGTGGAAGCCTCAGCTGGGGTGGAGGGAAGAGTGGAGGGAAGAGTGGAGGGAAGGGTGGAGGGAAGAGTGGACAGTGATTGCCTGGGTTCCATCTGGTCACCTATAAAAGCCAGTTGGTTGTAGTACCACAGCTTGGGTACATAAACATTCTCTGCTGCTGCTCCTGATCTGACTGATTCCTCAATCTTCTTGCGCTCCCGCTTGTACATGTGCCTTAAACTTGAAATTCTGGCTTCAACAAACTTGGTGTCTGCGTTGGGGACTTGAGTCTTCACAAAATCCACAAGTGGCCCCAGTGTTGCCTTCCGGACATCCCTATTGCCATATAAAGGATTCTTGAGCTGCCACAGGTTGGTATTTTTTCTGTAGAGCGCAATGAATTCGGATATGAACTGCTGGTCCTTGAATGGATTATACTGGGCTGCTGACATGTTTGTTTCTGTTTTGTTAGTAATGGCAATACAAAAGACCAAAAACACAAATGTTACTAAAAACGCACATCCAGTTTTTCAAACCAAACATTACACAACACACCCACACACAGGCAGCAACACATCCACACAGGCAGCAACCCCTACACACAGGCAGCAACACACCCACACAGGCAGCAACACACCCACACAGGCAGCAACACACCCACACAGGCAGCAACCCCTACACACAGGCAGCAACACCTACACACAGGCAGCAACCCCTACACACAGGCAGCAACCCCTACACACAGGCAGCAACACATCCACACAGGCAGCAACCCCTACACACAGGCAGCAACACACACATATCCTTAAAAAATGCAGGCCCAAAACCCAATAAACCACAGTAATGCATCCTAGAAAACACTTACCTTCGTACAGAGCGCTCGCTACTTCCGTTCGGGAACACGTGGGGCCCTCAAACAGCCTTATATACACTGCGCACGCGTGGAAGTCCGCCTGCGTCCTCCGCATCGCCCGCCCATGACGTTCCTCCTGACGAGTATTCCCCGCCCCGCTTCCCCTCGTTGCATTGTGGGTGAATAAATTAATGAAGATGGCGGACACATTCTCAGCCAGTAGCGCGGAGGAAAGCCAAGAAGCGAACACATCTGCATCCAGCAGCAGATATAAGGCCACCAATATGGCCTTTGAAGAGATGGTGGAGATGGTGGACATCCTACAAAGGGAAGATTACGACGGGGAAAATGGCCCCTACCCTCGACCCAACTTGCGCAAGGACAAGATTCTCACTACAATCGTCAGCACCCTGGAGCAGAAATTCGGCGTACGAAGGGGCAAGGATCAACTGCGCAAGCGATGGTCCGACATCAAATCCAGGGAGCACGATCAGTACAGGAGAATTCGAAAAGCCATCAAAAAAAGTAAGTCAAGCACGTGCGCTACTATGGTTATACTTGATATGTCTAATCTTGCGCAGATGTTATTAGCATTCGTACGTGAAACTTGCGCAGATGCTATTAGCATTCGTACGTGAAACTTGCGCAGATGTTATTAGCATTCGTACGTGAAACTTGCGCAGATGTTATTAGCATTCGTACGTGAAACTTGCGCAGATTTTATTAGCATTCGTACGTGAAACTTGCGCAGATTTGATGAAAGTTCAGTTTGTCTTCATAACGTTTATTGAGTTTACCTGGCTTTGGGTTGTTGGAGTTGTAAGGTTGTTTATTATTGTCACTATCTATACAATTACTGCTGTAGTAAGGGTTTTAGGGGTAACTTACACAGGGACTCCAGAAGCTGTTTTGGGGGGTGGGGATAAATATGTTAAGCAGGGTGTCATGCTCACAATTCCCGAAAAATGCTCATCATCTACAAATACTGTAGGTGGTGACTTTTCAAAGAAGTACACTCACCTGTCCCTTGGATGGTGCAGCTACAATCTCTGATCTTGCAATCATGAAATTAATGTTTGCGGCTTCACTTCCCGGGTCACTATTGGGCATGCGCCAGTTGCGCAATGCAATAGGACTGGTCCGCGCGAGCTCGGGGACCCCTGTGTGTCCCAGCAGACAGCACGGTGGGACGGGATGTGGCGTATACTTCTGTGGGAGTCTATGGCCGGATGTGTGTGCAAATACCTGCCTTACACAGGTATCTGCAACCCCTCACCCCTAAAAGGTTCCAAATAAGACACCACAGGGGTGCAGGGATCCAATGAGCGGAAGTTCAAATTTAGGGTTGAAGGGCGGTTTAAGTATTGGAGTTTCATTAGATAGACATTTCAATTTAATAATCCTATTTTGGCACTCAAATATCAGTGTGATTAAAAGTGTACCTTTTTGTGTTCCATTACCATAGGGGGCAAAAGACTCAGACGTCAGTCCGAACCTACGAGGACCTCCCGGCCTCACCAGACTAATTGGGCAGTTAGCCCAAGCCCACGCGTGGATGTGGCGGAACAGGTGGTTGAAGTGGATCAAATCTGCACCCCACCAAGTGAGTGTCTCAGAACACAGATTGAGCTAAGAAATTAAGGTCTGCATGTTTTTGACACTTTTTTTCTTGTGTTTTATCTACCCAACTTTTAGGTGATGCTGATCTGTTTGTGGAAGGACAAGCTGCGGAGCCATTTTCCACAGACAGTGCCCACAGGCTTATTGGGCAGATCATGGCCTGGAATCTGCAGCTGGAAAATATGCAGAAGGAGATGGCCACCATGCAGCAGGGAATGAAGGACATGATTGAAGTTTTGGGGAGAATCTAAAGACCCCTTTTCCATTTCTTAACATCAATCATGTCCTTCATTCCCCTTTTGATGCGCTGTTTAACAAATTTTAGAGGCCAAATTTTTAATATGCACACGGTGTGTCAACATGTGCTATGTGCCATCAGGGGATCTCAATGGACGCATTTTGTGTTTGCAACCCCTAATGCTAGTAGGTGAGAGGGAAGGGGTTTCACACACAAAACACGTCCATTGATTCCCCATGATGGAACATAGCACATGTTGACATTACCCATTTTCCTGTTAAATTAGTGTGCATATTCTAAATTTGGCTTCTACTGTTCATGGGTTACCTGTTGAACTTTGTAAGTTCTGGGCTTTTACATTGTGTAAATATTTTCTAATGCTAAGCCTAAATTTTTTACCATTTTAAAACATGTTTTTATGTTTGTTTAAAAAAATCAATCACAAAAAATAAAAAAAATATGTTGTGAGAAAAAGACCAAAAAAATGTAAAAAATATAACATAAAAAAGAAAAAAAAAAAATCTTGTTGAAAAAAGAAAAAAAAAAAAAAAATATCTTGTTGAAAAAAGAAAAAAAAAAAAAATATAACATAAAAAAGGTTTGGATGTGCACTAGAATAAAAAATAATAATGTTTGCACAAATTAAACAATGTGTGGCTTCTTCTTTTTAAATACTACCAGTTTGACCAAAACATGTTGTGGTTCATTGACAAAGGGGCTTATTTACTAAACGCAAAACAAGTTTGCCACTATTAAGATGTGCACTAGGACAACATATAAAACAGGCAAAATTAAAAGCAAAACCATACGAAAATACCAATATTTCAAACATCAATAACTGTATTTATTCTTTGTAAATCAAAAAGATGGTTTAAGGGTCTGCTGCCATTGCAATGGCCCCCCTACCATTAAAATGATGTAAATAACGGTCCCGCACTTGCTGGGCTGATTGTGGGGCGGAACCAAGACGGTGATTATCCAGCCCTGTCATGTTGCCTTCCACTCCGGCCTCAGGGCCGATTGGTAATGAGTATGTTCCCGAATGTTTGCGTAAATAATTGTGCATGACACAGCATGCAAGAATAATAGTATTCAGTTTGTACTCTGCCAGATGTAGGGATGTAAGGAGCAATCTGAAACGGTTGGCCATAATACCAAAGGCATTTTCCACAACCCGTCTTGCTCTGGCCAACCGATAATTAAAAATCCTCCTCTCAGGGGTGAGGGATCGTTGGGGAAATGGCCTCATCAGATGGTCACCCAGACCGAACGCCTCGTCGGCAATGAAAACGAAGGGGAGTCCCTCCACATTATCTTCATCTGGTGGCAGCTCCAGGCCACCAGTCTGGAGACGATGACCGAACTCCGTGTGGTTGAAGACTCCTCCGTCCGACATCCGTCCGTTTTTCCCCACATCCACATACAGAAAGTCATATTGTGCCGACACCACCGCCATCAACACGATACTATGGAACCCCTTATAATTCCAATAGTATGACCCCGAATGGGGTGGGGGCACAATTCGCACATGTTTGCCGTCAATCGCCCCTCCGCAGTTGGGAAAGTCCCAACGGGCAGCAAACTGGGAAGCCACAGTCTGCCATTCCTGTGGCGTGGAGGGACACTGTGAAGTCAAACACAAATATACAAATCGAATTAAAAACCAGGCAAAACACCTAACTAAATGCAACAAATTAACAAACAATTTGGAAGAACATATGTATTTATTTAGTAAGTCCTTGAAATAAAGGCAAAAGATTAAGGATAAGGGACAAATCTCTGATTGATGACCCCTCTGATGGCCCAGAGAAGATAATAATGGGGATGTGGGTGTGGAGTCATTAATTGTAAGGTCACACAATACACATGCAATTAATTAACGGGGTGTGTGTGGGGGGGGGGGGTAATTACAAGCTGACCAAAACCACATGCTATTAATTATCAGGGGGTGTGGGGGTGTGGGGGGGGGGTTAATTACAAGCTGACCAAAACCACATGCTATTAATTATCAGGGGGTGTGGGGGTGTGGGGGGGGGGTTAATTACAAGCTGACCAAAACCACATGCTATTAATTATCAGGGGGTGTGGGGGTGGGGGGGGGGGGGGTTAATTACAAGCTGACCAAAACCACATGCTATTAATTATCAGGGGGTGTGGGGGTGTGGGGGGGGTTAATTACAAGCTGACCAAAACCACATGCTATTAATTATCAGGGGGTGTGGGGGGGGGTTAATTACAAGCTGACCAAAACCACATGCTATTAATTATCAGGGGGTGTGGGGGGGGGGGTTTAATTACAAGCTGACCAAAACCACATGCTATTAATTATCAGGGGGTGTGGGGGGGGGGGGGGTTAATTACAAGCTGACCAAAACCACATGCTATTAATTATCAGGGGGTGTGGGGGGGGGTTAATTACAAGCTAACCAAAACCACATGCTATTAATTATCAGGGGGTGTGGGGGGGGGGTTAATTACAAGCTAACCAAAACCACATGCTATTAATTATCAGGGGGTGTGGGGGGGGGGGGTTAATTACAAGCTGCCAAAACCACATGCTATTAATTATCAGGGGGTGTGGGGGGGGGGGTTTAATTACAAGCTAACCAAAACCACATGCTATTAATTATCAGGGGGTGTGGGGGGGTGTGGGGGGGGGGGTGGGGGGGTGGGTTAATTACAAGCTGAACAAAACCACATGCAATCAATTTAAAAATGAGGGTCAAGGGGGGTGAAAGGGGTGAAAGGGGGGGGGGGGGTGAGTAAAGCTGTACAATGGAGCTGGTAATATACATTTTTAACCAAAGAAAGTGACTAGGCTAGGGGTGTTTAGGGGGCCAAGCTTCCATGCTGGGGAGGTTGGTGCAAGCAAATATGCATGTGACCCACTAAATAATACATTCTTAAAGCTATTTCGATAAGTCAACCATAAAATACTAGACAAAAAAACAAAAAAAAAATAAAAAAGGAATAGGGGACATTCATAGAATAGTCCTATCATGGTAATTAGCTAATGATGACATTGATGCACTACATTAGCAAACATACAAGACATAGGTAATTTTAAAAGAGAAGACTTACCTTAATGTATTCCTCCTGCAGGACGTGGATAATGGCAGAACAGGTCTCTGGAATAATGAGCCCCAGAGCCTGGGGGGAGATGCCTGTCGTGAACTTGAGGTCCTGCAAGCTTCTCCCCATCGCCAAGTAACGCAACGTGGCGACTAGCCTCTGCTCCGCACTGATGGCTTGCCGCATGCAGGTATTCTGCCTGGTAATATAAGGGGACAGCGAAGCCAACAGACGGTGAAAAATGGGGTCCGTCATCCGGAGATAATTCCTGAAATCATCAGGATTATTCTCACGGATCTCACGGAGCAAAGGCATATGCGAGAATTGGTCACGCTGGCGCAACCAATTCTTGGTCCATGAACTCCTCCTCACCCTGTTCATGGACTGGGCTCGTGCCAAGGTGTTAACCGCAACACCGAGCCCCTGCACAGCACGAACTCGTTCCCGAGTACGTCCACACTCCATGGCTTCAAAACGGTCGGCTGATCAAACAAACAACTTAACAGAACGCACTGAAGAACAGCAAGGCCTATGAAGAACGACCTGAAAAACAGGAACGAGCGGACCAGAACGGCCTGAGAACAGGTAGGAACTGATCCACACGCACTGAAAGCCAGATACAAACCTCACAAGCACAAACTGAACGGCAGAAGCGAACGAATTAAGCAGAAGTCTGAGAAGCGCGAATCGTCTCTAACCAAACGTCAACTAACACGCGATACACACGAGATTAGCTGACGGGGCCCAAAGGGTGTCGTTTGGGATCTCGAGCTTCCTTTTTCTAGTCCCGTCGTACGTGCTGTACGTCATCGCGTGAACCGCCGGACTTTTTGCGTGATCGTGTGTGGTCAAGTCCGTTCGCTTTTTAGTCCAGCGTACCCAGCTGGAAAGTCCAGCGGATTGTCCGCTGGACTTAGGTCCGCCGGGAAAAGTCCCTTCGTGTGTACGCGGCATAAGAGTGCACAGTGTAAGAGAAACACAGTCCGTTTTGCTCCAGAAAAAGCATGATATGCATGCCATTCTATTGGTCACTGGTACATTCCCAACTGTAGTCCATTGTAAAGGGATGCTTAAAGCGGTTTGGTACTCTAAAATACTACTTCATCTAATTCAAAGTAGTTACCAATGCTGATGAACAAATGACCATTAAAAAAAAAAAAAAAAAAAAATTATTTTACTTACTGTACTGATTTTTGCTATGGCTTCCGGTCTGTCCTCCCGTGGGAGTAGGCGTGGTTTCGGGCTCTCCCCCGGCTCCGCAATGACCCCTGGGAGCTTTTTTGCATTGTTCCCATGAAGCCGTCAGCATGAAATCTCTCGAGATTTCGGTCGGGAGACTGTACGGCGCTGCTCGCTGAGCGAAGTGAGCATGCGCGGGATCGAGCGTTGAATGCTGGGAGCACAGCATTCACCGCATCCCGGAAGTAAATGCTTGTTGCCCACAAGCAAAATGGAATCGTCCAGCAAGCAATTTTAAAAGTTCTCCAAACGGACGGAATCGGCGATTGGTGGGGAAAAGAACTGCAGCAGGTAAGTGACATGTTATTTTTGTCTTTATTTCCCTATGAACAGAAAAAAAAAAAAAACATATTTTGGCGGAATCCCGCTTTAAAGCCCAGGGGTTGATGAATATTCAGTGTAAAGAGACAATGTCAGTTTTTAAAACAGTGAATTTTTTAAAAATGTGTCCTTTTTAAACAAAGAACATATCAGTTTTGCTTACCACTCATACACAACAGAACTATTATATAGATGTAATCACCATCCCACAATTCAGGTTTAAGTCAGTCATTACTAATACCCACTGAATAGGATTGGTTTATATACAATCTCTAATCTCCTCTTTCATAAATATGCACTTTTAAAATATAAGAATTTTACATTTGTTTTTGTTTTTTTTTACCCTGTTTCCATATTTTCTAAATGTTAAACTATAAACTATGTTAAACTATAGGAAACCTAAAGAATGTGAACTTGTTCCTGTATCCTGACTTATAACAAATGCCATTAATTAAGGAAGTTAGTTAAAAGGAACAAACGGCAGAGAAAATTCTATTTTGTGCAGTATATTTAACCTTTTCATTTTAGTTGTACCCAATAGTAAAGGACATCAGAATTGCTGGCAGTCTTACAAAATGTGCAATTATGCCAAGTGAAATGTGCTGAGCAAATATGTTGACATTTAGAGGGAGTGCTGGCTTGAGAGTTCTTAATAACACACTTAATACTCAGATTTTTAAGCCCATCCAAGATTTATCATAGCGGCCTATTTATTAAATCAGCTTAGCTCTAAAGATGACCATTATTAGTGCTGAAGGTGTCAAAGATAAACTAGCTGCTGCTACAGTGCTGATGTTATAACGCGTGATCTTTGGAAATGCTGGACTTAATGATGATGCTGTCCATCAGATGTCCTATATTAAATGTATTTTTTTAAGTATGAAAAGAATGTACATTTTTAAAAACTTTCGGAAAGTAGCAAATCATTTTCTGTGCACATATCTTTGTGAATGATATTTTATGATTATATAGGACACAGTTGTGTTATAAAATTGCAGCAAAAACATTGTGGTTTATTTACGAAAGGCAAATCCACTTTGCACTACAAGTGCACTGAAATTGCACTTGGAAGTTTAGTCGCTGTAGATGGAAGGGGGACATGCAAGGAAAATAAAAAACAGCATTTTAGCTTGCACATGATTGGATGATAAAATCAGCAGAGTTTCCCCCGATTTCAGATCTTGCCTTCAGATCTACAGTGACTGCACTTGCAGTGCACTTGTAGTGCAAAGAGGATTTGCCTTTCGTAAATAACCCCCATCGTCTTTTGTTTTGTCGCAATATCTTTAGGGCACATTTACACTTTGTGTTGTGATCATATGTACAGTGCCTTGAAAAAGTATTTACACCCCTTCAAATTTTCCACATTTAGTCATGTTACAACCAAAAATGTAAATGTATTTTATTGGGATTTTATGTGATAGACCAACACAAAGTGACAGCTACTAGTGATGTGGAAGGAAAATGATAAATGGTTTTCAATTTTTTTTTTACAAATAAATATGTGAAAAAAATGGCATGCATTTGTATTTAGCCCCCCTGAGTCAATACTTTGTAGAACCACATTTCACTGCAATTACAGCTGCAAGTCTTTTTGGGAAAGTCTCTA
Organism: Lithobates sylvaticus; assembly: GCA_028564925.1. NCBI lineage: Eukaryota > Metazoa > Chordata > Amphibia > Anura > Ranidae > Lithobates > Lithobates sylvaticus. Next base: position 239,770,155 of record CM053028.1, on the reverse strand, counting down.
CAACAGGGGTTTTAAACTGGCGGCCCTCCAGCTGTTGCAAAACTACAAGTCCCATGAGGCATTGCAAGGCTGACAATTACAAGCATGGTGCAGAGGCACAATGGGACTTGTAGTTCCGCAACTGCTGGAGGGCCACCAGTTTGAGACCCCTGCTCTACATGCTTTGCACATCTAGAGAGTGACATTTTTGCCCATTCTTCTTTGGCATTTCAAGAGTTTTTCATAGAACCATAGTAAAAGGCCTCCTATGTGTAAAATAGTTAATCAGGTTGATAAAAGACACAAGTCCATCTAGTTCAACCAAAAAAAAATACAATCTCATATACACAATCTTTCGCCCACAGTTGATCCAGAGGAAGGCTAAAAAACCCCAGCAAAGGATGCTCCAATTTGCTACAGCAGGGGAAAAAAATCCTTCCTGATCCCCCGAGAGGCAATCAGATTGTCCCTGGATAAACTTTACCTATAAATGTTAGTACCCAATTATATTATGTAGATTTAGGAAATAATCCAGGCCTTTTTTTAAAGCAATCTACTGAGCTTAATGGGAGTCTATTCCACATACTGTGAAGAAACTTTTCCGTATTTGGAGATTAAATCTTTTTTCCTCTAGACATAAAGAGTGCCCCCCTTGTCCTCTGTGATGACCTTAAAGTGAATAACTCAACACCAAGTTCACTATATGGAGCACTTATGTATTTGTACATGTTGATCATATCCCCCCTTAATCTCCTCTTTTTAAGAGGGAATAAATTCAGTTCCTCTAATATTTCCTCATAGCTGAGCTCCTCCTTGCCTCTTATCAGTTTGGTTGCCCTTCTCTGCACTTTCTCCAGTTCCCCGATATCCATTTTGAGAACTGGTGCTCAAACTGAACTGCATATTCCAGATGAGGTTTTACTAATGATTTGTACAGGGACACAATTATATCGCTCTCTCTCTGGATCCATACCCCTCTTAATACAAGAAAGAACTTTGCTTGCTTTTGAAACTGCAGCTTGGCATAACATGCTATTATTGAGCTTATGATCTACCAAAACCCCCAGATACTTCTCCACTATGGATTCCCCCAGTTGTACTCCTCCTAGTATGTATGATGCATGCATATTCTTCCCTTTAAGTGCATAACTTGTCATTTGTCAACATTAAACCCCATTTGCCACTTAGTTGCCCAATTAGAGAGTGCATTGAGGTTGGCTTGTAAATTGGAGACATCATGTAAGGACGATATTCCACAGCATAGCTTAGTGTCATCTGCAAAGACAGAAATGTTACTTGTAATCCCAGTAAGGGTCCCAGCACTGAAACTTGGGGTACACTACTGTTAACCTTAGACCATTCAGAGTAAGAGTCATAAATAGGGATGAGCCGAACATCCCCGGGTTTGGTTCGCACCAGAACCTTTGAACGGACCGAAAGTTTGAGCGACTTTTCGAACCCTATTCGTTACAATGGACGCGAACGTCAAAATCAAAAGTGCTAATTATAACGGCCAATATGCATGTTAATGTCATAAAACAGGTTTGGGGACCCGGGTCCTGCCCCAGGGGACATATATCAATGCAAAAAGAAGTTTTAAAAACTGACGTTTTTTCGGGAGCAGTCATTTTAATGATGCATAAAGTGAAAAAAAAAGTGAAATATTCCTTTAAATATGGTACATGGGGGTGTCTAAAGTATGCCTGTGAAGTGGCATGTGTTTCCCGTGTTTAGAACTGTCCCTGCACAACATGACATTTGTAAAGGAAAAAAATGGGCCCTGCTGTGAACTATTAGATCAAGATTTGTAATTACACGCCCCTGTTAAACAGGGGCTGGAAAATTGTGCCTTTGGTGGTGGTGCTGGTGCCACAGCACTGCAACCCCTCACAGATACTGTACTCTGAGCACAGCAATGAGATCTGTTGCAAAGCATTGCATAAAAAATTGTTATTACACACCCCTGTTAAACAGGGGCTGAAAAATTGTGCCTTAGGCACTGGTGCTGGTGCCACAACACTGCAACCCCTCACAGATACTGTACTCTGAGCACAGCAATGAGTCCTGTTGCAAAGCATTGCATAAAAAATTGTAATTACACACCCCTGTTAAACAGGGGCTGAAAAAATGTGCCTTAGGCACTGGTGCTGGTGCCACAACATTGCAACCCCTCACAGATACTGTACTTGGAGCACAGCAGTCAGACCTGTTGCGAAGCATTGCTTAAGAAAATTGTAATTACACTCCCCTGTTAAACAGGGGCTGAAAATTGTGCCTTAGGCACTGGTGCTGGTGCCACAACACAGCAACCCCTCACAGATACTGTACTCTGAGCACAGCAATGAGACCTGTTGCAAAGCATTGCATAAAAAAATGTAATTACACACCCCTGTTAAACAGGGGCTGAAAAATTGTGCCTTAGGCACTGGTGTGGTGCCACAACACTGCAACCCATCACAGATTCTGTACTTGGAGCACAGCAGTGGGACCTGTTGCGAAGCATTGCTTAAGAAAATTGTAATTACACGTCCCTGTTAAACAGGGGCTGAAAATTGTGCCTTAGGCACTGGTGCTGGTGCCACAACACAGCAACCCCTCACAGATACTGTACTCTGAGCACAGCAATGAGACCTGTTGCAAAGCATTGCATAAAAAAATGTAATTACACACCCCTGTTAAACAGGGGCTGAAAATTGTGCCTTAGGCACTGGTGCTGGTGCCACAACACAGCAACCCCTCACAGATACTGTACTCTGAGCACAGCAATGAGACCTGTTGCAAAGCATTGCATAAAAAAATGTAATTACACACCCCTGTTAAACAGGGGCTGAAAAATTGTGCCTTAGGCACTGGTGCTGGTGCCACAACACTGCAACCCCTCACAGATACTGTACTTGGAGCACAGCAGTCAGACCTGTTGCGAAGCATTGCTTAAGAAAATTGTAATTACACGTCCCTGTTAAACAGGGGCTGAAAAATTGTGCCTTAGGCACTGGTGCTGGTGCCACAACACTGCAACCCCTCACAGATACTGTACTCTGAGCACAGCAATGAGACCTGTTGCAAAGCATTGCATAAAAAAATGTAATTACACGCCCCTGTTAAACAGGGGCTGAAAAATTGGGCCTTTGGTGCTGGACGGTGTTGCCACAAGACTGTAAGCCCTCACAGTTACTCTTGGTGGGTGCAGGAATGGGCCCTGCTGTGAACTATTAGATCAAGATTTGTAATTACACGTCCCTGTTAAACAGGGGCTGGAAAATTGTGCCTTAGGCACTGGTGCTGGTGCCACAACACTGCAACCCCTCACAGATACTGTACTTGAAACACAGCAATCAGACGTGTTGCAAAGCATTGCTTAACAAATTGTAATTACATGCCCCTGTTAAACAGGGGCTGAAAAATTGTGCCTTAGGCACTGGTGCTGGTGCCGCAACACTGCAACCCCTCACAGATACTGTACTCTGAGCACAGCAATGAGATCTGTTGCAAAGCATTGCATAAAAAATTGTTATTACACACCCCTGTTAAACAGGGGCTGAAAAATTGTGCCTTAGGCACTGGTGCTGGTGCCACAACACTGCAACCCCTCACAGATACTGTACTCTGAGCACAGCAATGAGTCCTGTTGCAAAGCATTGCATACAAAATTGTAATTACACACCCCTGTTAAACAGGGGCTGAAAAATTGGGCCTTAGGCACTGGTGCTGGTGCCACAACACTGCAACCCCTCACAGATACTGTACTTGGAGCACAGCAATCAGACCTGTTGCAAAGCATTGCTTAACAAATTGTAATTACATGCCCCTGTTAAACAGGGGCTGAAAAATTGTGCCTTAGGCACTGGTGCTGGTGCCGCAACACTGCAACCCCTCACAGATACTGTACTCTGAGCACAGCAATGAGATCTGTTGCAAAGCATTGCATAAAAAATTGTTATTACACACCCCTGTTAAACAGGGGCTGAAAAATTGTGCCTTAGGCACTGGTGCTGGTGCCACAACACTGCAACCCCTCACAGATACTGTACTCTGAGCACAGCAATGAGTCCTGTTGCAAAGCATTGCATAAAAAATTGTAATTACACACCCCTGTTAAACAGGGGCTGAAAAATTGTGCCTTAGGCACTGGTGCTGGTGCCACAACACTGCAACCCTTCACAGATACTGTACTTGGAGCACAGCAGTCAGACCTGTTGCGAAGCATTGCTTAAAAAATTGTAATTACACGCCCCTGTTAAACAGGGGCAGAAAAATTGTGCCTTAGGCACTGGTGCCACAACACTGCAACCCCTCACAGATACTGTACTCTGAGCACAGCAATGAGACCTGTTGCAAAGCATTGCATAAAAAAATGTAATTACACACCCCTGTTAACCAGGGGCTGAAAAATTGTGCCTTAGGCACTGGTGCTGGTGCCACAACACTGCAACCCCTCACAGATACTGTACTCTGAGCACAGCAATGAGACCTGTTGTAAGGAATTAAATAAAAAATTGTAATTACACACCCCTGTTAACCAGGGGCTGAAAAATTGTGCCTTAGGCACTGGTGCTGGTGCCACAACACTGCAACCCCTCACAGATACTGTACTCTGAGCACAGCAATGAGACCTGTTGTAAGGAATTAAATAAAAAATTGTAATTACACACCCCTGTTAAACAGGGGCTGAAAAATTGTGCCTTAGGCACTGGTGCTGGTGCCACAACACTGCAACCCCTCACAGATACTGTACTCTGAGCACAGCAATGAGACCTGTTGTAAGGAATTAAATAAACAATTGTAATTACATGCCCCTGTTAAACAGGGGCTGAAAAATTGGGCCTTAGCCACTGGTGTGGTGGCACCCAGAAACAAAAATGTTCATGCTCACACAATCCTCCTCCTCCTCCTCCCCCCTCCTCCTCATCCTCTTCCTGTGTGATAGGTGGGAGAGAAGAAACACTGTCTGGATAAAGGGGGCCTTGAGAGGCAAGGAAGTCCTCCTCTTCCTGCCTCTGTTCTGCCTCAAGTGCCCTGTCCATTATCCCACGCAGCGTATGCTCCAACAGGTGGACAAGAGGTACAGTGTCACTGATGCATGCACTGTCACTGCTCACCATCCTCGTGGCCTTCTCAAAGGGTGACAGGACAGTGCATGCATCCCTGATCATGCTCCACTGGCGTGGGGAAAAAAATCCAAGCTCCCCTGACCCTGTCCTGGTGCCGTAGTCGCACAGGTACTAATTGATGTCCCTCTGCTGCGTGTGCAGTCGCTGCAGCATGGCCAACATTGAGTTCCACCTGGTGGGCATGTCACATATAAGGCGGTTCTTGGGCAGGTTCAACTCCTTTTGCAGCTCAGCCAAACTTTCCTGGCCTGCCTCAGGACATCCTGTAAGCCTGGGTACCTGCCCAAGAACTGCTGCACCACCAGGTTGAGGATGTGTGCCATACAGGGCACATGGGTCAGCTGCCCCTGTCGCAGGGCGGAGAGGAGGTTGGTGCCATTGTCAGAAACCACCATTCCTGGCTTAAGCTGGTGTGGCGTCAACCACCTCTCGGCCTGTCCCTGAAGAGCTGCCAGAACCTCTGCCCCAGTGTGGCTCCTGTCCCCCAAACACACCAGCGCAAGCACGGCATGGCATCTTTTTGCCTGCATACTCGCGTAGCCCCTTGTACGCCTACGGAGCACCGCTGGTTCCGAGGAAAGAGCACTCGAAGAGGCCATGGAGGAAGAAGAAAAGGAGGGGGTGGGGGAGAGAGGTGTGTCACAACCAGTAGTAGCATTTTGGCGTGGTGGCGGAACAACCTCCAACACTACTGCACCTTGTCCTGCATCCCTCCCAGCTGCCAATAGAGTGACCCAATGGGCCGTGAAAGACAGGTAACGTCCCTGTCCATGCCTGCTGGACCATGAGTCAGCGGTAACATGCACTTTACCGCTGACTGCCCTGTCCAGCGAGGCATGAACATTGCCTTCCACATGCCGGTAGAGAGCCGGAATCGACTTCCGTGAGAAAAAGTGGTGTTTGGGAACCTGCCACTGAGGAACCGCACATTGAACAAACTCACGGAAGGGGGCCGAGTCTACCAACTGAAAAGGCAGCAGTTGAAGTGCTAGCAATTTAGCCAAGCTAGCATTCAACCGCTGGGCATGTGGATGGCTGGGAGTAAACTTCTTTCAACAGTCCAGCAGCTGGGGCAGGGAAATTTGCCTGGTAGCATCGGACGTCGGTGTACTGCAAGTACTTGGCTGTGACACACCTAATTCTACACCTTTATTCCTCTCAGAGCAGCTTTCAGAGAGGACTGAAGATATAGTGGGGTTGGAGATCCCAGCTGATGAGGAGCAAGGAGAGGTCCGCTTTGTTCTTTGGTGTGGGTCTTTAATGTGCGCTTTTTCAACGAGCTGCATGGCAGGTCGACATATGTCTGGTCATGCTTGTGGTGCCCAAGTGGCTGATGTTTTGGCCACGCGAGATACGCTTGAGACATATGTTGCAAATAGCAGTGGTGCGATCTGATGCACTCGTCTCAAAAAAGGCCCACACCAAAGAACTTTTGTGATAACGTGCAGAGGCAGCGCCCTGCACAGGCGGAGCTCTGCGGTGTGATTCAGTTGGTGTGCTGGCCTCTAGCTGGCCTCCGGAGGGCATCCTGCCTCGTTGGACATGTGCCGCCGCCTCCTACTCCTCCTCCTCCTCCTCTCTCACTTCAGGCACCCATGTGGAGTCAGTGACCTCATCATCCCCTCCCTCTTCACCACTGGAGCAAACCTGGCAGTAAGCTGCAGCTGGTGGAACATGACTGCCAGATTTCTGTCCTTGAGCATCCCCTCTCTCTGCGCGCACGCTACTGCCTTCCTCTAGCTGGGTATCATCATCCGAGACTTCAAAACGTTGGGCATCCTCCTGGAGCATTTACCCAACACTGTGCTCAAACAGTTCGGGGGACTCCTCAGAAGGACATGGTGGGTCTAGGGAAGGGGTGCCTGATGATGCCATTGAGTACGAGTTGGCAGCTGCTCTGCCAGTACCCTGAGCCTGGGTGAGAGAGGATGAGGAGGATGAGGAGGGCTTGGTCATCCATTCTACCAAGCCTTCGGCATGATGCTGCTCAACATGTCCAGCTGCCGAAAACAAGGACAAGCGTGTCCCATGGCCACGTGGTGATGACGATGCACGACCACGTCCACGACCAGCACTGTTGTCTCTAGAAACCGAGCCTGCTTGCCCTGTGTTCTTGCCTCGGGACTGTCTGCCTCTCCTTGGCGGTCTTCCAGGCATTGTAGTGGGTAGTGTATATTGTGCTGGAGTCACACAGCACACACACTAACTCCTGCAGATGGCTTCCTTAGATGACAGCAACAGGGCCTTATGGCAGATAGAGGCTGCCTTAGATGACAGCAACTGGGCCTTACGGCAGATAGAGGCTGCCTTAGATGACAACAACTGGGCCTTACGGCAGATAGAGGCTGCCTTGGATGACAACAACTGTGCCTTACGGCAGATAGAGGCTGCCTTGGATGACAACAACTGGGCCTTACGGCAGATAGAGGCTGCCTTATATGACAACAACTGGGCCTTATGGCAGATAGAGAGGCTGAGGTGGTTTTATGTGTGCTGTACTAACAGAGCACACACACACACACGCTAGCTCCTGGAGATGCCTGGCTGCCTTCGATGACAACAACTGGGCCTTACGGCAAGTAGAGACTGCCTTATATGACAACAACTGGGCCTTATAGCAGATAGAGAGGATGAGATGGTTTTATGTGTAATGTACTAACAGAGCACACACACATACACAAGCTAGCTCCTGGAGATGCCTGGCTGCCTTCGATGACAACAACTGGGCCTTATAGCAGATAGAGAGGCTGAGGTGGTTTTATGTGTGATGTACTAACAGAGCACACACACACACAAGCTAGCTCCTGGAGATGCCTGGCTGCCTTTGATTACAACAACTGGGCCTTATAGCAGATAGAGAGGTTGAGGTGGTTTTATGTGTGATGTACTAACAGAGCACACACACACACACTAAAGCTAGCTCCTGGAGATGCCTGGCTGCCTTCGATGACAACAACTGGGCCTTCTAGCAGATAGAGAGGCTGAGGTGGTTTTATGTGTGATGTACTAATAGAGCACACACACACACACACACACAAGCTAGCTCCTGGAGATGCCTGGCTGCCTTTGATGACAACAACTGGGCCTTATAGCAGATAGAGAGGCTGAGGTGGTTTTATGTGTGATGTACTAACAGAGCACACACACACACACTAAAGCTAGCTCCTGGAGATGCCTGGCTGCCTTAGATGACAACAACTGGGCCTTACGGCAGATAGAGACTGCCTTATATGACAACAACCGGGCCTTATAGCAGATAGAGAGGCTGAGGTGGTTTTATGTGTGATGTACTAACAGAGCACACACACACACACACACAAGCTAGCTCCTGGAGATGCCTGGCTGCCTTCGATGACAACAACTGGGCCTTATAGCAGATAGAGTGACTGAGGTGGTTTTATGTGTGCTGACACACACACTAGCTCCTATAAATCCCTGCCTGCCTTAGATCACAATAGGACAGAAGGTTATACTGCAATGCTGTACTAACAGCATAGGACAGAATGTGCTACTGCAATGCTGTACTAACAGCTCGCACACACCAGACTAATCCCCAGAATCACAGCAGTTAGATTCAGCAGCAGATAATGTCACCATTCAGCAGCAGTGCAATCAGCAGAATAAATATATATTCTCTAATGATCAGTATTCACTTCAGTAGTAATGATATGAATCAGCATCAGCATCAGCATCAGCAGTCTGCCTATATCAGAATCAAATCCGGAACACATGTGCACTAGGCCGATGGCGCGGCAGCCTTTTATACAGTGGGGCTTGTACTAAAGCCCCTGAGCTATAATTGGCTACAGGCGTCCTGCCTGTAGCCAATTATTGCTCTCCTCGCTGCCGGCGCTGTGATTGGCCAAGCATGCAGGGTCACAGTGCATGCTTGGCCAATCATCAGCCAGCAATGCACTGCGCCTGGCGCAATGCATTGCGGGCCACTCGCATCACACGAATGTGATGCAAACGGCCCAAATAGTTCTGGGCTCGCCGAGCGGGCGAACGCCCGGTGCTCGATTCGAACGTGAATTCTGTCTTTTAGTCAGTTTTTTTATCCTTTTAAAAAATGATCTTTCCAAGTATGTAGACTTTACCTTACACAGGAGCCGTGTATGGGTAACTGTGTCAATCTAGGTATACCATGTCCACAGCCACCCCTCTGTCCAAGGCTTTACTTGCCTCCTCATAAAAATAATTAGTTTGACAACTCCAGTCTTTCATTAATCCATGCTGTCTGTTGCTTAAAATATTTTTTTACAGGAAGAACTTGTCTATGTGGTCTTTTTTAAACTCTCCGACTATAGAATTTAGACTAACAGGTCTATAGTTACTTGGTAAAGACTTTGATCCCTTCCTAAACATGGGCACCACATTGGCCCTGCGCCAATCCAGTGGTACTATTTCAGTCATTAACGAGTCCCTAAATATTAGAAACCATGGCCTTGAAATGACAGAGCTCAATTCTGCCCAATTCTGGAAAGCCCTTTATCCAAGCACAATTGAAAAACCTTAATGTCCAGTCTTGGAGGAAAAAGTGGATTGTTAAAAATATGTGCTAGCAGGCAAAACAGAGAAACTAAATCAGTTTTGTATCTGAGCTTTTGCCACAATGCGAAAGAATGAGAGAGGCTGGGTCCTAAAATAGGTGGTCTTATCCTAGGGGGACACCACAACAAATAGTCCAAAGTGTAGCCTAGGGTAGCCACTAGTCACTTTAGATTGAAAATGTACTAAACGAGGTACAGGAATTGGCAGGGAACTAAAAAAGTAGAGGAACCTCGGGAGTTAGGTCATTTTGAGAGTATGGATCCTGCCTAGCCAAGAAAAATAATATAGAGAACCTTGCTACAAATCAGCCTCCAGTTTCTTAAAGATACGCCGATAAATACGGTACATAGTAAGAGAAAGTGTTATTTGAGACAATTAACAATTAAGCAGGCACAGATGAATTCAAGCTCATCAATTTAGACATATGTATCTCCAGCCCTGAAACCTTTCCCAACTCCCAAAGTAATCTCAAAATGTTGGGCGTCAAGACCAATGGAGATGTTAAAAAAAGGAGCAGGTCATCTGCGAACAAGGCGCACTTCTGTGCCTGTAATCCACAAAGCACCCTGTGCTTATTTGGGTTGGTCTGGATAGCAATCGTCAAGGTCTCTATAGCTATTGCAAAAATCAGACCGGAAAGAGAGCAGCCCTATCTCGTACCCTTGGCAACCTAAATCGGTCAAGAAGAATGGCCCTGTAGTCGTACTTGAGCCCTCGAAATTGAATACAGGGCTTGCATTACCCCAAGAAAACAAGGTCCAAAACTCCATTTGCCTAACACTTTGAACAAATATGACCAACAGACCGTAATAAATGATTTTTGAAGATCAATAAACAATAAATACCCTTCCTGGGGAGACCCACCATCCTATTCGGACCAAAGCAGATACACACCATCAATCAACAGTCAAATTTGTTCAGGATCCTGCCTTTGAGGGATGAACCCAACTTATGTATACTGTATACAAACTAATAAATGGTAATAAGCGATTAGCTAAGATTTTAGTCAAGAGTTTCAGGTTGTTATTGATCAACAAAATCGGCCTATAGTTACAATGGGAAATTAATTATTTGATCCCCTGCTGATTTTGTAAGTTTGCCCACTTACAAAGAAATAAAGGGTCTATAATTTTTATCATAGGTGTATTTTAAATGATAAAGACAGAATATCAACCAAAAATCCAGAAAAAAAAACCACATAAAACAAATTATATAAATTAAGTTGCAGTTCAGTGAGTAAAATAGGTATTTTATCCCCAAGCAAAACATGACTTAGTACTTAAAGGAGAAACCCTTGTTGGCAAGCACAGAGGTAAGATATTTCTTGTAGTTGCTGCCCAGGTTTGCACACATCTCAGAAGAGATTTTGGTCCACTCTTCTTTACAGATCTTCTCTATATCCTTAAGGTTTCTTGGCTGTCTCTTGGCAACTCGAAGTTTCAGCTCCCTCCATAAATATTCTATAGGATTAAGGTCTGCATACTGACTAGGCCACTCCATGACCTTAATGTGCTTCTTCTTCAGCCACTCCTTTGTTGCCTTAGTGTTATGTTTTGGGTCATTGTCATGCTGGAAGACCCATCCTTGACCCATCTTCAGATCTTTAGATCCACTCATCCAAGGTTTTACAATACATGGCCCCCTCTATTGGCCCCTCAATGCAGCAAAGTCAGCCTGTATCTTAAACAGAGAAACAACCCCAAAGCATAATGTTTCCACCTCCATGCTTGACTGTAGGAATGGTGTTCCTAGTTAATACCAGAGCTCTATGTTGGTCTCATCTGACCACAGCACTTTCTCCAAATCCTTCTCTGAATCATTTAGATGTTCATTGGCACCTTCTTCCCTCAGTCAGAACACTGAAGATGGGTCATGGATGGGTATTTCATCATGACAATGACCCAAAACGTACTGCCAAGGCAACAAAGGAGTGGCTCAAGAAAAAGCACATTAAAATCATGAAGTGGCCTCGCCAGTCTCCAGACCTTAATCCTGTAGAACATTTATGGAGGGAGCTAAAACTTTGAGTTGCCAAGAGACAGCCAAGAAACCTTAAGGATTTAGTGAAGATCTGTAAACAAGAGTGGACCAAAATCCCTCCTGAAATGTGTGCAAACCTGATTACTAACTACAAGAAATGTATTACCTCTGTGCTTGCCAACAAGGGTTTCTCCACCATGTACTAAGTCATGTTTTGCTTGGGGATCAAATACTTATTTTACTCACTGAACTGCAACTCAATTTATAACATTTGTATTATGTGTTTTTTCTGGATTTTTGGTCTCTATCATTTAAAATACACCTATGATAAAAATAATTGTAGATTATATATTATAGAATTATATATTATATAACATTTCTTTGTAAGTGGGCAAACTTACAAAATCTGTAGGGGGATCAAATAATTATTTCCCCCACTCCACGTATGTCTTCTAGGTCAAAAGAGAGATCGAAGGCGACCTGCAAATGTTACTTTTCCCTCTGCAAGCAATAACTTAGCAATAACCAACCCATTCTATTTGGATATAAGTTAACTTATCCACAGGTGCCCTCCTGTGATAACCCTCAGTACTTTTCAACCTAGTCGCTATGTGTCCTCTGTGGCCGCACAGTGCCCCCTCTCCTTCTTGGTCCTGATTACGTGGTGATCTTTTTTGGGGGCTTCTTTGGGCTCTTTGTGTCTTAGGGTTGGTTCGTTAATCCTCTCATGAAGCCGAATAGGCGAAACATGTCAGGATATCATACGAACATATAAGCTTTGTACAACCTGCATTTTACCTGTATGACTACCCAAAAGGAAATGTACAATGAAACACAATGATCTGATCGGATTAGCTTTTTTAAATATGTTTATAATAAATTTTACATTTTAACTATCTTTGGTTTCTATTATTATCTGTTGGCACTGTCCCAATCCCACCCCAATCCTCTTTCAATATTTGTCTCTGTGGGATGAGGCGCCAGATGCTACATGTATACCTATGTCAGATGAAAAAAATATAAATAAACAGAATTCTGTTGAGTTGTTTGGGAAGTCTGACAACCAGCTCACTGCATTGTTGTCTTACAGAGAAAATTGTGAAGATATGTTGGGATCATTAATGTTATGCATTAATGTTATGTATTAATGGTTTAATAAGGTGAAATTATGTTATACTGTACTAAAATTGCACAATTTTAAACACAGAGAGGTGAACTAATACATCTTTTTATGGGCTTCCTTTAGAGAAATTGTATACTGTGTTGAATTAAAAAGTGAAAAATTCACATAGTCCAAAATTAATATAACATAATAAACATCTTTTGGCATCAGAAAAAGTGCACTTGAAGTGGTAAAGGTCCTGTAGAACTTATTTTCAAGTAATACATTTTCTTAAGCTGTTTTGGATCTAACCATTTGTTTCCAGGAACAAAACTGAATTGTTTTGCTAAAAAGGCCTTTTAATCTGGTTATTTCTTCAATGGTTCCTAATTGCATGCCGATGTGTTTTTTGATTCTTAAATCTCACAGGGCAAAGGAAGAGTACAGACTCTGTAATGTAGTGATTGTAGTGTTTTCTAAATGTTTCTAGGACACAGCTAATATTTTATCTCTGCTATATGATCTGTAAATTTCGGGATGCATTCTGGAATTGGTATATATTCTGCTAGTTTTTTTGTTTTGTCTAATATATGAATTCTTGGGACTGGCGCTCGTTCGTCCAACCCCTTTCCTGACCTGCCGGGCTGCGTGCTTGGATAAGGGTCTGGTATGGATCTTGGAGGGAACATCACGCAAAATTTTGTCTGTGTTTCCCTTCAAGATTCTCAGCACAAAAGTCGCACCGCAAGTCGGATCATCTTGATCCGACTTCTGGTGAGACTTCTATTCAAATCAATGGGCTTCCACAGAAAACCATTGATTTTGAATAGAGACAGAAACGCGGCTGAAAGCTAGCATGGCTAAGCGGGTATTGACGTCAATGCAAGCTTTGCAGCTCGTTTTTTAAAACGTCCGTGGGCATGTAGCCTTAAAGCTTAATTGAACAAGCTGAAGTTAGAAGCTGATTGGCTACCATGTACAGCTGCACCAGATTTTGCACTCTCCAGTTTTAGTAAACCAAAACCTTTAACCTTTACAGAAGTTAAAGCGTAACTCCACTTTTGTTGAGAATTAACAGTCCCCTCTGGGTGATCTATGTACATTACTAGGATTTTAACAAACTTTGTTACAGATTCCTACCTTTTGTTATTCTGAAGAAATCCCTGTGTGTTCTTCTGTGACTCTGTGGGAAAGTGAGTCTAATGCCGCATACACACGGCCGGACTTTCCGGCAGAAAAAGTCAGATTGGAGCTTTTAATCGAACATTCCGACCGTGTGTATGCCCCATCAGACTTTTTCTTCCGGCATTTCCGACGGACTTAGAATATAGAACATGTTCTAAATCTTTCTGTCAGGAATGCAAGTCCGACCCTGTGTACGCGGCATAAGGCTACTTTCACACTGGGGCATTGGGGGTGTTGGAGGTAAAGTGCCACTATTTTTAGCAGTGCTTTACCGTCGTTTTAGCGGTGCTATTCGGCTGCTAGCAGGGCACATTTAACTCCTGCTAGCAGCTGAAAAAGGGTTATAACTGCCCCCCAAAAGGCCGCTGCCGTGGAGCTTTGCAGGCGTTTCAGCGGCGCTGCCCATTGATTTCAATGGGCAGGGGCACTTTAGGAGCTGTGTATACACTGCTCCTACAGCGCTGCAAATATGCTGCAAGCACACCGCTCCCGAGCACTAATGAGGAAAGCTGCTGGGCCTGTATCCCTTTAGACTAGATTTTCTATTGGAGGTATCTCAATATCTCATAAAATTGTATTTTTGATCCAGGGGATGCCAGAAATTTGACTTGTATCTTAGTGCAGACTTCTGGGAAAATTGGTGAGCCAATCATACAAGCAGGAGATGATGTTTCGGGGGGGGGGGGGGTTTGTGTACACATTCTGTGTACAGAACACTTACAGGAAGCCATAATGCATTGCATTGTCGGAAAATTATAGCCGCTGAAGATTGAAAAGGAAAGGTAATTTTTAATAACATTCAATTACAATATGTGTGAGTGTGTGTCGCAATTGTGTACGCTATATAATTTTTTCTTTGCTATTTTTTTTTCCCCACGAAAGTGAAGTTACCCTTTAATGGTGTTAGTGTGTGGAAGTAGCTGGAATGGGAAGTTTGAGACAGATTGAGGAGTTGCAGCTAAGCTGCTTTGAAAGAGATAGAAGTGTATAAGCAGGTTAAAATATTCCTTTCCCACAAGATAATGGGAAAGTGAACATGTTTAATACTAAAACAAATTTTGAAACAAACAGGAATATAATAAATGTTTTAACATGTATGACCATCACTTATGGATACTCTCTCTCCTGGATTGGTGAAACATCTCCCTACATGTTTCATCGTAGTGACATAATCATGGGCACAGCCCATCACATTCTGGGAGAGAGACATATACACTGGAAGCCCATACTCTGCCACCTGCTGCTGCCGAATCACTTAAATCTCCTATACACAGCAGGCAAGCAGACTCACTCAGAGCAGACAAGGGGGACACAACAGAAAGCTGATATCCCACTCTCTGTTGACCAGAAACAAGCAATAAAGCCCTGCTCTGTGGTGGAAACAATATAATAAATAATATAATAAATGTGCATCACAGATACCAATAATGCTTTTATTATCTAAAAAAGCAGCTACACAAAAATGTGACAAACATAAACAGTAAAAATTATAAATAGACATGTGCAAAAGGAAAAAAAAATTGTTTTGTTTCGTTTCGTTTTAATTCGTTAATTAGTTTCGTTTAGTTAGATTCATTACATTTGTTAAATTCGTTTTCGGATTTAGTTTAGTTTTCGACCGATTTTCGAATTCGAAAATATTTTGCGACCCGACTTTGGGTCCACGTATCTCGGGGTTACTTGGTGATAGAAACACCAAATTTGGATATGTTGTAGTGCTAGGTCTACTGTGTTTGCATACCAAAAATTACCAAAAAATACCAAAACCAAATTTGGGGTTTCTAGCTACAAGTGGCCCCCGAGATATGTGGCCCCAAAGTCGGGTCGCAAAATATTTTCGAATTCGGTTGAAATTAATTTCAAATGCAGTTGAAATATTTTCAAATCTGGTTGAAACTATTTCAACTGCATTAGAAACTATTTCAACTGCATTAGAAACTATTTCAACCTGATTTGAAAATATTTCATCTGCATTAGAAACTATTTCAACTGCATTAGAAACTATTTCAACCAGATTTGAAAATATTTCATCTGCATTAGAAACTATTTCTATCACCAAGTAACCCCGAGATACGTGGACCCAAAGTCGGGTCGCAAAATATTTTCGAATTCGGTTGAAATAATTTCAAATGCAGTTGAAATATTTTCAAATGCAGTTGAAATATTTTCAAATCTGGTTGAAATTATTTCAACTGCATTAGAAACTATTTCAACCAGATTTGAAAATATTTCATCTGCATTAGAAACTATTTCTATCACCAAGTAACCCCGAGATACGTGGACCCAAAGTCGGGTCGCAAAATATTTTCGAATTCGGTTGAAATAATTTCAAATGCAGTTGAAATATTTTCAAATCTGGTTGAAATTATTTCAACTGCATTAGAAACTATTTCAACTGCATTAGAAACTATTTCAACTGCATTAGAAACTATTTCAACCAGATTTGAAAATATTTCATCTGCATTAGAAACTATTTCAACTGCATTAGAAACTATTTCAACCAGATTTGAAAATATTTCATCTGCATTAGAAACTATTTCTATCACCAAGTAACCCCGAGATACGTGGACCCAAAGTCGGGTCGCAAAATATTTTCGAATTCGGTTGAAATAATTTCAAATGCAGTTGAAAAAATTTCAAATGCAGTTGAAAAAATTTCAAATGCAGTTGAAAAAATTTCAAATGCAGTTGAAAAAATTTCAAATGCAGTTGAAAAAATTTCAAATGCAGTTGAAAAAATTTCAAATGCAGTTGAAATAATTTCAAATGCAGTTGATACTATTTCAAGCGGATTCGAAAATATTTTGCGACCCGACTTTGAAAAAAAAAAATGAAATTGATTCTAACAGTCTGCAGAAGATCTGCAAAAAAAAAAAAGAAGTGAAATGGCTGTTAATAGTCTACAGGAGATCTGCTATTAAATTATATATTTTTTTCTATTCTGTTCTAATCTTTTCTATTTGAATTATAAATTTTGGAAGATGGCTATTTACTTATATACATCTGTCACATAAAAAAAAAGATGTGAAATGGCTGTCACGGATGTCGATCGCAAGGCAAGTACATATGCTTTATGTCATTGTCCACTTGCCACAACACCTGCCACAAGCGCCAAGACACCTGCCACGGGTGCCACGTGACCGACCACAAGTGCCACGTGACCTGCCAGGTGACCAAGTTGTGGATTGTCCACTTGCCATGTCACCTGCCACAAGTTATGGGGTTCCTAGCACCAAGTGACCCCCAGATATGGGGGATATGTCAAGTACTTTTCTACAGCAGAGAATTACATTTTGTGACCCGACTTTGGGGCCACGTATCTCGGGGCCACTTATAGCTAGAAACCCCAAATTTGGTATGCAAACACAGTAAAACTAGCACTACAACCTCTCCAAATTTGGTTTCTATCACCAAGTAACCCCGAGATACGTGGACCCAAAGTCGGGTCGCAAAATATTTTCGAATCCGGTTGAAATAGTTTCAAATTCGGTTGAAATAATTTCAAATGCAGTTGAAATAATTTCGAATCATGTTGATACTATTTCAAGCGGATTCGAAAATATTTTGCCACCCGAATTTGAAAAAAAAAAATGAAATTGATTCTAACAGTCTGCAGAAGATCTGCAAAAAAAAGGGAAATGGCTGTTAATAGTCTACAGGAGATCTGCTAAAAAAAGAAATAGATGCTAATAGTCTGCAGGAGATCTCGTGAGAAAACAAAATAGATACTAATTGTCTGCAGGAGGTCTGCAAAAAAAAAAGTGAAATGGTTGTTAATAGTCTACAGGAGATCTGCTAAAAAAAGAAATAGATGCTAATAGTCTGCAGGAGATATGGTGAGAAAACGAAATAGATACTAATAGTCTGTAGTTGTAGTGCTAGTTCTACTGTGTTTGCATACCAAATTTGGGGTTTCTAGCTACAAGTGGCCCCGAGATACGTGGCCCCAAAGTCGGGTCACAAAATGTAATTCTCTGCTGCAGAAAAGTACTTGACATATCACCCCTATCTTGGGGTCCCCACAACTTGTGGCAGGTGACGTGGCAAGTGGACTATCCACAACTTGGTCACGTGGCCGGTCATGTGGCACGCGTGGCCGGTCACGTGGCACGCGTGGCCGGTCACGTGGCACTCGTGGCAGGTGTCGTGCCACTCGTGGCAGGTGTCGTGGCACTTGTGGCAAGTGAACAATACACAACTTGTGGCAGGTGATGTGGCAAGTGGACAATGACATACAGCATATGTACTTGCCTTGCGATCGACATCCGTGTTAGACGTGCAAAAAGAAAAAAATTGTTTTGTTTCGTTTTAATTTGTTAATTAATTCATTTTGTTTAGTTCGATTCGTTAAATTCGTTTTCAGATTTTGTTTCGTTTTTGACAGAATTCGAAAAATCAGTCGCATTTGAAATTATTTCAACCGGATTTGAAAATATTTTAACCGGATTTAAAAATATTTCTATTGGATTTGAAATTATTTCAACTGCATTAGAAACTATTTCAACCAGATTTGAAACAGTTTCTAATGCAGTTGAAATAGTTTCTAATGCAGTTGAAATATTTTCAAATCTGGTTGAAATAGTTTCCAATGCAGTTGAAATAGTTTCTAATGCAGATGAAATATTTTCAAATCTGGTTGAACTAGTTTCTAATGCAGTTGAAATAGTTTCTAATGCAGTTGAAATAATTTCAACCAGATTTGAAAATATTTCAACTGCATTTGAAATTATTTCAACCAAATTCGAAAATATTTTGCGACCCGACTTTGGGTCCACGTATCTCGGGGTTACTTGGTGATTTAAACCCCAAATTGTAGTGCTAGTTCTACTGTGTTTGCATACCAAATTTGGGGTTTCTAGCTATAAGTGGCCCCGAGATACGTGGCCCCAAAGTCGGGTCACAAAATGTAATTCTCTGCTGTAGAAAAGTACTTGACATATCCCCCATATCTGGGGGTCACTTGGTGCTAGGAACCCCATAACTTGTGGCAGGTGACATGGCAAGTGGACAATCCACAACTTGGTCACGTGGCAGGTCACGTGGCACTTGTGGTCGGTCACGTGGCACTCGTGGCAGGTGTCTTGGCACTTGTGGCAGGTGTTGTGGCAAGTGGACAATGACATACAACATATGTACTTGCCTTGCGATCGACATCTGTGACAGCCATTTCACATCTTTTTTTTTATGTGACAGATGTATATAAGTAAATAACCATCTTCCAAAATTTATAATTCAAATAGAAAAGATTAGAACAGAATAGAAAAAAATATATAATTTAATAGCAGATCTCCTGTAGACTATTAACAGCCATTTCACTTCTTTTTTTTTTGCAGATCTTCTGCAGACTGTTGGAATCAATTTCATTTTTTTTTTCAAAGTCGGGTCGCAAAATATTTTCGAATCCGCTTGAAATAGTATCAACATGATTTGAAATTTTTTCAACTGCATTTGAATTTTTTTCAACTGCATTTGAAATTTTTTCAACTGCATTTGAAATTTTTTCAACTGCATTTGAAATTTTTTCAACTGCATTTGAAATTTTTTCAACTGCATTTGAAATTTTTTCAAC
Source organism: Lithobates sylvaticus (assembly GCA_028564925.1). Taxonomy (NCBI): domain Eukaryota; kingdom Metazoa; phylum Chordata; class Amphibia; order Anura; family Ranidae; genus Lithobates; species Lithobates sylvaticus. The sequence continues at coordinate 239,750,678 of CM053028.1, read as the reverse complement.
TGCATTTGAAATTTTTTCAACTGCATTTGAAATTATTTCAACTGCATTTGAAATTATTTCAACTGCATTTGAAATTATTTCAACTGCATTTGAAATTATTTCAACCGAATTCGAAAATATTTTGCGACCCGACTTTGGGTCCACGTATCTCGGGGTTACTTGGTGATAGAAATAGTTTCTAATGCAGATGAAATATTTTCAAATCTGGTTGAAATAGTTTCTAATGCAGTTGAAATAGTTTCTAATGCAGTTGAAATTATTTCAACCAGATTTGAAAATATTTCAACTGCATTTGAAAATATTTCAACTGCATTTGAAAATATTTCAACTGCATTTGAAAATATTTCAACTGCATTTGAAAATATTTCAACTGCATTTGAAAATATTTCAACTGCATTTAAAAATATTTCAACTGCATTTGAAAATATTTCAACTGCATTTGAAATTATTTCAACCGAATTCGAAAATATTTTGCGACCCGACTTTGGGTCCACGTATCTCGGGGTTACTTGGTGATATAAACCCCAAATTTGGAGAGCTAGTTCTACTGCGTTTGCATACCAAATTTGGGGTTTCTAGCTATAAGTGGCCCCGAGATACGTGGCCCCAAAGTCGGGTCACAAAATGTCAAGCACTTTTCTGCAGCAGAGAATGACATTTTTCGACCCGACTTTGGGGCCACATATCTCGGGGCCACTTGTAGCTAGAAACCCCAATTTGGTATGCAAACACAGTAGAACCAGCACTATAACATATCCAAATTTGGGATTTCTATCACTAAGTGACCCTGAGATATTTCGAATTTCGTCCGCGATTTTTCGATTCGAAAAAAATTCGGATTCGGTTAAATTCGTTAGTATTGTAATTCGGTAATTCGGATGCATCCGAATGTCCGAATAATGAAAAATTCGTCCGAATTTCGATTCGGAACATAACGAAATGCACATGTCTAATTATAAATAATGTAGCGCTAACTGGTCAGCACAAATATAGAAATATATGTGAAAATGGATACAATACAGTGATAATGACATGTGAAAAATCAAAAGGCCATCTGTAAAGCAAAACGGTGTCACCAAAATGCACAGAACAATCTAACCAACAATGGAACATGAATCCAGTGGTAAGTGAAATGTGAAATTTAAAATAGTGTCCAACGTATGAAAAAATATATGAATAAAAAAGTGTCCAACACCAAGTAATGGGGAAACAGATGAACTCCAGTGGAAGTGAAGGGTCACATAACTGGAAGTGAGCCATCACCAAACCGGAAGCCATCCAGGATGTAGGAAATGCCAGGTCACATGTAAAAACAAAATAATGGGACTAAAATATCTGATAGTATTCACAAGATGGTGTAAGAGGCACACAGATAATCTTAAACTGTTTATCTAATAGGCCATAAAAGGGAAAAAGGAAAAACATCAAAGCAACAACATGTTAGATCAATGTAAATATAAAGACTGAACATGATACCTCAATCGAAAGGGAAAAAAAATTAACAGAAACAAAAAACATACAAAAACATACAAAACTGATCTTACCAGAAATTCATGTGGGGATGGAAGAAAGCTTAAGCCTGATTGATAAATGAGTTGAGATCTCACTCCACGTTCATCCCGAACGGGAAGTAGGATCTGAGCTCATATATCCAATATGTCTCGAGACGAGAAACCCCACTGTAGGGGTTAAAACTATTTATAGACCACAGTCTGATTTCCCTTTGTCCTATACCGACAGGCCTGGAGATATACTCATTCCAAACAATGACAAAGATAGAGTGCTGCAGTTTGCTCACAGTAAGTCTAATAAGTTTTTTTTTCGCTAACACTTATATAGGAAACAGATTATCATACAATGCTATACAATACCCCATGTGCGTCATGGGACCTTTCACAGTTATGCAAAACAATTATGTTCCAAACATACAATACATAACAATACATATAATACACAACAAACTTTGAGGCACACTGTTTTAAAGACAGTGTAATCAGTATCTATTTCTAAGAAGTCACAGAACAAACTAATCTTAACAGAAATAGCTTCATGGGAATCTGCGTAGGACAAGTTCCAAGACAAACAAGTTATGTGTGACTATATGCATACTGACAATATGAATACTAAACATAAAATGGAGTCACAGTGGCTCTAGGGAATGTACATATTCCTTCACCCACGAAGGCAGGACTCTCCCCTCCAATGAGGGACAAATTTGTCAATGACTTACAAACAGTGTCCCAGTGGGGTCTTTATTGTAAAACTGCAAGTAGTGACGGGGTACACTATGCTTGCTTTTCCCACTTTTTATGCCAGCAACATGTTCGTTCAAACGTATGGAAAAAGTCCTAATAGTACGACCCACGTACTGCTTTTTGCAGGGACAGGTTAGCAGGCAAACAATGAATTTTGTAGCGCAGGTAGTGAAATGTTTCATGGAATAAATGCGTGTAGTCACAGTCGACATAAATGTATCTGTTTTACGTCTCCCCCCGATATTATGGAGGCACACAGTACACTTTCGACAAGGGTAATAACCCTTGCATTCCTGAAAAATTAGATCTTTTTGGGGGATCGATCACATTGGGTGCAATTTGCCCCTGTATTGATCTTGCCCCTCTAAAAATCACGCCAGCCTGTTCGGGAAGAACAGGCCCCAAAAAACTTTCCAATGTTTCCTGAAAATGTCCTTTAACCTGTCTAGATTGAGTGGAGTACGTGGTTAAGAAGGACCATCTGAATCTAAAATCAGAGGCACCTTTGGGACGTTCAGTAAGGGTGGAGCATCTATCTATTTGTAAAGCTCTATCTATCTTAACATCTAAATCAACCGGGTCATAACCCTTTTCCAGGAATCTTTCCTTCAAAACCTGGGACTGAGAAAGGAAATCAGTGGTCCTGGTGCAATTATGGCGTAACCATAAAAACTGGCTAGGGGGGACCAGCTTAACCATTGTGCCTGATGACAGCTGTCAACCGGAATGTATCCGTTTCGGTCTGTGGGCTTAAAGAAGGTCTTAAATTCCAGATGTTGATTAACCACCAGTATCTCTAGGTCCAAAATATGGATGGATGTTTGGCTAGCCTCCTAGCTTAGGATGATACCTTGATCATTAAAATTGAGTATGGCCATGAAGCTATCCAAAGTTTCACGATCTCCATCCCATAGGAGGAGGATGTCATCTATGTACCTAGCCCAGGGAACCAACTCGGGTCTCCGGGAGGTATAGACGACATCCTCCTCCCATTGAGCCATGAACAGGTTCGCCAAACTGGGGGCGAACTTAGCCCCCATGGCCACACCCTTTTTCTGTAACTAAAATTGATCTTGGAACCAAAAGTAATTGTGCCGAGTGGCAAACATGAGAAGCTGCATAATAAAATCCCGCTGTATCAATGGAAGACTGGTATTTTTGGACAGATAGTTTTTGACAGCGGAAAAACTGAGGTATGCACGTATATATATATATATATATATATACCAATGTTGTGGGAAAAAATTTTTTCTTTACCTGAAAGTACTTACAAAAATGAAGAAAGATGCCTATCCTATATTGAGGGCATTAAAACAGGGAGCTTAGTTATGCACAGGTCATACACAGAGGGATCTGGAGGTAAAAAGGGTAATGTGCAGGCCATATAAAAAGGGAGGATACAATCAGGATGCAATGCTGGCTGCAGGAACTGTCGTTTCATCTCACACAGTGATTTCTATGTGAAAGTTGCTGCTAACCACCACCAGTATAAGCAATGAGTGATGGCTGTGATTGTCATAGCATTCACATAGTATAGAGCCACTTTTATTGGATCTGTATGTGCATTCAGTAATCTCTACTGTCCAAATAAAGGGCACTCACATTGTGGTGCTTGCGTATATGCGTATATGCTAGGGCATGAACAAGCATCTAAAAGGATAGGCAGTTTAAAATAGCCTCCTGCCCACTTACTGTAGCTGTGCTCTATGTCCTTTTATGTACAGTCTGACAACAAGTGGTTGTGAGTCACTTTTAGCTATGCCTTGTATGTGTCCCCAGCAATGACATAAATGATATAGTGATGTATTGATATAGCCAAGCACTTTTTTACTACCACACAGGATTAGTCACTTTTTCACACAACTGTATAAAATAATATTTGCCCCCTTCCTGATTTTTTTTTTTTTTGCATATTTCTCACACTTAAATGATTCAGATCATCAAAAAAATGTAATATTGAACAAAAGTAAACTCAAGATGCAGTTTTTAAATTATTATTTAATTTATTAAGAGAAAAAATCTGTTCAAACCTGCTTGGCCCTATGTGAAAAAGTAATTGCCCCCTCCCATGCTAAATCATGAATGAACTGTGAAAAACCCAAATTTTTTGGAAAGCTGAGTTAAATTTCACTTGCCACACCCAGGCCTGATTACTGCCAAACCTGTTGAATCAAGAAATCACATAAATAGAACCTGTCTGACAAAGTGAAGCACACTAACAGATCACAAAAAGCCCCACATAATGCCACAATCTAAAAAAATTCAAGAACAGATTAGAAACAAAGTAATGTACATGTATCAGTCTAGGAAAGGTTTCAAAGCTAGTTCTAAGGCTTTGGAACTCCAGTGAACCACAGGGAGTCATTATCCACAAATGGAGATAACTTGGAACAGTGGCGAACCTTCCCAGGAGTGGCCAGCCTAAAAAATTACTTGACGATGACTCATCCAGGAGGTCATAAAAGAACCCAAAACAACATCTAAAGAACTGCAGGCCTCACTTGCCTCAGGTAAGATCAGTTACATAAGTTACATCAGTTACATCTGGCATAAAACGAATACAGAATTTTATAACAAGAACATCATACCAACAGTCAGAGCATTTCATAATAAGAACATCATACCAACAGTCAGACATGGTGGTGGTAGCGTGATGGTCTGGGGCTGCTTTGCAGCTTCAGGACTTGAACAACTTACCACAATTTCTGAGCTATACCTGAAAATCCTAAAGGAGAATGTCTGGCCATCAGTGACCTCAAGCTCGAGTGCACTTGGGTTATGTAGCAGAACAATGATCCAAAACACAACAGCAAGTCCACCTCCAAATGGTTCAAACAAAGCAACATTTTAGTTTTGGAGTGGCCTAGTCAAAGCCCAGACTAAAATCCAATTGAGGTGCTGTATCATGACCTCGCCTACAAAGTCCTGAAAATGCTCTTCTGGTCTCTTGAACGGCACCAATGTAGTGATCTAATATATAGTTCCTAGATGGTATGTAGTTAATAATAAAAGTATTGTCTCCGTAGCAAAGCCCGATTCTCCAGAGAGAAGCAATTTATTGACTTCCAAAACAGAACATTCTTACAGATGATAAAAATCCAACAGAGTTCATGACAACGAATATTTCTCCTAGACTTGTGTCTTCATAATCCTTCTCTCAGACCATCTTTCCTAGACTATCTGACAGCCTGCCTGTCTTCTCAAATACTGGTCTGACACTGGGGGGGGGGGGGTCAACCAAATGTTTTCCATGAATACCCCCAGGGTTAGACCTCAAGGTCTAATTACCATCAATAAATACTAGGTTAAAAGGCTATAGCTCACACACACACAATTTGCATAAGATTTACACATCAAAGGGTCTTCTGTCCCTTTGATATGTTTAAATTCAGTTGGGTTTGACTCAACTGAATTTCTGGTACTTTAATACAATATCCTGCATAACTTGGCATAACACATTACAACAAGCATGGGAGGAGGTGACAAGGGAGCTAGAGAGGTCTTGGGAGGACCGAAGAGAGCGGCTTGGTTGGTATTTTGGTACTAGGTTAGTGATGTAGCTGGGGGCAGAGTTATGGATGGCTTTGTAAATTATTGTTAGTACTTTGAATTTTATTCGTTGGGTGAGTGGAAGCCAGTGGAGGGATTGGCAGAGAGGGGTGGAGGACACTGAATGGTTGGTAAGGTGGATGAGTCTTGCAGCGGCATACATTATGGACTGAAGGGGGGATAGTCTATGTAAAGGTAGTCCAATGAGGAGGGAGTTGCAGTAGTCGAGGGGAGATATAACCAGGGAGTGAGTTAGAAGCTTGGTGGTGTCATTCGTTAAAAAGGGGCATATTCTGGAAATGTTGCGGAGGCTAAGGCGGCATGATTTGCACAGGGATTGTATGTGGGTCTGAAAGGACATTTCAGAGTCTAGGATTACCCCTAGCACCCTGGCATGTGGGGACGGACTGATAGATGTGCCATTGATCTTGACTAAGAAGTCAGGGGAAGGGGCACGTGGGGGAGGAAATATTAAGAGCTCAGTTTTAGACAGATTAAGTTTGAGGAAGTGGTTTGACATCCAGACTGACATGTCTGTTAGTAAATCAGTGATGTGTGAGGAGATTGATGGGGTGAGCTGAGGGGCAGAGAGATAGATTTGGGTGTCATCAGCATATAAATGGTAGTGGAAGCCATGTGAGGCTGACCCAGGGAGGATGTGTAGATTTAGAATAGTAGAGGTCCAAGGACAGAACCTTGGGGGACCCCAACAGTAAGAGGAGTTGGAGAGGAGGAAGTGGAGTTGTAAGTGACACTGAAGGTGCGATGAGATAGGTAAGATTCGAACCAACGGAGAGCACAGCCATGGAGACCAAGCAAATTTAGTTTTTTGAGGAGGAGGGGGTGGTCAACTGTATCAAAGGCAGCAGAAAGGTCTAAGAGTAAGAGTACGGAATAATGACCGTTGGTTTTGGCTGTTAGTAAGTCATTTGTGAGTTTTAGGAGGGCAGTTTCTGTGGAGTGCTGTGGGCGAAATCCAGACTGAAGGGGATCAAGAAGGTTATTCTCAATGAGGTGGTCGCTCAGTTGGCTGTAGACTAAACGTTCAAGGAGTTTGGAGGAAAAAGGGAGTAGAGAGATGGGTCTTAGATTGTTAAGATTGGTTGGGTCTAGTGAGGCCTTTTTTGGTATGGGAGTGACTAGTGCATGTTTTAGAGGGTTGGGGAAGATGCCAGTATGAATGAATGAATGAATGATTTGTATAGCGCTGCAACTGCGAACTGAATCGCCTCGAGGCGCTTGACTGCTCTTGTTGGGATGCCATGTTTAGAAGAGGTGGGTCTTGAGTTTTTTCCTGAAGGCCTGATGGTTTTCTTCCATGCGGATGTTGTTTGGTAGAGCATTCCATAGCCGGGGTCCCTGTACTGCGAATCTTCGTTCTCCCTTCGATTTGTAGCGGGCTTTGGGGATGAGAAGGCGATTTTGGTTTGTTGATCGAAGGCTGCGATTCGGTATGTATTTTTCTATTTTCTCACAAAGGTATTGAGGCGCATTTCCTTGTGTACATTTGTGGGTGAGGCAGAGGGTCTTGAATGTGATCCTGTCTTTTACCTTGAGCCAATGGAGCATCCTTAGGGATGGGGAGATGGATTCCCAGGGTTTCTTTCCGGTGATTAATCTTGCTGCTGTGTTTTGGACAATTTAAAGGCGCGCAATCTGGTAATCCGGTAATCCTATGTAGAGTGAGTTTGCGTAGTCGAGCCGTGAATTGATGATGGTTCCTACTACTACCGCTTTTTCCTTTTCCGGGATGAAGGGGATGAGTCTACGTAGCATGCGGAGGAGATGGTGGGATCCGCTGATTACGGATCCTATTTGTGCCTCCATTGTCATCTTTGAATCAAAGATTACTCCGAGGCTTTTGGCTTTGTTGCTTGGAAGGATGGTCTGTCCCAAGATGGTTGGTGGTGTCCAAGGGGTCTTCGTCTTTTTCCTTGAGTTTGCGTCGAGGAGCAGTAATTCTGTTTTTGATCCATTTAGTTTGAGGGAGCTAGTGGTCATCCAGTCATCTATCAATGTGAGACATTTTCCTAGTTCCTGGTATTGGTCTTTTTGTCCGGTGATCCGGAAGTACAGTTGAGTGTCGTCCGCGTATGAGTGGAAGCACAGATCCAATTTGCTAATAATTTTGAAGAGTGGTCGGAGAGGGAGAGGTTGAAGATATGAGTTAAAGAGTGTAGGATAGAGTCAGAGGGTGACCATAGTATTTGAGAAGGAACCGGGTCCAGGGGGCAGGAGGTTAGGTGGGCGTTAGAAAAACTTTTAGTGACTTCCTCTATAGTAGATGGAATAAAAGAAGAAAGTATTGATTGTGCAGGACGACAAGGAGTGTAAAGTGAGGGAGATATGTGTAGAGTACAGAACTCGAGACGAATTGTCTCAATCTTATTTTTGAAGTGATTAGCAATCTCCTGGGCAGTGAGTAAGTTAGTGGGTGGAGGTAATGGAGGACGAAGTAGAGAAGTAAAGTAGAGAAGTAAATGTAGAAAAGAGTTGACGGGGACTGCGTGAGAGGGTGTTAATGAGAGTGGTAAAGTAGGTCTGTTTGGCAGTGCGATGGCAGGAATGGTATTTTTGGAGGGCAGATTTATAATGGCTGAAATCTTGCTGTGATTTAGTCTTACGCCACAGACGCTCAAGAGCACGGCTCTGTTTTTTGAGGCTTCTGGTGTTGTCTGTCTGCCAGGGTTGTAGTGGTCGGGGCCTGATTCTGTGTGTAGTGAGGGGGGACAAGGTATCCAGGGTGGATGACAATGAACTGTTGTATACAGAATTGGCCAAGTTGGGGCAGGACAAGGATGAGATTTTGTCGTAGAGACAATCTGTCGCAGAAAAAAGAAGAGAAGGGTTAAGATGGCGAAGGTTTCTATGGGTAATAGTTTGGTAGTTGGAAGGCAAGGAGGAGGCAGACAAGGAGAGAGTGAAACTAATAAGGTGGTGATCAGAGAGAGGAAAAGGAATATTGGAGAGGTTGTGCGGAGTGCATAGGTAGGAGAATATGAGGTCAAGGCAGTTGCCAACAGAGTGAGTAGAAGCGCTTGTCCATTGTTTTAGGTCAAAAGAGGAGGTTAGGCTCAGCAGCTTAGAAGTAGTGGGAGTGTTAAGATTAACAGGGATGTTGAAGTCACCAAGAATGATTGTTGGAATTTCAGAAGAGAGAAAGTAGGGGAGCCAGGCAGAGAAGTCATCAAGGAAGTTTAATACGGGTACAGGGGGCCGATAGATCACAGCAATTCTCAGTGAAACTGGAGAAAATTGACGAATACAGTGAGCTTCAAATGTGGAGAGGGACAGAGAGGGCGGTGGATGAAGAACCTGAAAAGTGCTTTGAGCGGATAGGAGGATTCCAACACCACCTCCTTTCTGTCCACTAGGCCTGGGGGAGTGAGTCCACAGAAGGCAACCGTAGGAGAGAGCAACAGGAGAAGGAAGGTCAGATTATTGAATCCAGGTCTCAGTAATTGCAAGTAGGTTCAGGGAGTTTGTGATGAATAGGTCATGGACAGTGGTGAGTTTGTTACAAACAGAGCGGCATTCCAAAGGGCACAAGAGAAGGGGAGGCTGGTTCTAGGCAGAAGAGGAATGGAAATGAGATTGTGTGGATTGTGACTGCAATGAGAGGATGGGGGTTGCTGAGTATGTTGGCTGAAGGTAAAGGATGGCGGTCCAGGATTTGGGGAAATATCTCCAGAAATCAGGAGAAGCAGAAGGGTGAGAGAGATGATATGGGACTGCGACTTGTGTAGTGGGACACGTCCCAGTGTCCTGCAGGTTTTATTGGCATTTGGGTTCAGAGTTAGCAGGAGCTGATATGTGCAGTAATAAGGTGACGACAGGAGTGAGGGTGATAAATATATGCTGTGGGGTGGACTGAACAAATCAAATTTAGAACGTAGAAATTTCAATGCATAGAATAAGATTTAAAAGTACTAAGTATGGATCTCTAAATATTAATGACTTTGACGGTTAAAATGACATATTGATACGTAATGAACAGCCTCCGACCAATCTATCTATGTATTGAATTAAATGAACTTGATGCTATGTATAATGGGATGATATAAATAAATAAAGAATTTGAAAAAATATATGCTGTGGGGTGGAGAAGATGGGTGAAGGAGAGAGAATTTAAGGAGAGAGGATGCAACTGTGAGAAGGAAAAGTAGGGAGTGCATGACAGAGTGGCAAGATTTCAGATGAAGCCTGGATGGGAGATGAACAAGTTTAATGGAGAATCAGGTCACCTGTAGTCTGTTTAAAGTTCTGCAGAAGTCTGTTGTGCTTTTTCGCTTTGTGCAGTCGCTGAAGTGCTGAGCCGAAGTGCAATACTTAATCCAATATGAATACTTTATCCAAGATGATAGTTGCCAATGCAATCCCTGCCTATGCACACCCCTGGCTGTGCATCCCCTAAAGAGGGCCTTAATTTATACTCAGTTTGGGTGGGGGTATTGCCAATTAATTAGACAGGATTGCATAGGAGGATATATATATCCTATAGGATTGCATATATACTCGGGTTATCTTTGTGTAATAATAAAATGTATTTGATTGGAGTAATTTAAGTGTGACAAATATGCAACCCCACCCCAAAAAAAAAAGCAGAAAGGGGGCAAATACTTTTTCACACAACTGTATATTTTTCCCTACCTAAATAATAAGGTAGATAAGTAGTAGGATGTTGTCATTTATTGCAACTTGTGGAAAAACCCTATTTTTAATTCATGATGGGACTTGTGGTGCACATAACTTAAATCTAGCTCTGGCTGAAAGAAACTATCCACTAACTACATAATGCAGTGTCATCCAGCAATAATCCATCCAACTCGCAATACTTAAAGTCTTCACCCACCTCTTGGGTAGGGATGAGCCCGGTGTTCGTTTCGAACCCATGATCGAATCAAAAATCGTCCGTTCGTCCGTTCGTCGAAACCAGAACTTTGTGGGCCATTCGCATCAAATTCGTGTGATACAAATGGCCCACAATGCACTGCGCCAGTCACAGTGTATTGCTGGCTGATGATTGGCCAAGCTTGCACTGTGACCCAGCATGCTTGGCCAATCACAGCACCGGCAGGGAGGAGAGCCATAATTGGCCACAGACAGGATTGCCTGTGGCCAATTATAGCTCAGGGGGGTTTAGTTCACGCCCCACACTATATAAGGCCGCCAGTGCGGTTATACTTCTTTAGATAGCGATGTTACCGTGAGTGTAGTGTTCTGGGAGAGAGCAGGATAGGCAGGGACAGTGTCAGCTGTGCTTTATACTTCTTTGGATAGCGCTGTTACAGTGGGTGTAGTGTTCTGGGAGAGAGCAGGATAGGCAGGGACAGTGTCAGCTGTGCTTTATACTTCTTTAGATAGCACTGTTACAGTGAGTGTAGTGTTCAGGGAGAGAGCAGGATAGGCAGGGACAGTGTCAGCTTTGCTTCCTAACCTAGCCATGTTACAATGGGTGTAGTGTGCCTCCTGCACACTGCACAGCATACACCTGAATCTACCCCCTCATTGCTGGTGTTGTGTAGTTGATTTGTGCAACACAGACATCTGCCTAATATTCAGTCAGTGTAGTGTGCCTCCTGCACAGCATAAAGAATGATGTGGTCCAAGGCACCAAAAGTAATTGACCTTGATCCCAAATTTTAGACAAAGAAAAGGAAAAGTGGTCAGCGGGACTTTAAATGAGGCCAATCACTGTATAAAGTAAACAAGTAGGATATAAAACAGTGTTGCTTTTATAGGTTCCAACAAAAAGGGGGGAATTGGAGTGAGAGGTGTATACCAAAAGCAGTCTTGGCAAAGAACATTTTATTATACCATATAAAATCATATATAACATATTGAATATCACAAAATGCATTTACAGAATTGCATACATGCAGGGTATGCTGAAAACTGCATATAAATATTAACACCATAGTAATAGGCATAACATGAAGTAAAAACAAGTCCTGCACAACATGGGCCACTGGAAGGGCTGAATGATGTTAAAAAGTCTGGAGTAAAATAAAATAAGAGACATAAAATCATCTGTATGGACATCATTCATCTATGTAAGCCCGACGCGTTTCATTGGGGTATACCAACTCTTCAGGGGCGAATGCAATGGTGATCTATAAAGAAGCATAACCATGTGGTATAATATTGTAACTGAGTAATAGGAATAATTAATGTGTAAGGGACAGGATGGACATCCCTATAGGTACTCACGTCAGCTGCATAGATGTGAACAGAGGATCAGAGTCGTCAAACAGGTCTGGCATGGGAGCTGAGGTAGAGACATGTGGACAAGCAGGGAGCACTGTAGATTCACCAGGATAAATGTGCTATTGTGGGTGATGGTGAGCCAAAACTTCTGTGAATTGAGATCAGTAATATATATTGAGTGTATAGTAATTTGTTGATGAAGTGTAAAAAGCCCATACACCAGGTCAGATGAAGGGAAAAACTGAGCATAGATAAAAAAGCAGATACGCAAAAACTAGTATCTGAGTATCTGCTTTTTTATCTATGCTCAGTTTTTCCCTTCATCTGACCTGGTGTATGGGCTTTTGCGCAAACCAATCAATAATCGCTAATTGCAATTTTTTTTACCAAAAATATGTAGAAGAATACGTATCGGCTTAAACTGAGGAAAAAAAGTTTTTTTATATATTTTTTGGGGATATTTATTATAGCAAAAAGTAAAAAATATAGAATTTTTTTCAAAATTGTCGCTCTATTTTTGTTTATAGCGCAAAAAATAAAAACCGCAGAGGTGAATACCACCAAAAGAAAGCTCTATTTGTGGGGAAAAAAAGGACGCCAATTTTGTTTGGGAGCCACGTCGCATGACCGCGCAATTGACAGTTAAAGCAACACAGTGCCGAATTGCAAAAAGGGGCTTGGTCCTTTGGCTGCAAATTGATCCTGGGCTTAAGTGGTTAAATGGCTTCTTTTTCCTTTATAAATGTCATTTTGTGCAGGGACAGTTCTAAACATGGGAAACACATGCCACTTCACAGGCATATTTTAGACACCCCCCAGGTATGATATTTAAAGGAATATTTCACTTTTTTTTTTTCACTTTATGCATCATTAAAATGAGTGCTCCAGAAAAAACTTCAGTTTTTTTAAAACTTCTTTTTGCATTGATACATGTCCCCTGGGGCAGGACCCGGGTCCCCAAACCCTTTTTAGGACAATAACATGCATATTGGCCTTTATAAATAGCACTTTAGTTTTCGAACCTTCGGGTCCATTGTAATTAATAGGGTTCTAACGTTCGTGCGATCTTTTGGTCCGTTCGCAGGTTCTGGTGCGAACCGAACCCAGGGGTGTTCGGCTCATCCCTACTCTTGGGAACCATTGTTTTTATTTTAGCACAAACACATCTGTACCTAAAAATGTTTCAGCGATGTTATGCAAGTTGGATGCCACTTTTTTCAAAAGTGCAAAGTACTTCAGCTGATCAAACTGTGTAATATCTTCTGCTATTAATATAAGGCCCAAATGTTGTGAAACACTGGATTCATTAAAGGATGAAATTAGTTTGCACAATTTTACCACTCTGCTGATGTCCTAAGAAAGTATTTGGAATGTGCAACACGGGTGCATAAAAATACAGTATGTGGTTTTGCTCCAGGTGAACAATCTCATGCACATTTGTAGCGAATTCTCCCCAGTAAATTAGAGGCCACAAATGAAAATTCCCCTCTTAGACAGACTTCCTATTGGAGTATTTGCCCTCACATTTGTGACAAATGTAGATTTCAGATTTCCCATTATATTCTGTCCCCGTGACAATGACAAGTAGAGATTTTCCCAAATGGGGACAAGGTAACAATAAAAGCTTGCCAGTAATTCTAAACCTTCCCCACTCTATCTATACATACACATTACCTGGTGAAAAAGAAGAAAGCAAACTCTTTTAGGCCCCTTTTTCACATGATCAAATTGATCGGGTCCATCTGTCTGTATTTCAGGCAGACCCGATCAGGCCACCTATTGTCCTCTAAGGGAAGCGGATGTGTCCACTGACACCTGCCTGGCATCCGGTCCGACCCGACAAAATCCACTGAAAACAGATGGATGGCGATACATTCGCCATCCATCCAGCGGGTCGGATGGAAACGGACCAGCAGTCCATTTTCATCTGACCGCCCCATAGAGGAGAGCAGGCTCTGTCCTTGTCTGCTCTGCATAGTGGAGAAGACAGGACCTGTCATCCGCCTATTCAGAGGCTCAGCAGAGAGATCCCTGCTGAGCAGGTGGATTCCGCTCGGATGGATACGCCCCGTGTGAAAGGGGCCTTAAGAACTGGTAATCTGCAATACGTTTTTTTGGATTTATATGTTTATATACGATTTACAACAGCCCATTTTCTTCTGAGCATTAGGTGATTTTTAACTGTTGCCAAGCAAGATGGAGCCTTTTATGGAAGTTGACCAGGAGGGTGGATTGGTAACAGGTTTTGGTAATTGTTTTTATCTCTTATAGTTCACAACTATTTATATGGCATTGAAAATGTGTCTACATTCTCTTAAATATGTGTATCTTTTATAATTGCTAAAATATATATGTGTATATATAAATATGTGTATATATAAATACTAACACTGAAAGTAAAATACAATAATAATAATCCAGTGATTGTAGCTGCTGTACACAGTGCTATTCGCCTGGAAAAATGTATACATAAAAATTACAGCGCTCACAATACATCATAAATTAATCCAATCAATAAGTGAACAAATTATAAGAAACGTCCATATAAGTTGTGCATAGGTGCTCCATTCATTAAAGTGCAATAGTGTTCCAAACTTCAAGGTGTGCCACACACCCCTCCTGTGTCCCCACTCACCAAATGAAATGGATCCCTAGCTTTTCAGTCAAGAGGTAAGTCAGACTAGAACTCTGGCCCAACGTGTTTCCCACAAGGTGTCATTAAGGACCTAGTTTCCGGTTAACAGAGCCAAGTCTATATACAAGAGAAGAGCCACCTCCCTCCCTGTATGAGAGGTGAAGTGAAATTAAGTTAGGAAGACTACACACTTCACCTCTCATACACAGGGCGAGTCCTACAGGATTAAAAAGCTCATCACTGTCAGGGCTGGGCTCAGCCCTTCCTTCTCAAAGCTGGCAGCTTAGCTGTCGGCTAATTGCCAGCTCCTTTCTCTCCACAGTGATTCACCTGTTGATGATATCCTGCTCGTCAGTCCTGCCTACTTAAGCCGTCCAGCCCAGAGGATCTCTGCCTGCACCTTGGTCACATCTCTAGAGACGCTCTCCTGTGTTCCTGTTAAAGACTTGCTTGGCTGACATTCCTTCTGGCTCCAGATCCTGCTTGCGGTTCTACTATGCTCATCTCTCGCTCCCTGACGTTTTGGCTTGTCTGACTATCCGTTCTGGTTCCTGAACTCTGGCTATGTTTTGACTCTGTTTACCTTTTTATTATTAAACAAGTGTGATTTAAACTGTACTTCTGTCTCAGTCTGATTCATGGTTTCTGACAATCACCTGTGGGACTATGCATATTACTTACCTTCTAGCCTTCCCTTGTGGATTCCAATATGTGGGTAGAACCACGAGGAAGTTAGAAGTTAGACTTCGAGAACATGTAAATAGGAATAGAAAGGGTTACAAACACCACAGTTTGTCCAACCACTTTAGACTTATAACTTATAACAGCTGCCCTTCATGCAACAATTTTCCTGAATCACGCAAAGTCATTTACAGTTTTTTTCCACATGCGTAGATTTTTACTTTTTTGTTTTAGAGACAAGCTGTATAGTAAGTAAAACTGGCTATATAAGCACATATTGGGCAATGCTGTTTTGTTTGCATTTCTCTTTAAAATAAATCTACACCTACTGCATTGAAAAGTCTATTGCCATGACTATATTTGCCAAAGAAGAGACAGTTTGTGAAAACTTGACCAAAAGAATAGAAACTTCATAGCCTTTATCCTCAAAAAAACTATAAAGGAAGACCTGCAGCCTATTTATCCACTAAAATGTGTACTGTTAGCTGCACAACTATTTTCACAGTAATTTTATACCTTTTCTTTACGGTCATTAATCTTTACAAGAAATATGAAATGGTGCGTCAACAGCAGATATATTATTTACTTGTCTGTGCAGTACATCACAAATATATTTCCTATGTGCGTTTTGTTTTCATTAAAAACATGTCAATGGAAAAAATCAACATTATTTTTTCACAGAAGATCGCTTCGTCCAAGCCGTCTCTATATTCTGTTAAATATATATAAAATCTTTGTACATCCTATCCATTTAGTACAAATATGTTTTATAGAACAGTTTATTTAAACCAACAACTTAACTAAACAGCAACAAAGATGAATGAAATAAACACACATATAAAAATAATTTCAATCAAACTAAGCAACTACAAATGGAAAAAATCTGTGTGGGCTTTTGTATATTGCTGCAAAATAAACAGTGTTTTTTTTTTTCCTTTTTTTTTGTATAGTTTTATTATAGTTCTATTGATTTCTATTGGCCAATGCATACAGTGTATACATATCAGTAAACTTGCACTATGTTCAGATACATATTAAAGTAGAAAAGTCAGTAATTTACATGAGTATGTATAAAAACACCTGCAAATTTATAGGAATAGAATGAAAGCAGAATTTTACACATGTAGACATTCACTTTTCTATACGTGTGTCTATAAACTTTTTGGACCATTTTTGCATTTTTTTATACAGGATCTTTCTGTCAGCATAGATCAGTAATTGTATTACTGCCATCTGCCTGTACCCTAAAGGAGAGATAAAATAGGCTCCATTGTTGTCCTTTTTTTTCTAGTATTAGTTGACTGGTTATCGGTGGTTCAGTATTCTAAATAAGAACAAACAAGCAGCAGTAAGAGATAAGTAAAGCCTGAATTTGTATTGTATTTGCTTGTACAAGCTTCACTGTATACAGTGGCCCAAATTCAGGCCAATAACTAGACAAATAGTGTTTTCAGAACATAGTTAACAATGGCAACCCTCATATTTCTTCAACGTTGAGCATGGGTTGGAACAGAGAATCTTCGGATCGGCAGCACACCCACACAGAAAGTAAAGTATAAAGTCTTTATTGAAGCATACATGTTAAAAGCACTGGATGGGTACAGGCAGGGGAAATGCTGGTAGGTTGACGCAATTCACACTATAGAAGTGCTTTGTCAAAAGCACATGAGCATGAGTTAAAGTGAATGTACTGTAGATGTAAACTCAATCACTTACATTTCATAAGTTTTAACTTGTTAATGTAATATGTAAAGTAATTTTCACTATTTCTAAATGTTGAGTTTTCATAAGTAAAACCTGGTAATCCTGACTTAAAGATCCTTGTTTAGTGTTTGTACACAGGAAATGGCTTTGAAGAGGCTGCAGAAGATCAGCAGCACTGAGATGCAACAAAGGATGAAAAAGGTAAAAATAATAAAAAAAACATATTTTCTTTAAAACTTAGCATTTTTTTATCTTTTCAATATGTTTATTGAATATCAAGATAAGACATAAACAGAGAAAAAAAAATATCGGCCTAACAGGCCTAAAAGCACAATTATATAAAACATTGAATAATACGTTTGGTACAGTACATAAGTACATTTTAACTTGGAATATGCGAATGCCATCTCAAGACCTCTCTTTCCCCCCTCCTTCTCCAAACATGAAATATGTAAGAGGCCGCGGTTAACCGATATAAACTATTATGCCACGTACACACGGTCAGAATTTCCAATGTAAACAGTCCGATGGGAGCTTTTCATTGGATTTTCCTACCGTGTGTATACCCATCGGTCTTTTTCTGTCGGCATTTCCGATGGACTTTGGATCGATTCTTAATTTTTCCGATGGAAAACCTTTCATTTGGATTTTTCGATCGTGTGTATGCAATTCTGACGCGCAAAATTCCAACACATGCTCAGAAACAATTTGACGCATGCTTAGAAGCATTAAACTTCCCTTTTATAGTGCCGTTGAATGCGTCGTATGTCGTGGTGTTATTGACCGTCGGAATTTGGTGTGACCGTGTGTAGGCAAGACAGTTTGAGCGAAATTCCGTCGGAATTCCAACGGGAAAACCATCAGAGCTTTTTCCGACGAGAATTCCGATCGTGTGTACGCGGCATTAGTGAAACCCTTTGAATGGAGGTCAACCAGCTGAAACACCGATAGGTCATCGGCAATCCGATAGGGAACAACCCTGCCATACTCATGGGATCAAACTGTGCATAAGGAATTCCCACCAGGATTGCCCAGCAGCCCAGACAGTGCTCCTCCTGCAGACCAAAAACCAGTGTGGGGGTAAGAGGTATTTTCCTCCCATGGTCCTTAGTACATCAATGGGAGTTACTTTGCTTGTCCATTGGAGAACAGAATCTATATGGAAGGGTCTGGCCACCCAAACATATTGTTAATGTATACATATTGTTCTGATACGGGGGCAAGACCAAGTATGATACATGGAGCCTTCTAGGTTGCATCCTCTGAAGCACAAGGGGGGGAGAATCTGGGAAGATCTTGCCCACTCTGGTGCCCACGTACCATCTGGTAAATATTTTAACATTTGCTTCAATCAAAGATATATTCTGGATACATGTGAATGAGCGTCAGAAGGATTAAAACCATTTGTCGGAGTCCCATTGAACTTCCAGGTCAGACTCCAAGGATTGAGCATAGGATGGCATGTCCAGGGAGGAGTCAGTTATGGAAGTGCCTCCCCTCTGATCCATAATCTTGTAACACCATTGTTCATATAGTGTAAAGATGGGGGGGTTAGTTTTGTCGAGCCAAAGAGTATGTAGAAAGTGTGTGATTTGGGAGAGTCTAAATTTCTCGGTTGTGGGTGTTAAGGAGATGGGTCCTTATGAGGAAAAGAAGTGGCCTATCAAAAGAGTCCTTTATTCAGCCACCACTGGAAAGCCTTTAAGTTCATCCCAGGGGGGAAAGCGAAGTTATGGAATAAAGGAGCTAGAGGCTTTGTAATGGAGATTAGTGTAGACTATTTGTGAAGGGTATCACACAAGGCTAGTGAATGTTAGCGGGTTGGGGCCAAAATTGTGAGTCTCAATCTGGGAGCACTCCAGAGGAGGAAGTCAATTGTGTGAAGAGTAACTGCTCATCTTTCCAAAGAGACCCAATCGGGCTTAGAGCCTCTAGAGTATATTTGAGCTGTCTGATATTGCCATAAATTGGAGAGACCTAAACCCCCTTGACTTTTCAGACCACAGAGTATCTCTTTGGAGCAGCGATGATCCTTCTTCCCCCAGACAAAGTGAATAATTTTAGATTGAAATTTGAGAAGTGGCTCTTTTTTAACCGCTTCGCTCCCGCCCAACATCATATGATGTGACGGACTTTGAGTGGGTATATCTGAATGATGCATGTAGCTACAGACATCATTCAGATATTGCCGTTTTCAGCTGGTGATTCCCTACACCATAATAATGATCAGTGGCTGTTCCACCGATTGATCATTCTTACAGGAGGCACGAGGGGACATCCCCCCTCCCACCGCCTTCCGGTGCTTCTACCGACTCACCGATACGATTGGTGAGTCGGACAGAGGATCCGCTGGCCCCGGATGTTGATCATAGAGATTTCAGATGGTCGCCAGAGTCTCTATGATTGTCGGAGACCGGGCGCGATATTATGACGTCACGCCCGGCCTCTGCATTCAAAAAAACGGTGCCGATCTGGTTGGGAAGCGGGGATCTTTTTTTTCTTTTTTTTCAGGCTTCCTAGCCTAGTGGTCAGATGTGGGGTATTATTGACCCCATATCTCACTATAAAGAGGACCTGTCATGTCATATTTAGGGATGAGCCGAACACCCCCGGGTTCGGTTCGAACCAGAACCTTCGAACGGACCGAAAGTTCGCGCGAATTTTCGAACCCTATACGTTATAATGGACGCGAACGTTCGAAATCAAAAGTGCTAATTACAACGGCCAATATGCATGTTAATGTCATAAAACAGGTTTGGGGACCCGGGTCCTGCCCCAGGGGACATATATCAATGCAAAAAGAACTTTTAAAAACTAACGTTTTTTCGGGAGCAGTCATTTTAATGATGCATAAAGTGAAAAAAAAAAAAGTGAAATTTTCCTTTAAATATGGTACCTGGGGGGTGTCTAAAGTATGCCTGTGAAGTGGCATGTGTTTCCCGTGTTTAGAACTGTCCTTGCACAAAATGACATTTGTAAAGGAAAAAAAGAAGCCATTTAAAACCACTTGCGGCTTTAGGTTTGATCTTAAGTAGAATCTGAACAGGTACATTATGAAGTGTAGCTCCATCCCAAAAAAATCTATTTTTAAGCTTTTTGGAGAACATAGGGAGGGGTTATCACCCCTGTAACATTTGCTGTCTTTGCACATGTGTTCAGAACATGTCACCTCACTTTCCGTCCCAATGACAAATGTTTTTGGAAAAGTGGGGTTTTAATTGAAACAAGGATTGGTGATAAAGTATCAGTAGAGAGGAGATACCTTTTTCCCAAATTAAATCTAACAGGATAGAATTTCCCTTCCTAGGGGTAGATTTCCTCTCACTTCCTGTTTTCTCTTTCCATTTGCAAGTAGGAGTCGTTTGTAAGTTGGATGTTTGAAAGTAGGGGCCTGGCGTATATACTCTGCAGAAATTTGCCCTATTAGATGTTGGTGTAGCCACAAGACTGGTGGGCACAGGAATGGGCCCTGCTGTGAGTTAATAGATCAAGATTTGTAATTGCATGCACCTCTTGAACAGGGCAGAAAAATTGGGGGTGGTGGTGGACGGTTTTGCCACAAGACTGTAAGCTCTCACAGTTACTCTTGGTGGGCGCAGGAATGGGCCCTGCTGTGAGTTATTAGATCAAGATTTGTAATTGCAAGCACCTGATGAACAGGGCAGAAAAATTGGGCCTTTGGCGGTGGTGGTGGACGGTGTTGCCACAAGACTGTAGGCCCTCATAGTTACTCTTGGTGGGCGCAGGAATGGGCCCTGCTGTGAGTTATTAGATCAAGATTTGTAATTGCAAGCACCTGATGAACAGGGCAGAAAAATTGGGCCTTTGGCGGTGGTGGTGGACGGTGTTGCCACAAGACTGTAGGCCCTCATAGTTACTCTTGGTGGGCGCAGGAATGGGCCCTGCTGTGAGTTATTAGATCAAGATTTGTAATTGCAAGCACCTGATGAACAGGGCAGAAAAATTGGGCCTTTGGCGGTGGTGGTGGACGGTGTTGCCACAAGACTGCAGGCCCTCATAGTTACTCTTGGTGGGCGCAGGAATGGGCCCTGCTGTGAACTATTAGATCAAGATTTGTAATTACCCGCCCCTGTTAAACAGGGGCTGAAAAATTGTGCCTTAGGCACTGGTGCTGGTGCCACAACACTGCAACCCGGCCCTCACAGATACTGTACTTGGAGCACAGCAGTCACACGTGTTGCGAAGCATTTTTTTAAAAAATTGTAAGTACACGCCCCTGTTAAACAGGGGCTGAAAAATTGTGCCTTAGGCACTGGTGCTGGTGCCACAACACTGCAACCCGGCCCTCACAGATACTGTACTTGGAGCACAGCAGTCACACGTGTTGCGAAGCATTTTTTTTAAAAAATTGTAAGTACACGCCCCTGTTAAACAGGGGCTGAAAAATTGTGCCTTAGGCACTGGTGCTGGTGCCACAACACTGCAACCCGGCCCTCACAGAGACTGTACTTGGAGCACAGCAGTCACACGTGTTGCGAAGCATTTTTTTAAAAAATTGTAAGTACACGCCCCTGTTAAACAGGGGCTGAAAAATTGTGCCTTAGGCACTGGTGCTGGTGCCACAACACTGCAACCCGGCCCTCACAGAGACTGTACTTGGAGCACAGCAGTCACACGTGTTGCGAAGCATTTTTTTAAAAAATTGTAAGTACACGCCCCTGTTAAACAGGGGCTGAAAAATTGTGCCTTAGGCACTGGTGCTGGTGCCACAACACTGCAACCCGGCCCTCACAGATACTGTACTTGGAGCACAGCAGTCACACGTGTTGCGAAGCATTTTTTTAAAAAATTGTAAGTACACGCCCCTGTTAAACAGGGGCTGAAAAATTGTGCCTTAGGCACTGGTGTGGTGGCATGGATCATTGAGGAGGAGGAAGAGGATAGTCAGTGAACATAAGAGGACAGTCACTCAGCATCAGCATAGGCAGTCTTGAAGGGATGTGACATTAAAAATTATTCGGTTATATCCGCCTCAGGTGCCTGGTAGCTGGTGGTGATCCAAGACTGATTCATTTTGATGAATGTCAGTCGATCAACCGAGGCGGTGGACAGGCGCACCCTATGATCAGTCACAAATCCTCCAGCAGCACTGAATGTGCGTTCGGAAAGAACGCTGGAGGCAGGACAGGCCAGTAGCTCAATTGCATACTGTGCAAGCTCTGGCCAGTGATCCATCCTCAGGACCCAGTAAGCCAGAGGATTTTCGGTGGGAAAGGTGTCCAAGTCTGACCTTGCCCCAAGGTATTCCTGCACCATGTATATCAGACGCTGGCGATGGTTGCTGGAACCGATCATACCTTGGGGCTGCGGACTAAAAAATTGTCTGAACGCATCGGTCAGACGTCCACCTTCCCCACCGCTCCTTCTGCCACTGACCGAAGCCTCAGCAACTCGTCGCCCAGGACCAGGAGTTTGTAGCCTCCCAGTTTCTGGGAACGCGTTGCACAGACCTTTCTGCAAGGCCTCCCTGAGATGTCTCATCCTCTGCTCCCTCTGCGACGGCAAGATAAGGTCCGCAACCTTACCCTTGTACCGCGGATCAAGGAGAGTGGCCAGCCAGTAATGGTCCCTCTCCTTGATCCGAAGAACACGAGGATCCTTCCGCAGGCTTTGCAGGATCAGGGAGGCCATGCAGCGTAGGTTAGCTGAGGCATTCGGTCCGGAGTCTTCTGGGTCACTGAGGATGACATGATCGCCAGCCACCTCCTCCCAGCCACGTACAAGTCCACTGGCTTGTTGGGACTGTACATCATCCCTAAAAGACTGCTGCTGCTGATGCTGAGTGCCAGGCTCCACCTCCATGCTCACACAATCCTCCTCCTCCTCCTCCTCCTCATCCTCTTCCTGTGTGATGGGTGGGACAGAAGGAACACTGTCCGGATAAAGGGGGCCTTGAGAGGCAAGGAAGTCCTCCTCTTCCTGCCTCTGTTCTGCCTCAAGTGCCCTGTCCATTATCCCACGCAGCGTATGCTCCAACAGGTGGACAAGAGGGACAGTGTCACTGATGCATGCACTGTCACTGCTCACCATCCTCGTGGCCTCCTCAAATGGTGAGAGGACAGTGCATGCATCCCTGATCATGCTCCACTGACGTGGGGAAAAAAAACCAAGCTCCCCTGACCCTGTCCTGGTGCCGTAGTCGCAAAGGTACTCATTGATGGCCCTCTGCTGCGTGTGCAGTCGCTGCAGCATGGCCAACGTTGAGTTCCACCTGGTGGGCATGTCAGATATTAGGCGGTTCTTGGGCAGGTTCAGCTCCTTTTGCAGCTCAGTCAGCCGAGCACTGGCATTATAAGATCGGCGGAAATGCACACAGACTTTCCTGGCCTGCCTCAGGACATCCTGTAAGCCTGGGAACCTGCCCAAGAACCGCTGCACCACCAGGTTGAGGACGTGAGCCATGCAGGGCACATGGGTGAGCTGCCCCTGTCGCAGGGCGGAGAGGAGGTTGGTGCCATTGTCAGAAACGACCATTCCTGGCTTAAGCTGACGTGGCGTCAACCACCTCTCGGCCTGCCCCTGCAGAGCTGCCAGAACCTCTGGCCCAGTGTGGCTCCTGTCCCCCAAACACACCAGCGCAAGCACGGCATGGCATCTTTTTGCCTGCGTACTTGCGTAGCCCCTTGTACGCCTACGGAGCACCGCTGGTTCCAAGGACAGAGCACTGGAGGAAGAAGAAGAGGAGGGGGTGGAGGAGAGAGGTGTGTCACAACCAGTAGCAGTAGTCGCGTTTTGGAGGCGTGGTGGCGGAACAACCTCCAACACTACTGCACCTTGTCCTGCATCCCTCCCAGCTGCCAATAGAGTGACCCAATGGGCCGTGAAAGAAAGGTACCGTCCCTGTCCATGCCTGCTGGACCATGAGTCAGCGGTAATATGCACCTTACCGCTGACCGCCCTGTCCAGCGAGGCATGGACATTGCCCTCCACATGCCGGTAGAGAGACGGAATCGCCTTCCGCGAGAAAAAGTGGCGTTTGGGAACCTGCCACTGAGGAACCGCACATTGAACAAACTCACGGAAGGGGGCCGAGTCTACCAACTGAAAAGGCAGCAGTTGAAGTGCTAGCAATTTAGCAAGGCTAGCATTCAACCGCTGGGCATGTGGATGGCTGGGAGTGTACTTCTTTCTACGGTCCAGCAGCTGGGGCAGGGAAATTTGCCTGCTGCATTCGGACGTCGGTGTACTGCAAGTACTTGGTTGTGACACACCGAATTCTACACCTTCAGTCCTCTCAGAGCAGCTTTCAGAGAGGACTGAAGGTGTAGTGGGGATGGAGATCCCAGCTGAGGAGGAGCAAGGAGAGGTCCGCTTAGTTCTTTGGTGTGGGTCTTTTATGTGTGCCTGCCAACGAGCTGCATGGCAGGTCGCCATATGTCTGGTCATGCTTGTCGTGCCCAAGCGGCTGATGTTTTGGCCACGCGAGATACGCTTGAGACAAATATTGCAAATAGCAGTGGTGCGATCTGCTGCACTCGTCTCAAAAAAGGCCCACACCAAAGAACTTTTCTGATAACGTGCAGAGGCAGCGCCCTGCACAGGCGGAGCTCTGCGGTGTTGTACAGTTGCTGTGCTGGCCTCTACCTGGCCTCCAGGGGGCATCCTGCCTCGTTGGACATGTGACGCCGCATCCTCCTCCTCCTCGTCCTCCTCCTCATCCTCTCTCCCTTGAGGCACCCACGTGGAGTCAGTGACCTCATCATCCCCTCCCTCTTCACCACTAGAGCAAACCTGGCAGTAAGCTGCAGCTGGTGGAACTGTACTGCCAGATTCCTCAAGCTGGGTATCGTCATCCGAGCCTTCGAATCGTTGGGCATCCTCCTGGAGCATGTACCCAACACTGTGCTCAAAGAGTTCGGGGGACTCCTCAGGAGGACATGGTGGGTCTAGGGAAGGGGTGGCTGATGATGCTCTGTCAGTACCCTGAGCCTGGGTGAGAGAGGATGAGGAGGATGAGGAGGGCTTGGTCATCCATTCTACCAAGCCTTCAGCATGATGCGGCTCCACATGTCCAGCTGCCGAAAACAAAGACGCGCGTGTCCCATGGCCACGTGCTGATGACGATGCACGACCACGTCCACGTCCACGGCCACGTCCACTAGAAACAGAGCCTGCCTGCCCTGTGTTCTTGGCTCTGCACGCTCTGCCTCCCCTTGGCGGTCTTCCAGCCATTGTAGTCGGTAGTCCTGTGGGTGCTGCTGAGAAGAAAATATAGGAGCTCTGTGTGATGCCACTAACACACTAGAAGTCCTATGGGTGCTTCTGCAAAGAAAATAGAGGAGCTCTGTGTGATGCCACTAACACACTAGAAGTCCTGTGGGTGCTTATGCAAAGAAAATAGAGGAGCTCTGTGTGATGCCACTAACACACTAGACGTCCTGTGGGTGCTTCTGCAAAGAAAATAGAGGAGCTCTGTGTGATGCCACTAACACACTAGAAGTCCTGTGGGTGCTGCTGAGAAGAATATATAGGAGCTCTGTGTGATGCCACTAACACACTAGAAGTCCTATGGGTGCTTCTGCAAAGAAAATAGAGGAGCTCTGTGTGATGCCACTAACACACTAGAAGTCCTGTGGGTGCTTCTGCAAAGAAAATAGAGGAGCTCTGTGTGATGCCACTAACACACTAGAAGTCCTGTGGGTGCTTCTGCAAAGAAAATAGAGGAGCTCTGTGTGATGCCACTAACACACTAGAAGTCCTGTGGGTGCTGCTGAGAAGAATATATAGGAGCTCTGTGTGATGCCACTAACACACTAGAAGTCCTATGGGTGCTTCTGCAAAGAAAATAGAGGAGCTCTGTGTGATGCCACTAACACACTAGAAGTCCTGTGGGTGCTTCTGCAAAGAAAATAGAGGAGCTCTGTGTGATGCCACTAACACACTAGAAGTCCTGTGGGTGCTGCTGAGAAGAAAATATAGGAGCTCTGTGTGATGCCACTAACACACTAGAAGTCCTATGGGTGCTTCTGCAAAGAAAATAGAGGAGCTCTGTGTGATGCCACTAACACACTAGAAGTCCTGTGGGTGCTTATGCAAAGAAAATAGAGGAGCTCTGTGTGATGCCACTAACACACTAGAAGTCCTGTGGGTGCTGCTGAGAAGAATATATAGGAGCTCTGTGTGATGCCACTAACACACTAGAAGTCCTGTGGGTGCTTCTGCAAAGAAAATAGAGGAGCTCTGTGTGATGGGACTAACACACTTCAAGTCCTATAGGTGCTTCTGGGAAGAAAATATAGCTCTGTGTGTGTGATGGGACTAACACACTTCAAGTCCTATAGGTGCTTCTGGGAACAAAATATAGCTCTGTGTGTGTGATGGGACTAACACACTTCAAGTCCTATAGGTGCTTCTGGGAACAAAATATAGCTCTGTGTGTGTGATGGGACTAACACACTTCAAGTCCTATAGGTGCTTCTGGGAAGAAAATATAGCTCTGTGTGTGTGATGGGACTAACACACTTCAAGTCCTATAGGTGCTTCTGGGAACAAAATATAGCTCTGTGTGTGTGATGGGACTAACACACTTCAAGTCCTATAGGTGCTTCTGGGAAGAAAATATAGCTCTGTGTGTGTAATGGGACTAACACACTTCAAGTCCTATAGGTGCTTCTGGGAAGAAAATATAGCTCTGTGTGTGTGATGGGACTAACACACTTCAAGTCCTATAGGTGCTTCTGGGAACAAAATATAGCTCTGTGTGTGTAATGGGACTAACACACTTCAAGTCCTATAGGTTCTTCTGGGAACAAAATATAGCTCTGTGTGTGTAATGGGACTAACACACTTCAAGTCCTATAGGTGCTTCTGGGAAGAAAATATAGCTTTGTGTGTGTAATGGGACTAACACACTTCAAGTCCTATAGGTGCTTCTGGGAAGAAAATATAGCTCTGTGTGTGTGATGGGACTAACACACTTCAAGTCCTATAGGTGCTTCTGGGAACAAAATATAGCTCTGTGTGTGTAATGGGACTAACACACTTCAAGTCCTATAGGTGCTTCTGGGAAGAAAATATAGCTCTGTGTGTGTAATGGGAATAACACACTTCAAGTCCTATAGGTGCTTCTGGGAAGAAAATATAGCTCTGTGTGTGTAATGGGACTAACACACTTCAAGTCCTATAGGTGCTTCTGGGAACAAAATATAGCTCTGTGTGTGTAATGGGACTAACACACTTCAAGTCCTATAGGTTCTTCTGGGAACAAAATATAGCTCTGTGTGTGTAATGGGACTAACACACTTCAAGTCCTATAGGTGCTTCTGGGAAGAAAATATAGCTCTGTGTGTGTAATGGGACTAACACACTTCAAGTCCTATAGGTGCTTCTGGGAAGAAAATATAGCTCTGTGTGTGTGATGGGACTAACACACTTCAAGTCCTATAGGTGCTTCTGGGAAGAAAATATAGCTCTGTGTGTGTAATGGGACTAACACACTTCAAGTCCTATAGGTGCTTCTGGGAAGAAAATATAGCTCTGTGTGTGTAATGGGAATAACACACTTCAAGTCCTATAGGTGCTTCTGGGAAGAAAATATAGCTCTGTGTGTGTAATGGGACTAACACACTTCAAGTCCTATAGGTGCTTCTGGGAACAAAATATAGCTCTGTGTGTGTGATGGGACTAACACACTTCAAGTCCTATAGGTGCTTCTGGGAACAAAATATAGCTCTGTGTGTGTGATGGGACTAACACACTTCAAGTCCTATAGGTGCTTCTGGGAACAAAATATAGCTCTGTGTGTGTAATGGGACTAACACACTTCAAGTCCTATAGGTGCTTCTGGGAAGAAAATATAGCTCTGTGTGTGTAATGGGAATAACACACTTCAAGTCCTATAGGTGCTTCTGGGAACAAAATATAGCTCTGTGTGTGTGATGGGACTAACACACTTCAAGTCCTATAGGTGCTTCTGGGAACAAAATATAGCTCTGTGTGTGTGATGGGACTAACACACTTCAAGTCCTATAGGTGCTTCTGGGAACAAAATATAGCTCTGTGTGTGTGATGGGACTAACACACTTCAAGTCCTATAGGTGCTTCTGGGAACAAAATATAGCTCTGTGTGTGTAATGGGACTAACACACTTCAAGTCCTATAGGTGCTTCTGGGAAGAAAATATAGCTCTGTGTGTGTAATGGGACTAACACACTTCAAGTCCTATAGGTGCTTCTGGGAACAAAATATAGCTCTGTGTGTGTAATGGGACTAACACACTTCAAGTCCTATAGGTGCTTCTGGGAAGAAAATATAGCTCTGTGTGTGTAATGGGACTAACACACTTCAAGTCCTATAGGTGCTTCTGGGAACAAAATATAGCTCTGTGTGTGTAATGGGACTAACACACTTCAAGTCCTATAGGTGCTTCTGGGAAGAAAATATAGCTCTGTGTGTGTAATGGGACTAACACACTTCAAGTCCTATAGGTGCTTCTGGGAACAAAATATAGCTCTGTGTGTGTGATGGGACTAACACACTTCAAGTCCTATAGGTGCTTCTGGGAACAAAATATAGCTCTGTGTGTGTAATGGGACTAACACACTTCAAGTCCTATAGGTGCTTCTGGGAAGAAAATATAGCTCTGTGTGTGTAATGGGACTAACACACTTCAAGTCCTATAGGTGCCTCTGGGAACAAAATGAAGGAGCTCTGCCTGCCTGCCACGAACACACTACAAGTCCTATAGGTGCTTCTGGTAACAAAATATAGGAGCTCTGCCTGCCTGCCACGAACACACTACAAGTCCTATAGGTGCTTCTGGTAACAAAATATAGGAGCTCTGCCTGCCTGCCACGAACACACTACAAGTCCTATAGGTGCTTCTGGTAACAAAATATAGGAGCTCTGCCTGCCTGCCACGAACACACTACAAGTCCTATAGGTGCTTCTGGTAACAAAATATAGGAGCTCTGCCTGCCTGCCACGAACACACTACAAGTCCTATAGGTGCTTCTGGTAACAAAATATAGGAGCTCTGCCTGCCTGCCACGAGCACACTACAAGCCCCTCTTTCTCAATCAATCTTTGTAACTGAATCTATCTAACTCAATCTCTGTAAGTGAATCTCTCTAACTATCTAAATGCAGCAGAGTGTCACAGAATCTGCCTGCTCAATCTGCGCCGGAACAGCATGTGACCGGCGCAGACGGCGTGGCGGCGTTTTATAGGGGGGGGCGTGTACTACAGCCCCTGAGCTGTAATTGGCTACAGGCGTCCTGCCTGTAGCCAATTATGGCTCTTCGAGTTTCCGGGGCTGTGATTGGCCAAGCATGCGGGGTCACAGTGCATGCTTGGCCAATCATCAGCCAGCAATGCACTGCGTCGGCCGCGCCGGCCGCAATGCATTGCGGGGCCGCTCGCATCACACGAACGTGATGCGAGCGGCCAAAATAGTTCTGGGCTCGCCGAGCGAGCGAACGCCCGGTGCTCGATGCGAACGTGGGTTCGCATCGAGCACCGGGCCCATCCTTAGTCATATTCCTATTACAAGGGATGTTTACATTCCTTGTAATAGGAATAAAAGTGATCAAAATATATTTTTTTCAAAAAAGTGTCAAAATAAAAAAAAGAAAGTATAATTAACAATGAACATGGTGTTCAAACCATACATGTGAGGTATCGACGCGAATGTTGGAGCAAGAGCAATAATTTTGTCCCTAGACCTCCTCTGCAACTCAAAACTTGTAACCAGTAAAAAAAATTCAAGCGTCGTCTATGGGGATTTTTAAGTATCGAACTTTGGCGCCATTCCGCGGGAGCAATTTTGAAGTGTGACATGTTAGGTATCTATTTACTCCAGACAAAAATGTATCCTTAAACAGCGTGGTACTGTGGATAACAGCTAAATAGTAATGTGCCACGTCCTAAACAGTATAGAATTGAATAAAGAGAGGGGGACGATGGACTTTTTAGGCACCGTAAGACAGTATTTTAAACAAAATATTTTATTATTTTAAAATTCATACAAAACACTTAGGCTTTAAAAATTCCGCCAACATTAATTATATCCATGTATATTACCGAAACTGAATCCTATTACACATCAGGGGCGTACCTAGACATTTGGCACCTGGGGCGGATCCTATATATGGCACTCCCCACCCCACCTTAAAATTTAAAAACACCCCACTGTGCCCCCTGCATACCTCTGCATCCTTCAATATCTTTTTGTCACTACCGTGTACCCCCTCTCCACAACTGCCCCTCTGGACCCCTTTTACATTACACAGCACCCTGCACCTCTGGACCCCTTTACATTATACAGCACCCTGCACCTCTGGACCCCTTTATATTACACAAGACCTTGCACCTAAGGACCTCTTTACATTACACAGCACCCTGCACCTCTTTACATTACACAACCCTTGTACCCCTGGACCCCTTTACATAACACAGCACCCTGAACCTCTGGACCCCTTTACATTACACAGCACCCTGAACCTCTGGAACTCTTTACATTACACAGCTCTTGTACCTCTTTACATTACACAGCCTTTGTACATCTGCACCCCTTTAAAATACACAGCCCCCCACAGCTCTGGACCCCCTACAGTACAGACCCACCCTAAAGTGCAGACCCCCCATCTACAGTTCAGACCCCCTACAGTACAGAATCCTCCTCTACAGTAGAATCCTCCCCTATAGTGCAGACCCCCCTACAGTACAGACCCCTCCACCCTACAGCGCAGACCCCCCTACAATTCCGACCCCTCCCCCTACAGTGCAAACCCCCCCTACAGTACAGAATCCCCCCCTAAAGTACAGACACCCCTACAGTGCAGAATCCTCCCCTACAGTGCTGAGGACATTAGATGGACATACATAACATGCCTGAAACAACTTTACTAAATGTGTTTAAAACTACTGCACCCAGAGGCGCCCCTCTCTTTGTCTTTTTTCCTACAGTTACTTGGAACTTGGTTTTAGTTCCCCATCGGAGGCAGCCCTGTGTTGTGGACTTTAGCTCATTACCCCCCTAGTTTTTCGCCATCCCCCTTCCCCTCCCTTCCCCCCCCCTCCCGGGCCCATTTCCCTTATTTTAATGTATATCTTCTCTCCTTTTGAACATATTACTTATGAATTTTTTATGTCGCATTGTACTCATATATGAATATGATTACAAGAGCTAATCCTTCACTTAATGACTTTTTATCAACCTTACATCTGACTCTTTGTGCATTTTACTTGTATAATACAGTACAGACCCCCCCCTTTAGTACAGACCCCCCTACAATACAGACCCCCCTACAATGCAGACCCCCTACAGTACAGACCCCCCTACAGTACAGACCCCCCTAAAGTACAGAATCCTCCCCTACAGTGCAGATCCCCCCTACAGTACAGAACCCCCCTACAGTGCACAGACCCCCCTACAGTGCACAGACCCCCCCTACAGTGCAGACCCCCCTACAGTGAAGACCCCCCTACAGAACAAGACCCCCTACAGTGCACAGGACCCCCCACAGTAAAGACCCCCTACAGTGCACAGACCCCCCCACAGTAAACCCCCCCCCCCCCACAGTGCATAGACCCCCTACATACCCATAATGTACCTCACACACATGGAGAGCCCGAGGCAGTGGCATTGCGGGGGGAGATGCGAGACACCTGTCGGCAGTGACCCGGGACCCGGCGCAATGATCACCTTCTCTCAGTGGTCACGGCTCTGATCAGTCTCGGCAGCGCCGCGGCTGCCTCCTTTATGTCTACACCGTCTACACAGTTCTGTGCATGCAGAAGGGGGAGGCGGCTTCACTCTGCTCGGCTATGACAGCCGCTGCCGAGACTGATCAGAACCGCGACCAGAGAGAGAAGGGGATAGCGCCGGGTCCCGGGTCACTGTGCCGACAGGTGCCACAGGTGTCTCGCACCCCCCCCCCCGCAATGCCACTGCCTCAGGCTCTCAGTGTGGTCTGTCACTGAGCCGTGCCGCTGCCTAACTCGCGGCGCTGTCTCCTCTTCAGTCGCGGAGGGGGAGGGCGCTGGCCTGACACCCCCCCAGTGTGTGGCACCCGGGGCGGCCCGCCCCCACTTAGTACGCCACTGTTACACATAAACATTTGGACAAACATGAGCCAACTAAAAAAGGTACCTTTCCTGAAGCATCATGACTTCACCGCTATCACTGTATTCCTGCCTCATCGTTGGACATTCAATCTTATATGGAAATTCAACTTTTCTAGTTGGCTCATGTTTGTCCAAATGTTTATGTGTAATAGCATTCAGTTGCGGTAATGTACATGGCTATAATTAATGTTGGCGGAATTTTTAAAGCCTAAGTGTTTTGTATGAATTTTAAAATAATAAAATATTTTGTTTAAAATACTGTCTTACGGTGCCTAAAAAGTCCATAGTCCCCCTCTCTTTATTCAATATCTATTTACTCAGCATAACTTCATCTTTTACAATATGCAAAAACATTGGGCTAACTTTACTGTTTTTTTTTTTTTTTTTTAAAGCACCAAACTGTTTCCTTCCCAAAAAATAACAGAAGGGATGGTATCAAACATCTTTGTCTTCAGCCTTGGCAGTTACATCAGGGAGGATGGGCTTCCCTTGACCTCTTTGATTGTTACTTCTGCCAAACTGGAGTAAGAGAAATAGAAGGGGATGGCCTCTTTGTAGATGCAGCGCCTCCGGATGAAGGAGGGAGTTCTTGGGAGACCATACAAAGTTGTAGAAGTATGCGTTCGCCTTCTGCGAAAGAGGAAAAGCCGTAGGACTTGTTCTGAAAAGAGAAGTTCAGACAGAGTGGGAAGGACCATCTGTGTATTACTTCCTTTTGTGACAGTATTTGGAGAAGCCGTTTCAGAGAGTGCCTTCTTTGTATGGTATAGGGGGAAAGGTCTGCAAATATCTGAACCTGATGCCCCTGAATGTGAAGTCTTTCAGAGTTCTGGGAAATGTTCATCACCTCTTCTTTCACTGAGTAAAAGTGGGGTTTCACAATGATGTCTCTCGGCAGGCCATCTGTTTGAGGTGGTTGTAGGGCCCTGTGCGGCCTCTCTAGTGTTTTAAATTTAAAACATTATTTTTTTACTTTTTTAGGAGACTTTTCCTCTGATAATAACACAAAATCAGGAGATATCTGTTACATTTACCACAAAAAGAAACCCTAATTTGTTATGAAAACCCAAGGTTAGGGATGAGCCCCCGGGTTCGGTTCGCACCAGAACCTTCGAACGGACCGAAAGTTCGCGCAAATTTTCGAACCCTATTCGTTATAATGGACGAGAACGTTCGAAATCAAAATTGCTAATTACAACGGCCAATATGCATGTTAATGTCATAAAACCCGGGTCCTGCCCCAGGGGACATATATCAATGCAAAAAGAACTTTTAAAAACTAACGTTTTTTCGGGAGCAGTCATTTTAATGATGCATAAAGTGAAAAAAAAAAAAGTGAAATTTTCCTTTAAATATGGTACCTGGGGGGTGTCTAAAGTATGCCTATGAAGTGGCATGTGTTTCCCGTGTTTAGAAATGTCCTTGCACAAAATGACATTTGGAAAGGAAAAAAAGAAGCCATTTAAAACCACTTGCGGCTTTAATGTCATGTTTTGTCCTGGCCACCATTTGGCTGAAAATCCTTGAGAAAAATGGCATGGCTACCCCATCACCCCCCCCCCACCCCAGCCCCTTTGGGTCTTGTATGGATATTAAGGGGCACCCCGCACCCAAAATAAAACCCTAGACCTACAACCCTATATACTCTGAACAGCAGTATATAGGTGGTGCAAACAAGACACGGACTGTAGGTTTGTTCTTAAGTAGAATCTGAACAGGTACATTATGAAGTGTAGCTCCATCCCCAAAAAATCAATTTTTAAGCTTTTTGGAGAACATAGGGAGGGGTTATCACCCCTGTAACATTTGCTGTCTTTGCACATCTGTTCAGAACATGTCACCTCACTTTCCGTCCCAATGACAAATGTTTTTGGAAAAGTGGGGTTTTAATTGAAACAAGGATTGGTGATAAAGCATCAGTAGAGAGGAGATACCTTTTTCCCAAATTAAATCTAACATGATAGAATTTCCCTTCCTAGGGGTCGATTTCCTCTCACTTCCTGTTTCTCTTTCCGTTTGCAAGTAGGAGTCGTTTGTAAGTTGGATGTTTGAAAGTAGGGGCCTGTCGTATATACTCTGCAGAAATTTGCCCTATTAGATGTTGGTGTAGCCACAAGACTGGTGGGCACAGGAATGGGCCCTGCTGTGAGTTATTAGATCAAGATTTGTACTTGCATGCACCTGTTGAACCGGGCAGAAAAATTGGGCCTTTGGTGGTGGTGGTGGACGGTGGTGCCACAAGACTGTAAGCCCTCACAGTTACTCTTGGTGGGCGCAGGAATGGGCCCTGCTGTGAGTTATTAGATCAAGATTTGTAATTGCATGCACCTGTTGAACAGGGCAGAAAAATTGGGCCTTTGGCGGTGGTGGTGGTGGACGGTGTTGCCACAAGACTGTAGGCCCTCATAGTTACTCTTGGTGGGCGCAGGAATGGGCCCTGCTGTGAACTATTAGATCAAGATTTGTAATTACACGCCCCTGTTAAACAGGGGCTGAAAAATTGGGCCTTAGGCATTGGTGCTGGTGCCACAACACTGCAACCCCTCACAGATACTGTACTCTTAGCAGAGCAATGAGACCTGTTGCAAAGCATTGCCTAAAAATTGTAATTACACGCCCCAACAGCGGCTGAAAAATTGTGCCTTAGGCACTGGTGCTGGTGCCACAACACTGCAACCCCTCACAGATACTGTACTTGGAGCACAGCAGTCACACCTGTTGCAAAGCATCTTTTTAAAAAATTGTAATTACACGCCCCTGTTATACAGGGGCTGAAAAATTGGGCCTTAGGCATTGGTGCTGGTGCCACAACACTGCAACCCCTCACAGATACTGTACTCTTAGCACAGCAATGAGACCTGTTGCAAAGCATTGCCTAAAAAATGTAATTACACGCCCCAACAGGGGCTGAAAAATTGTGCCTTAGACACTGGTGCTGGTGCCACAACACTGCAACCCCTCACAGATACTGTACTTGGAGCCCAGCAGTCACACCTGTTGCAAAGCATCTTTTTAAAAAATTGTAATTACACGCCCCTGTTACACAGGGGCTGAAAAATTGTGCCTTAGGCACTGGTGCTGGTGCCACAACACTGCAACCCCTCACAGATACTGTACTTGGAGCACAGCAGTCACACCTGTTGCGAAGCATCTTTTTAAAAAATTGTAATTACACGCCCCTGTTACACAGGGGCTGAAAAATTGTGCCTTAGGCACTGGTGCTGGTGCCACAACACTGCAACCCCTCACAGATACTGTACTTGGAGCACAGCAGTCACACCTGTTGCGAAGCATCTTTTTAAAAAATTTTAATTACACACCCCTGTTATACAGGGGCCTAAAAATTGGGCCTTAGGCATTGGTGCTGGTGCCACAACATCGCAACCCCTCACAGATACTGTACTCTTAGCACAGCAATGAGACCTGTTGAAAAGCATTGCCTAAAAAATGTAATTACACGCCCCAACAGGGGCTGAAAAATTGTGCCTTAGGCACTGGTGCTGGTGCCACAACACTGCAACCCCTCACAGATACTGTACTTGGAGCCCAGCAGTCACACCTGTTGCAAAGCATCTTTTTAAAAAATTGTAATTACACGCCCCTGTTACACAGGGGCTGAAAAATTGTGCCTTAGGCACTGGTGCTGGTGCCACAACACTGCAACCCCTCACAGATACTGTACTTGGAGCACAGCAGTCACACCTGTTGCGAAGCATCTTTTTAAAAAATTTTAATTACACGCCCCTGTTATACAGGGGCTGAAAAATTGTGCCTTAGGCACTGGTGCTGGTGCCACAACACTGCAACCCCTCACAGATACTGTACTTGGAGCACAGCAGTCACACCTGTTGCGAAGCATCTTTTTAAAAAATTGTAATTACACGCCCCTGTTATACAGGGGCCTAAAAATTGGGCCTTAGGCATTGGTGCTGGTGCCACAACACTGCAACCCCTCACAGATACTGTACTCTTAGCACAGCAATGAGACCTGTTGCAAAGCATTGCCTAAAAATTGTAATTAAACGCCCCAACAGGGGCTGAAAAATTGTGTCTTAGGCACTGGTGCTGGTGCCACAACACTGCAACCCCTCACAGATACTGTACTTGGAGCCCAGCAGTCACACCTGTTGCGAAGCATCTTTTTAAAAAATTGTAATTACACGCCCCTGTTATACAGGGGCTGAAAAATTGTGCCTTAGGCACTGGTGTGGTGGCATGGATCATTGAGGAGGAGGAAGAGGATAGTCAGTGAACATAACAGAACAGTCACTCAGCATCAGCATAGGCAGTCTTGAAGGGATGTGACATTATAAATTATTCCGTTATATCCGCTTCAGGTGCCTGGTAGCTGGTGGTGATCCAAGACTGATTCATTTTTATGAAGGTCAGTCGATCAACCGAGTCGGTGGACAGGCGCACCCTATGATCGGTGACAAATCCTCCAGCAGCACTGAATGTGCGTTCGGAAAGAACGCTGGATGCAGGACAGGCCAGTAGCTCAATTGCATACTGTGCAAGCTCTGGCCAGTGATCCATCCTCAGGACCCAGTAAGCCAGAGGATTTTCGGTGGGAAAGGTGTCCAAGTCTGACCTTGCCCCTAGGTATTCCTGCACCATGTATATCAGACGCTGGCGATGGTTGCTGGAACCGATCATACCTTGGGGCTGCAGACTAAAAAAGTGTTTGAACGCATCGGTCAGACGTCCACCTTCCCCACCGCTCCTTCTGCTACTGACCGAAGCCTCAGCAACTCGTCGTCCAGGACCAGGAGTTTGTAACCTCCCAGTTTCTGGGAACGCGTTGCACAGACCTTTCTGCAAGGCCTCCCTGAGATGTCTCATCCTCTGCTCCCTCTGCGTCGGCAAGATAAGGTCCGCAACCTTACCCTTGTACCGTGGATCAAGGAGAGTGGCCAGCCAGTAATGGTCCCTCTCCTTGATCCGAAGAACACGAGGATCCTTCCGCAGGCTTTGCAGGATCAGGGAGGCCATGCAGCGTAGGTTAGCTGAGGCATTCGGTCCGGAGTCTTCTGGGTCACTGAGGATGACATGATCGCCAGCCACCTCCTCCCAGCCACGTACAAGTCCACTGGTTTGTTGGGACTTTACATCATCCCTAAAAGACTGCTGCTGCTGATGCTGAGTGCCAGGCTCCACCTCCATGCTCACACAATCCTCCTCCTCCTCCTCCTCCTCCTCATCCTCTTCCTGTGTGATGGGTGGGACAGAAGGAACACAGTCTGGATAAAGGGGGCCTTGAGAGGCAAGGAAGTCATCCTCTTCCTGCCTCTGTTCTGCCTCAAGTGCCCTGTCCATTATCCCACGCAGCGTATGCTCCAACAGGTGGACAAGAGGTACAGTGTCACTGATGCATGCACTGTCACTGCTCACCATCCTCGTGGCCTCCTCAAATGGTGAGAGGACCGTGCATGCATCCCTGATCATGCTCCACTGGCGTGGGGAAAAAAAGCCAAGCTCCCCTGACCCTGTCCTGGTGCCGTAGTCGCAAAGGTACTCATTGATGGCCCTCTGCTGCATGTGCAGTCGCTGCAGCATGGCC